>VZTM01029961.1:613553-742850 GCA_013400555.1 Jacana jacana
CAGATCAACACTCCCACCCAACTTGGTGTCATCAGCAAACTCACTGATAGTGTTTTCTATGTCCCTATCGACATCATCAATAAAGATATTAAAAAGGAAAGTCCCCAGTACTGAGCCCTGAGGAACCACTTGTGACCGGCCGCCAGCTGGATTGAACTCCATTAAGCAGCACCTTTTGGGATCATCCTTCCAGCCAGTGCTCAATCCAGCAGATCGTACGCTCATCCAGGTGTTTAATTCAGGGATCTGTGAAACACCTGAAATTCTTCATGGCTGCAGGTGTCTGTGCTTGAGAATTGTTGGGCTTGACTTTCAGTCAGCCTCAAGGGGAGTATGGATGCCTTTAAAAGTCCCTGTGAGCATCCATAAGCTCATTGAGGTCTGCAAAGCACTCTCCCCCACCCTGCCATCCCTCCACTCCTCTCCTGGAGTTGGCAGAGTAGATAAGCATCTCTAAAAAGCTACTGGAGAGAGTTGCTGGGCCAGAAGGTGGGGCAGTAAGTCATCATTGGGGATTGTGTCAGGAGTGTTTTGCTCCAAGCAGCAAAATGGATATTGTGAGCAAACTGATTCAGGGGACATCACCTCTGAGCTGCATCATAGCCTGGGAGTAAACTGTTGCACTTCTCATACAAATGCCCTTTCTGCACCCTGGGACCCCTCTATAAATAAGCTGCAGGGAGAAGAAAGGAAGCAATAAGATGTAAAACTATGGCTGCATTTGCGTTGTGCTTTTGAAAAGAAACAATACTGTCTCAAAACTCATTCACAATCTTATGGCAGTGATTTCTTTCCGGCAAGAGGAATGATTTATAAGAGCATTTGATTTTTATTGATCCACGAATAAATTAGTCTCTGCTCTGACAGTATTTTAAAAATGTGATAGATTATTATGAAACTGAGCAAGAAAATATTTTTTTTCTAAAAAAAAAAGAAAAAAGGTTTAATATTTTATAAAACATCTTTAAAAAGGGTATGCTGTGTCTGTGATTTCTTACGTTTTTTACAAAAATATCCATGATAATTTGATGAACACATAATACACCAGTTTTTTGCCTGTCCTGTGTTAACAGAAGCACTTATCTCTCTGGACAGTCTGTTGATCTGGAACATGCTGTAGGCTGTGGCCTCCCCAAACATGCAATGAAGGAAGGTACCAGTGCCCTGAGGCTCTGCAAAGATTGTGGTTCATGTCTTCTGGTAGTGACCAGTCTGCTTCCTCTGATTTACTGAGGAATAGTCTCATATTTTTTTATTCTCTTTAATGGGATGAGCATATTTCTTCCCTCTCTTTTCCTCTCCATGCCCCTTTGCTCTCCTAGTTCACTGGAGAGAACAAGCAGGCAAGCCTGGGTCTTGGCCATGATATTATTTCTGTAATTCATGCTCAAGGCCTTCAGCGGCAGTTATATCTAGGGAAAGCATCCATGGCAGTGCTTGACCTTACTACAAAAACAAATAGAGATTTAGGGGTGTCGTGGTTTAACCCCAACCAGCAACCAGGAATTTTAACCCCATGCATTCTCTTGCTTCCACCTTCCTTCCCCAAAGGGTAGGGAGAAAAGGGAGAAAACGAGGGGAAAGGAGAAAAAAACCCTAATGGGTTGAAAAAAGGACAGATGAATAGGTAGAGCAAAGGCTGCACATGCCAGCAAAGCAAAACCAGTGGTTCATTCCCAGCTCCCCATCACAGGCGGGTGCTCAGCCATCCCCAGGAAAGCTGGGTTCCATCACCCCTAACGGCTCTGTGGGGAGACAAAGCGCCATCCCTCCAGGCGTCCACCTCTTCCTTCTTCCTCCCCAGCTTCATACACTGAGTGTGATGTCCCATGTTGTGGGATCTCCGTCTGGTCAGCTGGAGTCAGCTGTCCCAGCGGTGACCCTCTCAGCAATTTGTGCCCTTCTTTGTGTGTGAGGAGCAGAAGAGGCCTTGAAAGCTCAGCAACAGCTAAGAACATCAGTGTGGGACCAACAGCATTTTCATCCCAAATCCAAAGGACAGCACTGTACCAGCTGCCAGCAAGAAAGTCAACTCTGTCCCAGCTGAAACGACAACAGGGTGTCACGAGCAGCTCCCCCCACCTTTTCAGTGCATACTGGTGCTATTTACGGAGAAGAATGCTCAGGATGTAAATGTCTAGTTGCCTTAAAGAGGTTTGTGCTGGGGTGAAAGACCCTCAGGAGCAAGCAGGTAGGGGCCATCTGTAGTGAGGGACAGAGTTAGAGCTTCACCAGAGCCAGGCTTGTATTTCTTTCCTTTTCTCATGACCTTTTCTCGCTCTCACTTTGTTATTCATCAAGAGTTCCCAGTTATGACTCAGACATCTTGTTGAAACACTTCAAAGGATATTGTATCACAGCCACGAGCCACACATCTCATTTATATGGTGTGTTTTGACCCATTCCACGCCCTCTCCCCATGAAGGGTTTTGTTCCTTTCTCTCAGAAATTGTTCGTTTCCCTAGCAAAAAACAGAACAGAACAGAAAAAACTCTAAAAAAGTGTTACCTGTCTCCAGCTGCTGCTCTGGTTGACTTGGATTATATCAGTTTTCACCTTGGGGACAACCTTGCATCTGTCGCCTTCCTCTTGCCGTGTGGGGTGGGGAAAGGCGCTCCCACCCCCTGCAGATGTCTTCCTCCTTTGGCTGCCCGGTGCTGCCCATGGCACTGCTGAGAGCCAAACACAGCGAGTGTGCTCAGCTCTTGCAGTTGTCTACAAAAGGCTTTACAAATATTGCACAACCAAACCGAGAGGGCTGCTGGAAGGAAGGAGTACTCTTGGATCTAGATCAGGAAGTCTGAAGGATTTGTACACAGGCACTTGGTGGTGTCTCCTGGTCAAAATCACCAGTCAGAGAGGAAAGCACAGCCAGAACACAGACTATTTCATCTGTGTGTCTCTAGCTTTCAGTGACTTTTTTCTTATTGTCAAAGTAAGGCAAACAAAAATGCGAAGAAACAAATAAGGAATTAATTATTTTTTCCATGTATTTCTAGTGAACTTCTGTTATGATTCAAAATGTGTCTCTGTGGCCATTAATGATCTCTGCATTGATCTGATTTACATCTAATAACAAATACTGAGTACTGTTTATTTCAAAAGCAGTTTCTGTCTCTCAGGTTAAAAAGAAATCTCCTGTGGATAACGGCCTGGATGAACAATAGAAGAATTGTGGGTCTCTGTAGGGGAAAATATCATTATATTGCAATGAGAAACTGAAAATAGATGGCCAGTATTATTCAGCCTGGAGCACAGCAGAATTAGAGAGCATTTCACTCGGACACTGCAAGTGATGAAGGGCTCAGAAATATTTTTTTTCTTTTGACTTTACTCAGTTGTGTTGAATTAAAGAGCCCTCAGTTGCAGATCGATGAGAGGAGTGTGGATGGGTGCGGCTGTGGCTGGGTGCAGAGGCATAAATCCTGCAACATTTTCTACCACACAAAGAAATAATCAGGTTGTGAGTGGATTAATGACCAAATATTTAATGAATGAGTACCATTTTCTGGTGCGCTTTCTACTTTACTCTGACATTTGGTTTCCATCAATCTCAGCCACCAAACTGCTTGGTGTTACAGCAGCCCCGCTTCCCATGAAGTACTGAAATGTGGGACATCTTTCACCATCTGTCCCTAATAAACCCCAACGCCCGTCGTCACTTTGCTGTGTAAGTCACTTCAACACATCAGGGTGAGCAACGGGAGGAGCAGACCACACTTTAATCCACATTCCTAATCTACCTCATGTCAGTTATAAATCATGTAACTGCTAATCTGGCACCCAGCCATATGGAATGAAGAGTTTTGACAGCCAAATATTTTGCTTTGTTTTTCTTTTGTAAATGGAAGATGAAAAGAATGGCTTGGACTGCTAAGAAAAACTACTCATGCTTGAGCTACTCATTACCTAAGAATTTGGGCTTAGATCTTCAAAGAATTTAAGCATCTTTTGGGGTTTTGTTGAAATATCTGTCCCTTAAAAATGGTTTTAGTAATCGTTGTTTTAGCAGTAAAGTGTTTCCTGCTTGTGAAGATTATTTCAATATTGACACAAAGGCACTTTGATCTAGGAAGGAGGTTTCAATCATGATTAGGTAGCAGCTCTAATTTTTTAAAAACAACAAAATCATAGAATATTATAAATATAAAGCCTGCAATAGCATTAGGTGCTTAATATGCATCAGAGAGGTATGTTGTCAAATGTGCATCAATGTATGTTGTCAAATAATGGAAAAATAATAGGAAAAGTCAAAATGAATGTTGAGAGCTCTATAATAAAACAAACCTCTTTTTCCCCAGTATTTTCTGGATGTTCATTTGAGAGGGAAAGCTGAAGGTAATTTCTTTCATTTTGCAGNCCAGTATTTTCTGGATGTTCATTTGAGAGGGAAAGCTGAAGGTAATTTCTTTCATTTTGCTCCTTGTGCAGAAAATGGAAGCTTTAACTTATTCTGCTCCAGGGTGAGATTTGGAGCAGACAGTGAGCCAGGAGGGAGCATGAACAGAACATCTCCTTGGGTTTGGCACTGTCAACCACAGAAAGGCAGTTTGGGAGCGTCAGCAATGCTCAGGTGATGACAGTGGGTGCTTTAGGACTTTTGAAGCTCTTACCTTTCCTAGGAATAGACTCCAGTCTGTGAGAAGTCGCTACTTCTCTAATCAGCTTTGGCATTTTTCAATTTTTATCCTACTGTTGCTTTTGCTGGTCTCTCTGAGTGCTTGGTGCTCACTCCCCACCAATGTATTGAGGACCAAAATGCTGGATGGAGTCAGTAAACTGTCAGACCAGTCCAGCCATTCAGCTAAAATCCCTCCATTGAAACCTAAGGCCACACAGCCTTTGCTGACCTACACAATAATTTCAATATGTTTTGTAAAAACTGCTGTTCACAGAACAGCGACAGCCACAGGCGTCCTGCAGTCAGAAATAGTCTCCCTGTGAGTTCGCTTAGCCTGAGGGACTCTTTCATCTTCCCCCGAGTCAGGTGGGTACAGCAAGAACAGCCAGTAGCCCACTGCTCTGTGCCCTTCCAACCACTGGATACGGGACACTCCTCTGTGGTAGCAGTGGTAGAGGCCAAGCAGTCGTCATGTGGGCCCCATCTGCCTGTCCATCTTTTATCTGGATAAATAGTGCCTGTTTGTTTGCTAATGTAGCTCTTTGGACTTGCACTGACAGTTTTGTGGTGCCTGCAGCCGAGCGCTTGTGACCGTACATTGTTCCAAGAGGCTTTAGCATGCACTGGCCATAAGTCCCACTGCTCTGGCAGCTTGCATGATTAGGCAGTTCTGGAAAAGCTTACATGACCAAATGGCTGTCCATCATCAGCAACACAATGAGGACAGATGAGGTGCATAACCCCATTCTCATGCTCCTCAGCTGTATGTAAGGATCCACATTTTCTCCTTCATTATCTCCAATTATCAGCTTAAGGTTTGCAGTGGAGAACAAGAGACATGTTTGGCTTCAAGAACAGGTTGATGATTGCTTAAATCTCAGCCTAGATTTGCTGTCTTGAGGGCTTTGGCTTGCCACCAACTATTGCCTCTGGCAAGTAGCCAGTATCCGAGCTGGTTTACTACCCACACCTACCTGCCTTACCTGGGGCAAGGATGTCCTGCCAACCCAGGCAGGGGACGGGCAGGCTCTTCTCTTCAGCTGCTATTCCATGGCCTGCAAGCAGGTTGGAAATAGACCTTAAAGCTTAAAGGGCGCAAAGTGCCTTTGCTGTCTTCCTGGTGCTCCCAGGGGAATCGTGCAAGTTTTTAATGACTCACAGTCTATAGAATAATGTTAACTACAATTATCAGATGCGTTTTGTGTGCACTTTTTGTAAGTAATACAACCAAAAATCGTGTGATGCTTTTTCTATTCCTTGACCCGATAGGTTTTATAAGAGACCACTGATGAGTTAATGAGTCGCTACCATGCGTATTTTTTCATTAAAACCCACAAGCATAAATTGTGAGTAACGATTAGCAACATTTTTGGAAGTCATGGCAAATTGAAATAGAAGGTTATATTACAATAATGCATTTTAGCCAAAAATTGTTTACAATTTGACTCACTTTCATTGGAAAGCATTTTTTCCCCCAAGACTACAACAAATATAAAACAACTAAGAGTTTTTTAATTAAATGCAACATTGAAAAATACAGTTGCTACAGAACATCTATGTTTGCTCACGGTAGTGTACTCATCCAAAATCTAAACAATCTCTCTCTGACAGTTGTGGAGGTAACAGAGCAGACCAAGCCCATGTGGTGGCATGGCCATCCACAGCATGTGTCCGTGGGCTTTCATTGTGGTGAGAGAGGGTGCCTCTGCACCGCCTCCGGTCCTGGGGTTGTCTCTGGAGAAATCAGTTTGACCGTGGCTGCAGCTTCTTCTTAAAATGACCGTTGCTATCATCCTTTTTCCCTGGTACATGTCTTGTGTATCTTGTGACTCCCCACTTTTACTGCCAGCAAATCCTTCTGGGAATAGAATAATGCAACGTCTCTGGACCACCGGGGAGAGTCCCTGTGCTCTTCCCAGGATACCTGAGCTTGCTTCTATGGCCTTTGAAGTTCCTTCTTGCCCTCTGGTTTGACCAGCAGTTCCCAAATCAATCATGCTGGTCTGTTGCCTTCTTGTCCTCATTTCTTACACCTGGGGATTGAGAGTTCTTGCACCCTGTAGAAAGTGTCCTTATAGCTCTTCCAGCTATGTTCTGCTCCCTCAGCCCTGAGGGCAGTTTCCCAGGGGATCCTATGTACTAATTCTTCGAAGAGCTGGAGGTTTGCTTTCCTAAAATTCAAGGTCCTGACCTTACTCTTCCCTTGACCCACATCCCTCAGGACTAAGACCTCCACCAATGCATGATCACTGCAACCCAGTCTGTCTCCAATCTTGACATCACCAACAAGCTCACTTGAGCTGGTGACCAACCAGCACAGTATGTCATCCATTCTGCTGGAGCTGTCTATTACCTGCCTTAAGAAGTTATCCTTGATGTGCTCCAGGGGTTTCCTGGATGGCCTAGAGCTCACCATGCCACTTTCCCAGCAGATGTTGGGGTGGTTGAAGTCCCCCAGCAGGACAAGAGCCTTTGAGCGCAATGCCTCCTGGAGCTGAGTGAGGAGGCTTCATAAATAGGCTCCCCTTGATCAGGTGGCCCGTAGTAGACACTAACCACAAGGCTCTCTTTGTTGCCTCGATCTCTTAATTCTTACCCAGAAGTTTTCAGTCTGCTCATGCTCTTCAGAGGCAGCTCTTCGCATTCCATCAATTCCTTGATGTAGAGAGCAACCCTTCTGCCCCTTGTTCCTCACCCGTCTCTTCTGAACTGCGTAGCCATTGATAACTCTACTCCAGTCATAGGATTCACCCCACAGGTTTCAGTAATGCCAACCAGGTCATAACTTTCCAGCAGCATGGTGGCTTCCAGCTCCTCCCATTTGCTGCCCATGCTGCATGCACTGCTGTACAGGTGCTTCATCTGGGCTGTCAGCCCTGTCACCTTCTTGGAGGAACACCCTTTAATGCCTTTGAGGTATTTTACTGGTGCTTTACACCTTTAAATACTGTGAAAATGTGTTTGTGAAAATTCTGTCTTTGCTGTGAAATGTTGTGCAGTCCAGGATTTTTCCTTGAGTTTACATGTCCTTCTGTCTTGAAGTATCTATATGTCCCTTGACAGCTAAGGATCAGAAGGAAATGAGCTTTGGGTATTAGCGGCTGTTTTTTGTGTGTGAATGCTAATACCTTTCTGCCCCAGGGGAGTGTGTGAATCCATCTTCACAAATCTGGCAAAGATTTTCATCACCGAGCACAGGAACAGAACATTTTTTCCCCTCTTCACAAGGGTGATTGTTGTGTGAATCATCTATGTATTATTTTTTCCACAAAAACAGATATTTTCATCTATAAGTATCTTTTTACACATGCAGTTTTTCAGTAAGATTTTCATTGCTTAATGATATTCTGTGAAGGGGCTGGTTCTCATTACTGATGGATTGTTGTGCGTTCCAGCTTGGTGTGGAATAGCTGGGCGGAGAGAACAGCTGCTAATACTTCCATAATAATTTGGAAAGCCAGTGGGTTGTAGCTACAAAACAAACGAGCCGGACTGTACACCTTAACCATGTTGGGTTTGAATTTACATGGAACCAGTTTTGTTCCATTACACAAAGACCGTTACTGAACAAATGGTCCCATTGATGAAGGAAAGCAATTACAGAACCTGATGCTTTTCTCCAGAACTTCCACCTGCTTCTACTGAACTAGTTTTTCTCCCTTCAGGAAAGCTACTTTCCACTCTTGGAGCTATGCTCCAGTCTAGGTTATAAAAGTAGCCATTTTTTGGGAAGCACTGTTTTATATGGCAGAGAATATCATTCTTAGCCTGTAGGCAGCTGTGTTTATCCATAGCATTGGCCTCACTCAGTAAATGCCATGCAAAGCCAATTATTTATAGAAAGAAACATTAAATTTAGGATCTACTGTGCCTGTCACTGGAACTGCTAATTGCAAAGTGTGTAGGTGGAATTCTTGCTATTACACTTAATAGTTATACAGTTAATATTGCTGCTTATCTGCCTGTGCCCCATGCCAGTCTATTCTACCTTCTCATTAAATTCCATTCCAAGGAGGTGATTCCATTTTCTGTGTACGTGTCTGTGTGTGTGTGTGTGAGGGTCCGAGACAGTGAGGGTCCCTCAGTAAGTTTGTGGATGACACCAAGTTGGGAGGTGGTATCGATATGCCTGAGGGTAGGGAGCCCCTTCAGAGGGATCTGGACAGGCTGGATTGCTGGGCTGAGGCCAATGGGATGAGATTCAACAAGACCAAGTGCCAGGTCCTGCACTTTGGCCACAATAACCCCATGCAATGCTGCAGGCTGGAGGCTGAGTGCCTGGAAGACTCTGAAAGAGGAAAGTTATGGGAGTGTTGGTCGATGCCCAGCTGAACATGATCACAGATTTCCCCTTCACATTTACTGATCCACGAAAGCAGAGAAATTAAAAACAGAGGGGCAGCATTATGGAATCCTATTCATCAGCAGGGATGAAGAATTGGTTTTTAACTTGAAATTTCTTTCTTTTTTCTTTATCTTTCTTTCCTCTGAATGGGAAGAAACATGAGTATGGGATACATGTACAGTGCAAGACACCTTATTGTGGTTTGACACGTCAGTGCTCATGACAAGTGGCCTCCACTGTCTTGCAAAACATCATGCCATTGCTTAACTTGCCTGCAGCCCACTTAATCCCTACTAAATTTTCCCTTCTGACCTCTCTACACATTCCCATATTTCTGAAGAGTGTGAAAGGAAGAAATGAAAGCTTGTGAGGATCAGAATAAAATACCTTAAAATATGCCGTAGCCAAATCATATTCCTTATGTTACCAGATATGTAGCTTTTCATACCCACAAGTGGTTTATCTCTCTGTTATCAGGCTCTATCTGGACTGAAATACCTACAAATTGTAGTGAGCTGACATTCCAGAAATAATGTGGAACCAAATAAACAAAACAAAGTTTTGACAGGAACAGAATATTTCTGGGTTAGTGCTGCTGATCTAAATTGATCAGTTTCTTTGAAATTATATTTTGGTAAGAATATTGGTTTTATAGGAACAAGTTTACTAGAATAGGGATAAAGAGCATTTAGGAACATTTTCCAAACGCAGCTGCTGGAGAAGCAGAAATTCCCAGAAATTCCCAATGGCAGGTATTTACAGGCCCCGTTGCCTTAGAACACCTTCCAGATGAAATGCCATGACCTTTCCACACACTGGCTCCACAGCAGCTTATCACTGTTAGCTTTTTATAAACTGAAACTTAAGAACAAGAAGTTATGGTGCCTTGCATTTTTAAAGCTTTTGGTCCTGCCTAAAATGGCTTAGATGAGTGTAAGGATAGCTTGGTTACAAAAACAAGAAAAAAATTCTTAAGGCATCAGTCTCTGCTCTGCAATTACAAACTGTTGTCTAAAAAGAAGTAGAAAAGATCAAGAACAAAAATTTCAGAAATTTTCCTACAGTGCCCTCAACTCCTGGTCAGTTTTATCTGGAATTACCTTTGTCAAACATGCCCTCCCTCTCAGACTGTGCTCTCCAGCCTGAAGAGATATATGATACTACTCCAACTTGACACATGGATGGTAGTGGCAATGGAAATTATAAAGTTAGTTCTATTCCATTACTTTTATTGCTATCTATTCAGTTGGTTTTTCTGCCATGTTTTCCTAAAGGTGGTCTGTTTCCATGTGACAGCCAGGTATCCATGGGAATTTACTTTGTGTTTTTCTTTTGGTGAAAGCTTTCTAACATTTTCAGAAGCAATACCCTTCAATAAGGCAAACAGCTTCCCAACTAGTTTTACAGGGAATTGCAATTCATACTAACTCAGTTGTTTTTTGTTTTTTGTTTTTTTTTTTTTGTATGAACTGGTGTATGGACAGTTTTTAAATGTGAGTTTCTGCAGTTTTTATCATGTTTGATTCATAAATGTGTTACTTCATATTTGGCTGCAGTGAGTTACCATCAGCACACTTCACTTGTCTAGAAAGCATAACCTCTTAAATATCATTTGTATTTCTGAAAACAAAGTACTTCTAGACCCTGAAGCACCACCCCCTGATCCAGTTTTCTGGTCTCCTTGTTGAACCTGGTTTCTAAGCCATATCGGTGTCTCTTGTACTTTACTTGTCACGTGGTAGACCCATCTCTGCATGGCAGAGTGTTCCTTACAAATGCTTCCAGTCTCTTCTCTCTTTTGTCTCTTGATTTCAAATAAATGCAAAGAGAATGATGGCAATACATTGCTTTATTTTTCAGAAATTCATATGTGCCTGTTATTCTGCATATTTCTAAACAGTGTGCTCTTTTTATCCTGCACACATTCACCTGTTTTGTCTTCACAAAAGTCAGAAGGATATATATATACGCAACAGAGTACATTATTTCCTTTGATTCATTCTCCAGCTTCCTTGATGCTTCCTTGTTCCTTGTCAGCAATTAAAATGCTAGTGATGCCAAAGGCTTCTGTCTGCACATTTGCGCTTTTTTTAATATTAAAAATTTAATATATAAAAAAAGTCCCAGTATCTATTTAATGTAGTTCTTAGTTGTGATGCGTGGTATTTTAATTTCAGAGCAGCCAATAAAGACTTGTCAGTAATTAGAACTTCAGAAACTGGCTATCTGTGGATGCAGCATCTTTCTTTTTTATCACTTTCTGTGTCTAAACCTGGGGAACCGACAGTTGAAAGTTCATTATTTTAGGTAAAAACAGGTAAAAGTAGCTTTGGTTTGGCACCTACTTGGGAGTCAGGTGGGGACAGTCGTCAGGAGTAACATTTCAATATTAACTGATCAGAAGCTGCAGGCATTTGTTCAGATTGCTTCTGTTCTGCAAGTCTCTGTCACCTTGAATTTCAATTGCTGAAAGGTCCAAAGGATATATAGAATGAGGAGCTTAAATCTGTTCAGAGCTGAAGCTGACCAAACCTGGCAGATTGCTAATTGCAACTAAAACAGCTCCAAAAGTTGTTTAACCACAGGTAGTTGTCATAACTGGGGATTCATTTTTCATCCATCCACGGGTCTTGTGTCAATGTTTTATTTAGTGCTGAGAGGTTATAAAGATCATCAAACCCAGCGGGGTACCCTCCGTGAAAGTGAAAGTACAATGACAAAGCCCGTGCCCTTTTGTTTTCCTAGTTTGGGAGCATTATTATATTCTGAGGGATAATCTTGCAACTGCCTCTCGTTTGTTGTTTGCAATGTAAATGATGCAGAAATTCAGACAATTAATGCAAACTCTTCGCAGAGACAGAGCTGCAAACAGCAAGATACATTTTTGATCGAGCAGAATAAAGTCCATCGATGCTGCCTGACACTTTTTTGCTGCCTTTCTGAGCGAAGTGATTCTCATTTTCCAGCAGGCTGTGAAAATAACCCAATAAAATGGTTCTTTTAAAAAATGTGAAGCCTTCAGCAGCACAGCACTGAGAGGTGCCACCTGGATTTTTGTGATCAGCTCCTCACGGACACAAGCACCTGGGCAGCAGACCCTGAGAACAGAAGGTGTGTGAGAAGCCACCAGATGTTTCTTTGGATCTTCTAGGAAATGTCTGATCTCCAGCACACAAGGCTCTAAAGTGGTGCACTGTGAGTCAAACTCTGAGCTACAGATGCAAATGAAATTCCTCTTAGTCCTCTTAGGACTCTGCTCTATAGGACTGATGTGTCACTTTTTTTTATGTCAGGTGGAAACTGTGGGGAAAAATAGCAGTTTGACTGGGTCTTCTGTTTTTTTTTGTAATATTGATGGTGAGCACTGTAGAAGGTGACGGGACCCTGTGTTATGGAGCTGTGGAGAGCTGTGTCCTTCAGTCTTTATGTTTTACAGCAGTGTCATCTGTCAAAACTATTGTGCCAAAAATACAGAAGGCCAAGAATTTTGCTGCCTGGTAGAGAGCCAGTTGTATATATGACTCATGAGCCATTCCTTGTTTCAATGGAAATTTGCAGTAAATAGATGAGTTTTAGCATGAGCTACTGAGGGTGGTCCAGAACAGGACACCCCATCACCCCAGAGCTTAGTGCTCTAATCTGATGAGTAGGAGGTTTTGGCTTAGTTTGCTGCTCTCTCAGCAAATACAGGAGAAAAGTTGGGTATCTCCACTTGCATGTGAACATTTGAGCTCTTGAATCATTGGCATAAAGACTGGCATCTTCATTTCTTTTGAGTTTTGGGCAAGAAGGAAGAAATGATTATCTCAATGAGGAGGTCCATGCTTTCAAAACCTCAGCAGGAGGGGTGTCTCCTTCTTGTAGAGAGCTTTGCATTCAAAGCCTGCAGAAAAGCAAGGTTCTTCAAATCTGCCATCTCCTACAAGGACCATGCATGTGCTGTGCTGACCTTTGTGGATCCCATGCTCAGACTCCAGTTTAATATTAACTTTTTCCAAGTGGTAAAGTTGAAAAAGTATTTCATCTTTGCTTAGTTCCAGCTAGTCATTCTTCTCCCTTTACTCGCTCGTGTTGCAGCTCTCTCCAGTTATGTTTATGCCACTCTCTGGATGAAAGAGTAAATGGTTAGAAGAATGGGAAATGCTTGGATGGGTTTTGCCTCTGATGAAATTACTGTGAAGAACAGGACTCATGGGGACCTGGTTCTCCCTCTGTCCAGAGAAAGCCGTGCGTAGGGTGAGAAGGCTGGGCTGGCCTCGTGGAGCTGAGCCAACACCCGCGGT
The DNA here is from genome assembly GCA_013400555.1 of Jacana jacana. Taxonomy (NCBI): domain Eukaryota; kingdom Metazoa; phylum Chordata; class Aves; order Charadriiformes; family Jacanidae; genus Jacana; species Jacana jacana. The sequence continues at coordinate 626,803 of VZTM01029961.1, forward strand.
GGCTCCTGCAAGAAGAGGAAGCATCATCAGCAATAACTGTCCTGGGAGAGGGCATTTCCACCACTGACCTAACTTTTTCAGCAGTGGTGTGATCTAGCTTAGCACGTTCTGCAGTGAATATGTAAAGAAGCCTGGAAAATCTTCTGGTTTTGTACAAAAAGCAAAGATATTCAACATGAAGAGCTTGCCCCTGCATTTAGTTCCATGCTGCCCCAAATCTCTACTGCCTGCAATTAACACGAGGTGACATAGACCATGTATATAGGCCTCTGGTGTGACTTCTTTTCCAGGTACACGGGTTACCATGTAAGGTCTTGTTCTATAGCACAGTCCAATTTACACAGGGGAAACAAATTATGTTTTTCAAGCCAAATAAAACCATTTTCTTTTTAGTCTGTATGGTACTATACATAAACTAGTTGAAGTTACATCTCCTGGGTAGTACTGTACTGATGCAGGATCCATGTCACTTTAACAAATCCAGCGAGAGCAAAAGGAATCATGCTGTTGCACATCTTGTGACTCATGTTTTAAACAGTTATATTTTCTAATTTATTTTGGAACTGGACATTTAAACAGTGGGATTTAGCAATCCCTATTCAGTGCTCCAATCTTTTCAACTCTTATTAACTGCAGCAAGCAAAGTTGTTTTATTTTTATTTTCTTTGCAGGATATGTGTTTTACAGACTAAACTTTTAAAATTTTCAGTTATTTCATCATTTTACATTTCAAGTTCTAAATGCTGACATGTATGATATGTACATTATCCTACGTAGTGTATGTGCTACATAAGTGAAATATGCAGGGTGACACTCCAATGGGATAAGTAATAGTTTTCGTTTTGTCTTTTAATTCTTAGTAAAGAAAAGATGCTGCATTAAATGTCTCATGCTCTCAATGCCAATCTGCAATATTTAATGTACATGTTATGCTGCATGATAAACTCTGAGGCTGAGAGAGACAAAAGGGCTTTTTTACACATTCCATTTAGCAATCCCTAATCCAAACCATTTGATCTCCTCTCCTCCTGTTTGAGCTCTCTTTTTTAAACTATCAGAATATGCATTTTCATTGCCTTTCCATAGGAAAGCGACCTGCAATGCATAACCAAGGCGTCCATCCTTTGTGAGAGGGATGATGCTTCCACATGTATTACATAGTCATTGATAAGTTTAACAATATTCTGTACTAGTAAGAAGGACTTGAATTAAGCCTTCCAAAACAGGACAAAGTTCTGCTCAGGCTGTATGTTTACGTTTACTGTCAGGGCAATTCATAAACCAACATTTCCTTCTGTAATGACATCTTTATCCTTTATTTATTCTGTGTTTTGTATTTGTTTTCTCTGTGTTTCCTCTCCAGTCATGTTACTAGCAGAGAAGCAGGAGGAGGGAAAGGAAAGTCATGTGCCCTTGTTATTAAAACTGTGAGAGCATGGTCACAGCAGAGTAAGATTGTGGAAACTGGTTAAGCAAGGAGGTGAACAACAAAGTTTCCAATTACCAAACCTTCAGTCATTTTTCTTGATTTCTGAAGTGAAGACAGAAGAACATTACAAAAACAACCTTCCATACTGCTGTTGTCATGTCTGGACTTGATGGCTCACTCTGCAGAGATACTAAAGGGCAGGATGGGTTGCCAGAAGGCTCTGCCAAGTGAATTCCATGGCAGATGCCTGGCATGGGATCCAGGGTGAAGCCATTCGTGTGCAGCAGGAACACATCACCCCACAGCCATTCCTGCCTGAGCTGTAACGGCTCCACAGGACCTGGGCAGCAGCCTCTGACAAAGAGCATTCACTGTCTGTGGGGGACAAATCTTTGTATTCTGGAAGATGTAGGATGGGATGTGTCCTGGCGGTTTCCACCTCCAGAGCCAAAAAGGGCTGAGGGAACCCTTCTAATAAGCAGTCAGCACCTGTCCAAATGCTTACACTCAGAGCAGATGTTTGTGCAACCAGAGCCAGGTGTTCAGTGACCACTGATACATATATATTTTTTAATGGGACATTCAAAAATCTCCAGAAATACTCCTTCCATTTGAGCAGTGTGAAAGTAAAGAAAAAGTTGGATCAGGCTATAAAATTATGGCTTGAGTCTGAGAAGCAGGAATAAGTGATCCTATAAAGGGAATGAGTTATTGAAAATTTGTGTACGTTTTTAGATTTTATGTAGGCAAATCAAAACCTGAAAATAAAACCAAAGCAAGAGCAGAATGGCAGCTTAGGGTTATTCAGTCAACTCTGCATTAAAACCTCATACTTACCACACTTGCTATTTGATACTGTTTTTCTTCCCTGCCTTGTTTTAAACAAACAAACAAACAAACAAACAAACACCTGAAAAAAAACCAAACCAAACCTGAAAAACCTGAAGAAACAGCAGCAGCCAACAAGGTCCCCTGGAGAATTTTTCCTTAATTCTCAGTTTGATATTGAGAAAATTATTCTTCATTTATGAGTAGAACTTTCCCCCTTTTGTTTGCAGGCACTTATTATTCCTTGTAATAGAGGCAGTCCAGGAGTGGATGTTTGCTCCCTTTACAGTACTCCATTACTAGTGTTCATCACAACATTTTTGAGTATTATGTAGCTCTTTTAATATGAGAAACCAAAAACACTGAATATTATCTCTGCCGTCTAGTTTGTCTGTGGGAATTTCAGGCTACTTGCTGGGTAGGACAGACTCTAACTGGGGTCCTGCCATATGGGTTTGGATGGAAAACTGTCTGTTGTGGGTCCAGGCTGAAATACAAATGGCACGGAATCATCAAGTGCTTTTCCTAGTTTTTATTCATAAACTTCTACAGAAGTGGTACCAGAAATGTATAGATTTCCTGAAAGAAAATAATTGACATTTTCCCCTAACTCCCAAACTTCTGGTAGTGGACTAAGTGCAACAGAAACCAGAATTTTCATCCAAGAACCTGCACATGTGAGAGGGGAATTGGGGTAATTGTGAGAGAAAGAATAATGATAATATTTATTATTGGCAAAGATGAAGACAATTTCAGTCTGAGAAAGAGACATGAGGTGCTGTTTTGCTGTTTTTTTTTTAAAAAAAAAAAAAGTTTGGAATAGTTATTTGGAAAAAACATCCACCTTTGACAAAAACTTATATATCTAAGGAAAAGCCTCTGTCTCTGAAAGCATCCAGAAGACAGGGCATATATTCCCAGCTGAGCTCAATTTCAAACAACAACCAGAACTACCACACAAAGCAAATTGTTAATGGCTGGAATGGTTTTGAGAGCCAAGATGTAACCAGAAGAGGCTTGGTATATGCACTGTTATTAAATGCAGAGTTACAAGAAAGGACAACTGTCTAAACCTGGAGCATGTTGTTTTAAATAAGTCGATGCAGGACAAGGCAATCTCAAGCAGAGCAGATATTGAGATGTCAGAGAAACGCAGCAAAAGAACCTGGATTTGTCAATAAACATTCCCGATTTAGAATCAGCAATAAATGTAGCATTACTAAAACATTCTAAAAGTTGTATTTGTTTAGCAAAGACAACATGTGTCTCCCTAAAGAGTCAGGAACTACTTTCACAAAGGCTTGACTTTCTCAGGAGCTACATCACTCAGGCTCTTTGAAAATTAACCAACAGGAGGATGGGACCAGTCTTTTTTTCAGTGGTGCCCAGGACCACTGAAAGTACCAGGGACAAGAAGTAACAGGCACAGACTTAAACACAGGAAGTTCATATAATCATGAACTTTCCTTTGAGGGTGGCAGAGCCCTGGCAGAGGCTGCCCAGAGGGAGTCTTCTTCTCTGGAGACATTCAAACCCACCTGTAGAAGTTCCTGTGGGACCTGCTGTGGGTGGACCTGCTCTGGCAGGGGGAGATGATCTTCAGAGGTCCCTTCCAACCCCATATAATTCTGTGATTCTGTGATTCTGTAATGTTAGTATGAATAAATATGGGGCACAATTATAAATATTTGTCCCTGAGATATAAAAGAAAAAAGGATTAGGTAAGCAGTGGTTAGTGTTGGATATTTTGAACTATTATTTAAAGAAAATAGATTTTTGATATATCAAGTCTGTCCCTATCCATGAAACACTTCCTGAAAAAAACTGCTTGGTTTCTGTTTCTTGTTTCTAAAGATTCAAGAAAATGAAAAAGCAGCAATCTTGGGTTCTCGCTTTAATTAACAATTGAACAGGCTAGAAATGTAACCATAGGTAACAGAACGTGCTTAGATATTCCAGGAATGCAGATATATATATAGTCAAGTCTCAATTAGTTGAAATAACATGTGAAAAGTAGTGTGTGAATAAACACAGACTGTATTTAAACTAAGATACCTATTCCATCAATTAGGCTGTTGTAGAGAAAAGAGGAAACACAAAAGGAACCCGTTAGCTTCAGTAGCTGTGAGCGCTGACCTGCAAAGAGGGTTACACTCCTTCCTGACAGGCTGGCTCGTGGGAAGTCAGTGCAAATGCTGTTTGACAGGGAGTACCATGAAACTGGGGTTTGCACTTGGGCAACTGCCTCACCTTGTCCAGCTGAGTGGGTGAGGGAAGGGCTGTGGATGTTGCCTGCCTACTTAAAGAAGCCTTTGGCAGTGTTTCCCACAGTGTTCTCCTGCAGAAACTAGATTTCTTAATATTTTTTCATTATTATTATTATTACAAAATTTTAATAGAAAGAGAAAGAAATTCCTGGACAGCTCAAAGGTTAAAATTAAATTCAGAGAGATGGTACCTTTCCAGAGGTCAGAGTAAACTGTCAGCATTAGAGAGTTTAGAAGTGTATAACTGCAAGGTTAGATAACTTCTACCCTGTAGGGATAGCACAAGAGAGAGAAATTCAAACCTGGCTTCAAAAGCCTGGGCTTAACCTTAACCTTCTGGTCCTAATTGTGTGGTTCTTCATAGTGCGATGATCTGGGCACCCCACGTACAGTTGTCATGCAAGGTGTGATAAAAATGACTCATTGGAGAAAGTCTGTTCATTCAGCAGAGAAAATATCTTGTGGTGATATGGTGGGGAGATATGAATTGCTTGGCATCCAAAGGGCTACTATTTCCTCTCCCCTGTGTGCATGGGCAAGGAAGGGGAGTTAGTGGTGTCCTGGAAAGGAAAGTATCATAAGCCAGCACATGGCTACTGTGGAATGGGTGGAAAGCTGTGAATTTCACAATGAATTTATGAGTCAAAATGTATATTTTGTGGCCCATGATTTTACTGAAATTGTAAAATTATATGCTTCCTCTTTCCAGGACTACCTGAAAAATACCGCTGATTCAAAAAGTAGAGTACAATTTCTTTTGTGAAGGAATATAGCTTTATTAATTAGGGAAATTACCTGGATATTCCTGTTGGGTAGAAATAGATATATTTAGTGGCAACTGCAGATATTCTAGGGAATGCAGAGCGTTTCAAATCTAGTTTTCCATTTATATGTACCTATAGGTGTTTGTGTAACTCAAAGTCCAGTTATGCTGCTCACAGTTGCTTTGCTGGCGTGCACACAGCGTGGGTTAGAAACATAGAATCAAAGAATCATTTGGTTGGAAGAGACCCTTGGGATCATTGAGTCCAACCATTTGCCCTACTCTACAAAGTTCTCTCCTACACCAGATCCCTCAACACCACATCTAATCTACTCTTAAACACAGTCAGGGATGGGGACTCCACCACCACTTCTCTGGGCAGCCCATTCCAGCATCTGACCACTCTTACTGTGAAGAATTTTTTCCTAATGTCAAGTCTATACCTACCCTGCTGTAGCTTGGTTGGGTTGTTGCACTTATATTGGACATGCCTGGTTTTGAAAATCAAGTCTTCAGCTGGATTGCAGAACTGCAAAACTTTCCAGGGCTTGGATTGATTTTAGAAAAATTACCCTGAAGGACAGTTCTCCACTCCCTCATCTCCCTCCCTGAATCACCAACAGATTTTCAGTTTTCAGTGTCTCGAGAGTAAATGATGTGAAGGCTTCTCACATCTGTGCTCTGATGCAATTTATGACTGAAACCCCATAAGAGAATTCTTCGTCTTATAAGTCACAATTTAGGTAATTGACTCAGTTGCTGAGCCAAGCGATGGGTTTCACGCTTACCATCTCCCATGCACACAAGGTGACAGAACCAGAGGGGTTACTGGAGTATGATGGCTGCACAGTTTCTTAGAAAGCTGGATTCTCTCTCACTCTGATTTCTGTCATTCGGGAAAGTGTTCTTCCTCCTATCCCCTCACACTTCACTGAAGAATATAAAACACTGACCAGACTTTCTCATGATCGCAGAATTCAATACAATAAAAGCAGGTAGGATTCACGTTGCATTGGGGATTTGAGAGAGACATTTAAAATTTAACATACTCCAGCAGCAGCTTCTAAGATTTGGGTGATCTCATTTTAGCATTTATTTATATTACAGTTCTTTTACTTCTCTCGTTGGACCTGAAAATGGAAGGTCAGTGCTAATAGATCATTAAAATACCGTGACAGATGCTGGAAGCTGACTGTCAAATGATGCATAAGGACACAAGGTTGAAAGGTATGTTAAATTATGTTAAATTATTTACTACTGTAAATCACATTGGTTCAAACTCTTAAAATAAAATATTTGACAGTGCCCAAAACCTACCTTAGTTACAAGAACAGTGTTCCTAGGATAGGCTGAAATACAGTTATATTTTTGGCTTTAGAAACTCAGACTGCTTTCTTAGTAACCTTTTTGTTGCTGTGCCACCACAGCATGTGGTAAAAGATGGCTTATACAGCACAGCTCTTGCTCATCCTCTGAGACCGTGAAAACAGAGGTCATAGGTGACCTTCTGTAAGTGTTTCCTTTTTTAGGTCACAAATCTATTTTTTCTATTGATTTCATGTAAAACTGCTGATTAAACACATCAAACCCAAGTGATTGAGCTTTGTGCAACAAACCCCACAGTCTCCTGCTTTCCCTAGGCTTGGTTAGCCCTAACCTGAACTGAGCAAAATACTTACATACCGAAATAAGCTATTTATTTTAGAGGAGCTCTTAGGTATCCATTTGTCCGCTTCCTTTGCTCTTCATTGCAGAGAGGGAAGTGAAGGTAGCTCTATGATGGCCGGTGGGCTCTGGTTTGTGTCACTTTGGGTTCTTGATCACCCATTGTCCTTGCAGGAAAGAGCCGTAAGAGCTGCCCCAGCTTCTCACTGTACTTGGATTTGTCACAGAATCACAGAATCACAGAATGTCAGGGATTGGAAGGGACCTTGAAAGATCATCTAGTCCAATCCCCCTGACGGAACAGGAACACCCAGAGCAGGTCACACAGGAACACCTCCAGGAGGGTTTTGAATGTCTCCAGAGAAGGAGACTCCACCACCTCCCTGGGCAGCCCCTGCCAGGGTTCCCTCACCCTCACTGTGAAGAAGTTTTTCCTCATATTCAAGTGGAACCTCCTCTGTTCCAGCTTGCATCCATTACCCCTTGTCCTATCATTGGATGTCACCGAGAAGAGCCTGGCTCCATCCTCCTGACACTCACCCTTTACATATTGTCACTCTTGTTCCACTGAAGCAGGGGAGTGAGAGGTAATACTGGCTCCTAAAGCAGTGAGATCGATCTTCTCCCAGATAAAGGGACAATGTGGGTACATATGAGATGGGTTCTCTACAGTTCCAACAGTGCCAATGCCGCCTTTGTGGTGAGTAAAATGCCAATTTATTGTGAATTTTGCTAGAAAATTACTCTCTCTTTTTATTTTTTTTTAATTTTTTCCCAATTAAAATTGGCAGCTGCCTGTAGCAGAGTTGTTTGCCTATAAATATAATTTTTATATCCTACAGTGAGCGACTGAATGAGAATCATGGTTATATGAAGGCAGTTCTGCCATGTAATTTTTTATCCCACATAGCCAGGACAAGGCAGGTATTCTCAAACAGTACCTGGGTGACTGCCAGATCCAGAAGAGATATAATTACCTGTGATCCTGAGACATCCTCCCATGGGCTGTTACCTGTTTTAACTGAACCCATTCCCCCCCCTCTCAGATATATCACATATACAAACTTTAAAAAAGCCAATCGAACAACCAGAGGCTGCTTTTGCTGAAGGTGACAGCATTCTCTCTGTAACATCTCCCTTCCTTGCTGTGCTCTCCTGTGTGCAAGGACAACACTCTGGGACCAAGTGCCACACTTTCAGCTTCTCAAAAGTAAGGAGAACCTGTTTCTTTTCCTGGCATCCAGGTAAAAATGCCAAGTGACAGAACCAGAGAGAAAGTGGGTTTCTGTTGAAAATAGAGATAGTTCTTACACTTTTCACACCGAATGCCTGCTCTGCTTTTTAAGTAGCATATATGCTTGCCAAAAAATACCAAGTTACATGTTAGAGGCAATGCAAAAGAAACTGGACGTCACCTCGACCCTGCAGAAGTGACCCACTGCTTGGCCTTAACTGGTAACACTGGCGTACTCCCTGTTTTTCATTGTGGATAATGAGACCACTGCAACATGACGGAAAGTGCTGGGTAGGATCACAGCAACCATTCTGGCATCCCAGGATGTAAACAGAGGGGCTGTGGGAAAACTTGGCTCCTCAGAACAACCCCCCTGCAGAGAGCTGCAGCTCTCCATGTGGGGTGCAGCTCACCCCACATTGCCACCTTGCTCCCTCAGCCATGAACCAGAACACCCAGCAAATCACTTGCTAGAACTGCAGAGGGACCAGAAGAATAATTTTCTATGTTTCCATGCAATGTGATTCCAGCTTTGTGGCAAAGGAGGAAGAATTCAGGGAATTCACTTCTCACAACACCGAATTACACTGATTCCGAATTGGCACAAAACAGAAGATAAAAAGAGAAATAACAGGTCGGGGGACTTGCAACCCAACATTTATTCTAAAGGGAAGCAGCAGTGGGTGCATGGTGGAAGATGTCAGTATCTAATAAGACACCATTTTCCTGTGAAAGACCCCAAAACGGAATCAGTTTGTAGATCTTTTGTAGTGGTGAGTTTGAGCATAAGGGAAACCAAGTTCTCCCTTGCCTTTGCCGTGGGTACCTAAAGCTGCCACAGGGCTGTTACCATCTCATCACACTGAGGTCCCAAGCAGGAGGGAGAAAGGCAGCAGAGGATTTTTCCAAGTGTTTTTCAGGTTGGGACTGGTGGCCTGGAATATGGAAAGGAATTTCCCAGCTGGAAGCAGGGAGAAGCCACTGAGCCCTCTGGCTCCCGTGCAGCCCTTATTTGCCCACTTCTGGTTTTGATACTCTGCTGCCAGGTTTTTGGGAGCTATCCTATACAGCAGCAATACCAAAAACCCCACAAAACCCCTAAACCACAGAGTCCCCTGAATAAGGGCAAAGTCACCTTGTATAACTAGTTGTTGACAGTGAGCCAGGGAGATTGGAATTTATTTTTTTTTCATTTGAATTTAAATAGCTGCAAGCCAGAAATAAAATATAATGTATTACAGTCATTTACATGTTCTGAAGTGCCCTTTGCTCATGGTATCTCAAATGCTTCAGAGACAGAGATTCAGATCTGTAAACAAAAAAACAAAAAAACCCCACAAAAACAAACAAACAAACAAACCCCCCCAAATCCCCCAAAAGCCCCAAAACCAAAGAGTAATTTAGATGAAACCTCCCTTGGAGCACTCGGGACCACACCAAGCCATCCCGTGGCCAGGCCATCACTGTAGATTCCAGGGTCTGGTAAACTTTGCAGCAGTTTCTGGGGATCTTTGCAATACTGTCTTGTTCATGGTAGGGAATGGCCTCTGGAGGAAGTTGTGAGCACATCCTTACAAACCCTGGGCTTTTAACAGGCACTCTTGCTACTGTGCAAATAAATTGGATGTATTTAGACATAAGGTCTAAATTTGCTGCTGGTTTGTGGTAGGCTTTGCTTCCGTATGGCTCATTTTACATCTGTTTCCTTGGAATGAATAAAGTATCTGTCCTTTCTACCTTCATCTGCAAACCAAAAGCCATTTGCTGCATTTTCATTGCATTTAATTTCCAGTTTCTGATGAAATTCTGTGAGACCCTGACCTGCAGAAATCAGCACTGAGCCCTGACACTGCAGTTTCAACAGCTGTGCCAAGGAGAGCTTTCAAAACATCTCCTTTGTGCCCCCTTCCCAGACCTGCAGCCCCTCAGACATCCAAGGGTGACTCACAGAAATGGCTTTGGCAGCAAACACAGTTAGAGACTGAAAGGTGGGATTTATCTGCAAAATGTGGGATTTATCTGTTTTATCCAACCAAAGATTGCGCACGGGCCTCAAAATGGATGCAAAACTAACTGATTTCTACTTAAAGACCCTCCTTCTTGCTGGAGCAGGTAAAAAGGTCACAGATAAAGAAGAGCAAGACCTGCCAGGGCAACCTATAACCTCTGCTGGAGGGAGGCAGCAGTCACCGACGCTGCACCCACTTGCACCGCGGCTCTGCTCTCAGAAATTCACTTTCACAGCTGAATCCAGCGTTTGGTAAATGTGTTCAGACTGTGAGCATATTGTGGTGACAAAGAGAATATAAATTTGCATCAAAGCAGCTCAGTTTGTGAAGCCAGAGAGTCTAAAACCAATCCTTTTCCAAATTTTTGGTTTCTGGACAGTGTTGTTTACAACTTTTTACATCTATTCTTTGGTGTGGGGTTTGTTTTTTTTTTTTTTTTAATTCTGAACTTTATCACACTACATGCTGTAAAACTCGTAATCATATTTCTCTCAGATTTTTCCCATGGGTTGCCCTCAGCATGTCATATAAATGAACAATGTTTTTTGAGTCTTCTTCCCCTGGACAATCCTATTTATTATATGTGTTTATTGATGCATTTCTGCCTTTGGAAGAGAAACGGGTTGTAACAATAATTGTGCACCATCTGGAAAGTGTACAGCCCGGGTGAGCTGGCAGTGGGTCTCTCTCGCTTGCAGCTGCACAGCCTGCTGAAGCTCAGGCTCCCTCCCGCAGCCCAGCTCCTCGCGGGTGGTGAGACTGGACACCCTCAGACACAGTCAGAGATGGGCAGCCTGCCCCCAGACACCTGGGCATGCCTGGCATCTGCCTTCAGAAAGCCTTCAGGGAAGCTGTGTGTGAAATACCGGCATGTCAAACACTGCTCATGGCAGATAATGTGTGGAAAACCCTGGAACTCTGAGGATGTATAGAAGTGGACCAGGCTGCTGAACCAGAGCTGTAAGAAACCAAAACAGTAGATTCTTTCTGACACAGCTGTGAGGCAGAAAGTCATACCTGGGGGATGTGAACACTAGGAGAACCAGTGTAAGGTCTGAGTTATCATCTGTGTGGGACTTAAAAGGAATGAGAAGTCTGGAGTCGGTCTCTTCTCCCATCACAGGTGATGGGCCAAGAGGAAATGGCCTCAAGTTGCACCAGGGGAGGTTCAGATTGGACATTAGGAACAATTTTTACCTGGAAAGGCTTATTATGCCTTGGAATGGGCTGCCCAGGGAACTGGTTGAGACACCATCCCTGGAGGTATTCAAAAGCCAGGCTGACACAGTGCTGAGAGACATGGGTTTGTGATGGTTTTTGTCAGAGTTAGGTTGATGGTTGGACTCAATGATCTTAAAGGTCCTCTATGATTCTATGGTTCTGTCCATGAAGACATGGGGACCAGAGGCTACCAAGGGTCCCTTGAGAAAGGAGGAAGGGTGCAACACAGAAGCATCGGGCTTTTTGCTGCACCCCCAACTGTACTTTACACTTTTGTCTTGCCTGTCACCCTCTTTCTCAACCCATGCCGTAGTCCTGTCTGAGCCCCTATTGGGTCACCAGCAAGCGAATCTCTGCTTTGCTCTATATTAAAAAGCCTGTCTATTGTCAGGGATCAGATTTACGAGGCACACGGTGGAGCAACAGGTACCCTCCAGGGAGACTTGCCCCAGGAGACAGGCTCACAGTGTGGATGGGAAAGCCAAGTAGCATCTTCAGAAGTTCCCCAGGTTGCCAAGGATGTGTTTTCATCCCTTGGTGAACAGGCAGTGCTTTACTCCTCTGCTGAAAAATTCCCAACACATGCCAAATGCCCCCTTTTTGACCTGAAGGTCTTCTAATTATGCCTGTCTTCTGTGGAAGTATAAGATTGTAATATCCACAATTACAATGATTTTGGAGGACAAAACAGATGACCTGTTTGCGTTGCCTGCGTACAAATTGCTGGGCAAACAAGGTGGTGGTGTGAGCAGCAAACCTCAGCCCCAGAAATGTGGGTATACAATCCAGAAAAAATCCAGATTTCCAGAAAAAGACAGTTGTTGCATTGCCGTCTATCCCATCTCCCCTGGGGACAGAGAGCTGGAGCCTTGGACTCCCTAAAAGAACTGTATGGCATCTTCTCCCGTACAGAGTTTGTAAGCAACCTGGCAAGGCACTTTGAAGACAGGTCTCAACCAGTCCTCATCCCAGCTCCCAGCAACATCTTTGGGTTAAGCGTATGGTTGCAGGAGGCAGAGCTGTAGCCTTTGGGCCCTGATCTTCATCTGGGAGCATTACAGACCATGGTCAGGGACCTGTAGCTCACGGGGGTCCAGAGACTCTTTTTAATAGTAACACCCCTCCAAGGAGTTGATGGAAAGAGAAAATGAGATTTAGTCAGTGAAACCAGCTGGTTACTTGTGTGGTCAGGGAGGAGGTGGAAGAGGCTTGTTCTGCCTGTGAGGATGCTCCAGGAAGTACCTACAGAGCTTCTGGCTCCAGAGACGCTGAACCCAAACACACATCTTGTTCTGACGCTTTTAAAGAGCTGTTTATTTGCTAAATAAAACAATGTAGTTAAACCCTTCAAAACCATGACAATCCCCAGTGATGCTTCATGAGCTGCAGCTTAAACAGATCGTTGCTGCCTGTCAGCTGGGAAGGGCTGGACCTTGCTGAGTGAGCTGGGGCTACAGCCCCCTGGTCTCATGCCTGGCTCTGTGCTAGAGCAACCTGTCACCCACGTCTGTTGCCAGCCACCCTCCCACGGTGTTGGAAACAGCACACTTGCCACCAACTAGCAAGAGGGGAAAAGGGATGTAGTCCAGCTCCAGCCTGTCCATGTCCTCACTGCTGGGACGGGGCCAGGAAGCAGGGGAGGCTCTGAGACTGTCCCTGATAATGCCGGTACCAATGGGTGTTGGGGAAACCTGGATGAATATACTGCTGATGCTATTGGTGCTAACAAGATGCTATTGGAGTAGAAATGTATTGCCCGCTGCTACCTATTCCTGAGAGAGTGACTGGAGCCAGGAAGGAAGGAAGGAATATGTGGCTGTGGACAGTGCTGTTATCTGGACTGGGAACCAGTTTCCTTTAGTGAAACACTGTCCTGGCTCGTGTGCTTCTTGGAAATGGCAAGAGAGAAGACCCAAAACAGTGCAGTTCACTGTTATTTTTCATGAAGATAGACAGTACAGATGATGTATAATTTACTGATCTGGTTCTGAGGCCGCCTTTAGTAGCCCAGAACCTCTGCTCACAGAAGTAAAAAGCTTGATCTTCCTTCTCCTGGGCATACTTTTCTCTAGAGTCAGTAGTCCCTACAGAAACAATCCACTTATTTTGTTCTATTTGACAGTTTTACAGCCATCATAAATAACACAAAATGACCTTAGTACGAACCATCCTGCCCTCTCCTGCCTCAGGTCAGACCAAAGATGCCATGAAGTTCACAGCTCAGGAAAGCAGTCCTGTAAACACGCTGACAGTTGAAAATCAGCTGAGGTTAAGGGCCCTTGTCTGATGGGGATTCTTAAAAAAAAGTATTTTCCAATTAAAAAAAAAGGTTATCTGTAAGGAAAATATATTTATGCAACTCAAAAGAAAAAAGAAAAATGATTTGAAATTGCCCTATATGGACATGTTTTTAACACATTTGTCTTTCCGTCTCCAGAATGACTTTTTCTTTGGAAATTTAAGCTGACTACAGTAAAACTACACCAAGTAGCTGAAATCCAATCAGAGTGCAATGCTTTAAAGGCATAAACGTTTTTTTGATTTTACTTTGTTGATATGGGGAATAGTTTTAAAATACTTTGGTTGTTTTTTAGCTGGAGAACTGAAACACAGAATCACAGACTGGCTGAGGTTGGAGGTGCTTCTGGGGGTTGCCCCAGTCCAGACCCTCTGCTCAAAGCCACCCGGGCACTGCAGAACACACACAGAACACAAAGGGTAATTAAGTCTAGTTTCGATTCTGCTCTAAGTTCTGTGGTGTGACCTAGAACCAGAGGTTTCATAATATCCAGATTCTGGATTTAAATAGCTGAAAATTGCTCTGCTTATGCTTCAGTGTGTCCTGAAAACACTGGGATTTTGCCAGCGATGTCACTAAGAACAGAAACTGACTTTAGAGAATATGTTAGAGCCTCATTGTTTCTCTGATGACATCGTGAATATTGGGAGAGGGTAATTTCTATAAAAAACAGTTAAAGTTTCATTAAAGAGGATAAAAGGGTTTGTATGGATATCCATGGGGATTTTATTTTGTTTAAACTGTGATGCAGGGGGCATCCAGAGTGTCAGCTTGCAGTGCTTGCGATCTGTCCTGGAAGTCCGCTTGGCTGAGGTCGTACTTCCAAATCAGTTTATTGAATTGACTATGCATTATAAAATAGTATTAATTTGTTGCTATGCCATATCTCGTCTTGTGAGGTTTCTGAAATTCCTGAAAATCCTACGTCAGATATGTTCCAAAAATAATGAAATAACCCAAAAGAAAACATTTTCCAATGTTATTCACTTTCACATGATTTATTTTATTCTTTATTCTACTGCCATTATTCTAAGATAACACACCTTATAATACAAACTTTTAGGAGCAGCTAAAAGTTTTAGAATGTTGTCAACAACATTTTTCTGTGGAAAGAACTCAAAATTGTGAAAACTTTACTTCCTTTTAGCATGAAGCCTTTGTCATCTGTTTCAATGGTTTTACGTACATTTTTTGTACCCTATTTATCTTCAGGAAGACAAGAAATTGGTTTCTGACATAATGACAATATCCAACAGACCAGAGCAGAGGCACACTGATATAGCATCATTTTGGAAATGTAAAATAAATACATTCCCTGTGCTCAGAACATGAGCAGGGAGGCCTAAAGGAAAATGCAGAAGTCAAAAGTTATCTTTTGCTAATTATTTTAGAAGGACACATGTGGTAGTGCCCTAGTCCCTGAAGAAAAGGAGCAGCCTGAAATTCTCACAGATGGCCCCAAATCTACCTTCAGCCTGGGAAAGAAGCAGCCCAGCCCAGCTGGTGTGGTGCCCTGGGGCTGCAGGTCTGGAGATTGACCCGCGGGAGGAAGCTGTACCCAGTGGCTGCCTTGCAGAACATGCTCATGGCAAAGGCTGGCTGGGTATGGTGTGTTAGTGGGCAGAAAACATTTAACAGAAAAGTATGAGGGTGAGGTGACAGGACGGGAACACTCTGAGTTCCGGGCAACTGATAAACAGCCAAGAGGAACACACCGTTACGTAGGTCGAAAGAGGGCAATAACACTGTTCTTGTTTGTGAAAAAAGCTGCACACCATCTGCAATGCAGAGCCACAAGTAACTCACAGAAAATTGCCTGATCTAAGGGATAAGCTTCTGAACAGATTCTGGAAGTACAGTCCTACCAATCGCAAACAGGATTTTGCAGGACTGAAATAGTGTTCTTCCATTTAATACTAAGAGGAATAATAACAGCCAGGGAGGATGGTAGAGCTGGTCCCTCCTGTGGGCTGGCTGGCTGCAAGAATGCCAGTGGACAATGTTGGATGGACAGCCACATCTGTCCCCTCCTTGGGGAGGAAAGCCATGGCCACGTGGATCTTTGTAGCATTCTGTTGGAAGAGGCAAAATGAAAAGCGTGCGGGGAGATGTCTGAAGCGTTACGGGAAAGTCACTACTTACTACAGTTCAAGATCAAATGGAAAGTCATGCTGACAGGAGAGGAAAATGCTTTGTTTAAGCAAATGTTGAAACACAGAAATATGCCTCCCATGAAAGCTTGTCACATTTCACTGAAGTATCTGAGCAGGCAACTGCTTTCACGGCACAGACTGGGAGGATGCCTGCTCTGATATCCAGCTCGATGGTAAGAGCAGAGCCTGGGTGGGGATGCAGATCCTTGCAGAGAAACTCCAGGCATACTTATTCCTCACCCTTTCATCCTAGAAAGAAAAAGGAGAATGAAAAATCAGGAACTGAGTGAGAGAAAACACATCACAGATAAAGCCTTGAGGTTGCAGACAAACCTCTGAGCAAGCATTGAGCAGCTGCACATGATTTACACAGAGCCACATCTAGAGTGAAGAAGAAAATTAAGGGAAATAGCTGACACAAAATACCATGGGAAGTAGAGTTTTGGAAGAATTACATCTGGATGTGTATCCTGCCTGGGCTGAAGCAGCAGCAGCTTGAGTCCAGGGGTCACAGATCTGGTTCTTCCCCTGGCAGCCCTATAGATGCTTTTTCAGGCCATGAGTGAAGAAGGCGGCAGCACTCCCATTTTAATTCAGAATCCAGAGATTAAGGTAGTTTAAGGTAGTTTAGGCCTCACCTTCCTTTCTGCATGACAGCATTTCAACAATCTGGTGAAGAATGGATACTATGGAAAAGGAAATGGGGAAAACACAGAATTATTGTGGAAAAGAGGCCAGTTTTATTTAATTTTAATAGATTGAAATAAATATCTGGGAGGCTGTTTATTTGGCACAGCAAAACGTTATGAAATGAATTACAATTAATTTAAAAGCAGCAAGAATTATCAAGCTGGAGTCAAGCTGATAACACAAAAATGAAAAAAGAAGCATTTCACAAAATTAATTCCTTATGTCTGTAGCTAAGAATATTTTTCTTCATCTGTTGTATACTCTTCCGCAGTTATTTTGCTGAATGTAGAAGGAAAGCAGTAAGCCCCAGTGTGTGTTATTAATATGTAACTCATACACTTTAATAGGTCTGTATTTGCTTCAGTACTTTCTACACAACTCCTGCTAATAACCGGGGACTGCGTTAATGGTGGTAGCACAAACACATTAAAGGCCATTGTCTCTGGGCAATGAAGCCCTCAGCATGACACAATTGAGGTGCTAAAGGCTGAGTTAACCAGTGTTAGACTTGCCTTATAGATTCTCCTAAAGCCTAGAACTAACTTGTCCAAAAGTGCCAAATACAATTTCTGCAGCAGTTTGATTTATAGTCCCAGTCTGAAAATAACCAAAAAGTGGTCTTTATTCAGAGTTACTTCTCAGTACTGACCTGTAACTATTCACCTGCTCGAGGACAACCTTTTACTCTTTTTTCTCCCCTTTGGCTCCACGGTCCCTCAGCAGCCAAGCGGATCAGGTGGATGCCACCTTGTAGTGAGCATCTCCAGCAGAATGGCTGTGTGTCATGAGAGCACATTTGCAACTGATGCCTTGACTTGGCCTGCTGAAACTGTGTAAACGCTGGAGGTGAGCTGGAGCAACGTGCAAAAATGAAGTACAGTCTGTGATTGAGTACCACTATAAATAGCTTTAAAAAAGTCTTCAAGCAGCTTGCATCTATACGTCACCTGCCAAACTAGCTGAACTGTTAAAACAGATTGCTTGTGCAGAAAGGTTAGACGTTCTGGTGACAAACACGTTTCAATTCACTAACAAAAATCAAGATGTTATTAAATGCCATCACACACATGATCTCATTTGTTAACCCAAAGTGCCGTAACCCACGCTGTAGCATGCCAATTTTACCAGAGAGTTAGTGAAGACCCATCATGGAAAGTGTAATAGAAAATAAGGCATTGTCAGGTTTTTATTAAAGTCTATACAATGTCCAAGGTATATTAGGCTAACAAAACTTTCCCAAAACAGTTAAAAAAATAAGCAAGATAATGGCTTGCAGACCACTGTACATCTGGTAGTGTTTAAAGTTAATGAATTCTAATAACAAATAAAAACTGGCACCTTGCTTGCAAATAAACAAGGGCCCACTGTACATCTGCACATGGGAGGTGAGGGAAGGCAAGAGCTGGTGGAGGCTGTACATCCCGGGGGCAGCTGAGAGCTGAACAGCCTGGCGTGACCCGGCTGTGGACAGGACACTGCTCCTGACGTGCAGCCTTCTCATGCCATGGCTCTTTGTGCCACACTGCCCTGAGGACTCAGGGGCTGATGTCTACCCCCATTACATTTCCTCTAATAAGTAACTTTTCCCATTTTTCTTAAATTGCCTTGTTATGTTTTCTTGTATTTTGTTTATTTCAATGCCAGAAAATCGATTTGGATTTTTGGACCCAAAACCACTTGCGCAGGAGGAATGGATCATGCTTGCCTTCTATGGTCTTCTGGGAGAAATAATTAGTGGTACTATCTTACCTTTCAGAATAATACTTGAGTTAAAAAGTACTTTGACACAAATATTGAATAATAAATATTCATATCGATCTTCTTTTATATTTTGAAGTGTCAAATAAGTCAGGATTCTGTAGTCCTGCATAACAACCAGCAAATAAAACTGCTTGATGCAGCAAGACTTACTTCTCATTCATGTCAAAAATGGTTTATGACAGCAATATATTATTGGTGCTCTGTCTACCTGTAAGATTCAGATACTCTCAAAAATGGTGAGACCATATGCCTCATAAGTAATTTTCCTACTGTACCTAGTAGTGTCCTTGTCAGTCTTTCTGCAGTACTGGCTGACCAGCAAAACGGTAGAGTAAAATTATCTGTAAAGTGGAAATCTGTTTAGTCACATTCCTCCCCAAACACAGAAAAGTTAAAACTTTCTATTTCTTAGCTATGCCACTAAATCAGTCCTTGCCAATCACTTTCTGGTGCATGAATGTACCTTCTTCTGAATTCCTCCTATTGCTTGGAGGACCCGTAGGCTGGTTTTGTTGCACAAAACCTTCACACGTCTAGTATTCTCTTCTGCTTTCCCTCCCAGTCCTCATCCTAGCTGCTTCTAATTTATTTGTTGCCTTGGGCTGCTGACAATTATAACATAAAAAATGATGTCCTGGTGCACTTATCTAAATGCGGAGCAGATTGCTGAAGAGCTGCTGTGGGTCTGCTGTTCCTAATTCCCAGCCTTCCATGGGATGACTGAGCGAAGGAGAGGGGTGGGAGCACTGGAGGTGGGTGAGTAAGACTGAGGGGAGACCTTCTCACTCTCTACAACCCCCTACAAAGGAGGGTGTAGCCAGGTGGGTAGGTCTCTTCTCCCAAGGAACAGGCAATGGGACAAGAGGAAATGGCCTCAAGTTTCTCCAGGGGAGGTTTAGGATGGATATTGGGAAAAATTTCTTCACCAAAAGGGTTGTGAAGCCTTGGAACAGGCTAGCCAGGGCAGTGGTGGAGTTACCATCCCTGTACAGATTTAAAAGACGATGCAGAGGGACATGTGTCGTTGTCAAACTTGGAATTGTAAGGGTATAAGGTTAGTGGTTGGACTTGATGGTCTTAAAGGTGTTTTCCAACCTAAATGATTCTATGATGAGTTAGAGGATGCCTGAGGTCTCAATATAAGCTATAGTGTTGGCCTGTCCTGTTGTTGTGTTGAAAGGTTTTCACCACATCCAGATGGGTGTGATCAGCCCCTCCCCTTCCCAGCTCTCCTGGCTATAAGTGGTCAAAGCAGCTGTCAAAAAAAGGTGTCTGTCCAGAAGAGCCCACCCTGCTCTGTCACGCCCCACACAAGGGCACTGGGGTCTGGGGTGATTTTCTTCTCGCTCAATCATATTTAGCACCAGCGCATTGCCATAATCTCAATTATAATTTTAACTTTAATACTGTACTTTCTTCAGTTTGCGTTGATAAGTATTCCCTGAAAGGAGAGAGCTCTCACTATTTCTGTTTTGAGTTGAGATACAGAAGGATGGAGAGTTGCAGTGACTTGCCTGTAACCAACATCCTGGGAAGGATGCCACATAAGTTTATGAAGTCATGAGCATGTGGAGAAGGTGGATTATGCACTTCAGTCATGATTATTTACTGAATCCTATAACTCAGGAACTAGAGGACGTCAGGCAAGATAATCAGATGGCAAATTCAAAACCAGTGAGGTTCTTCATGCAGTCCCAAGGCAAACCTTGGGGCACCACAGTAGGGTGCTTTGGTTGGTGTCAAAAGTAACAGATCAAACCAGGCGTTAGACAAAAGTATGGAAGGAAAAAACATTCTGGAGGACCCTGAACTTCAGATTGCTGAAGGGTATAAGAGAACTTCAGAAAAGAAATGTTGCCCTTTCTCTGTTTTTAGGTATCTACTGTTGACTGGTCTGTGGATAAATCACTTGTTCATGGCAGAGCTTTGCTCTGACCCAGTGCATATCCCTGGGGTCACCACAAAGCCTGAAAATCTGCCCTAGGCCTGGGGATAAAACCTCATCTGTCCAGCCTTTAGCCCACTCTCATGCACCAGCAGTGGGGATTTTGCCTAACTCTGCGGGCTGTCTACTGTAGTTTTGTGCATGTTACTAAAGTAAAGAGAGTGATAAACTGAACAAATATTCCTGACCTAAATGACAGAGGGTAGAGTAAGAAAATAAAACTATGTCAAACAAGCCAATCCAACCAATAATATTGAAGTGGTGGAATGGATGAAGGGTGGTCTGCTGTGTTTGCTTCCTGCTCTTCTCAAGGCTTCTCATACATCCTAGCACATGGCTTATCAGAATTTGTACTTCATTATTAACTGTGAAAGCCCATTTCCCAGCCATAAAGGATGATGGCATGATAAACATTTGAAAGGAAAGTTTTTCAGAGTTCACAAGAAAGAAGAGAGGCCTTCAAACCTCAAGGACAAAACCATTAAAATAAAAATATTCAGATTAAGTAAGTATTAATAAAAGAGAGACAGAAACTGGGACTTCGGAAGTGCTAGCTTTAATAATAATAATAAAAGCAAGGCATCTTCAGAAAGAGCCTCTGTTTAGGTATTATTTCTCCATGGCATATACCCAAGATCATTGTTGAAAAGCGCCTTTCACTCTTCAGTACATTAAGATAAAGTGCTACAGCTTACATTTCCTATTGGTATTTTTTCATTTTAAAAACATCAGAGCACCAAGAAGGTATTTTAAAATGACATGCATTGACTTGTATATTGGTACTAAGATTTTTTTCTATACTGCCTGCAAGCAAAAATCACAGAACTATTGTGTTTCCGTAGCAACTGCATTTTAATAAGGTGAAATTTCCAGTTTGATAGAGCTGAACAACTAATAATGTCAGCTTCCAGTGTTGCAGAATCTCAGATGTCAGGAGGGGTCAGCATAAAACACAGGGCTAAAATTGATTCTTTGCAACATTCATCTTTATTGCTAGTATAATTTTGGGAAAAGCCAATAAAAGATATGATTAAAACCGTAATCTTATTTTCACACACTTCTCATATCATAAAGCATCAGTGGTCAAAATATATCAATTTAAAGCTTATTCGTACTTTTCCATCAGAAACATCATGCTCTTACTGCAAGCTCATTTTGCACCTTTGAGCTTTTACTGTGCAATGCTTCATGGGAGAGTTGTGGGAACCATGGGTGCTGGGTGTCTATCAGTGTGTGCCGAAGTTTGTCAGGCAGAACAGAAAAACTCATTAGAAAATTTGCTGTAAAATCACAGTTCTCTTAAGGTCAAGAAGAGATCTATCCCTGTGAGATGGAATGTCTTTCCTGTGTTAAAGCTGCAGCGGGTGGCCAGAGTTAAGCGACCTTACTCAGCTTCAGCATGGTACCAGCCTTCTTCAAAGAAGTGATGCTAGAATTAATTCAAGCTGCAGTATTAATCTGCTCTCTGCAATCACCTTCTTCCCCCCAGTATAACAAAAAGTAAGATAAAAAAGTAAAAATAACTGCCAAGATGCTTTTCAAAAAGAAGCTAGTACTTAAATCACTTATTTCCAGAAATGACGGTTTTAAGTAAAATATCAAACATCAGGGAACTAATAATAAAATCAGAACTGGCAGCACAGGAATGTGTTCCCAGATTTCTGTTTAAAAGATTGTTTTTTCCCAGTGTTTCGCCATGAACCATATGGCCCCATCTGTGTCAGTATGTGATCATGCTACTGCCTGGCGCAGGGGCCAACTGTCTCAGAATGGCCTATGCACATCCTACAGAATCGCCTGAAAAAAGGGTGACCATGGCCAAATTCCCTACTGGGAATGGCTAGTTTTCTTTCCCAAGCTGTGATTGGGAACTGCTGGCAGTGCCAGGGACCATCCTCGTGCCTCACCGAGGTGGCAATGGACATCCTTCCCTGGAAGAGTTCCGCAGCAGGGGTTTTGGTTCATACTTTGTTTTACACAAAAAATGGTTTTGTTTAATACAATGTTTGATTTTATCAGTGAAAACAAGTAAACCTTGCCCAGATCTCTGGATATATCGTTTTGTTACTGATGTGTTCTGCAGCCTGAAGATCATATAAATTTCCTTATAAAGTGTGAAAGAACAAAATATATCTTAATATCATTGTAGAGCGTGTTTAGGATCTCCTGAATGCAATTGCTGTGTAGTATTTTCACAAATTTAACTCAGCTTTTATTCCAATTGCAATTGGCCAGAGTTGAGAGTTTTTTAAAATTTCACCATCTGAAAGCTAGTACAGTGTAAAATCTCTGTAAATTAATTTTAATGAAAGCGTGTGTCTTTTCACGGCAGACAACTTTAGTCCTCTGTACACAAATGTCAGATTTAAAACCATAATGTAAATCCAGGAATGTTTATATTTTACATGGATAATATGTTAGTGTATGTAAAATGAGCTATCTCAAAATATTGCCCACATACCCCTGCAGTCATTTCATCTACTTTTTAATTAGTTTA
This sequence comes from Jacana jacana, assembly GCA_013400555.1. Classification (NCBI taxonomy): domain Eukaryota; kingdom Metazoa; phylum Chordata; class Aves; order Charadriiformes; family Jacanidae; genus Jacana; species Jacana jacana. Next base: position 649,564 of record VZTM01029961.1, read on the forward strand.
GTTTCCTTATCTGCATAATGACTGTTAGCCATATTAAACACAAATCATAAGAAAAATTTAATCTTAAGCCATGAATATGAGAAATGATGACAGCACAAACTTATAAAAACATTTAAACTACAGTATTAACATGATAATAGCACACTCTCTTAAATAATTAATTGAACTCCTTTAAAATTAGGTTTCATGTGCAGAGACTCAGATGACATTAATTCAGCAGGACTGCACATGGTTTAGATTACAAATTTGGCCCCAGAGATTCTGTTTGTGTTTGCTCTGAATTTCCCATGAAGGCTGATTTCAGAGAGCTTATCTTGGCGGCACATCTGTGTTCTTCGGTGATGTGTGGAGGGATGGAGCATCAAGCAGAAGCCATGGAACACATTTAACTAAGACACCTCAACATCAGCCTAGTCCTGCAGTCCTCTTTCTAGAGCTCAATTAGATGGTGAGCAGAACACCCATCTCTACGTGGTGGTGGTAATGGGAGGTACCAGAATGATGGAGCCGGAGTACATCAGCGTCCCACCTGGGTCCCCCCCAGACATCATTGTGCCTGGGCTCTGCATCTCACCTGGGTACCACTTGGGCACCACTTGGGCATCACTGCCTGGGCTCAGCCTCCCAGCTGGGTACCCCCCAGGTACTGCCCTGCACCCTCCCAGCAGCAGCAAGGGGACAGGGCAGGCTGCCTTCACTCCTTGTTACCCCAATGTGCTTATGTAGGCTCTTTGCACCCCAGTGTCAAGGCTTAAGGGTTCTTCTAGTTGCAAAACAGAAATGTTTTTGTGCACAAAAAGGAGAAGTTTTGTATTCAAACAGGAAATTGTAAATTAGGATGGAACAATCCTCTCCTTTACTGTGATTTAATCTAGATTACTATGCTCTGATTAATGGTATTGCTTAAACAAGATGGAAATTTATGACATCGGAACAGTGAGAAGTAACAAATAAATGGCCTTTAAGTGGTGAATGTGACTCATGAATATACAATATATCAGCCTTCACTGGATTTAGAGAATGCAAAATGCAAGAGAAGGTCCTTGCCCTGTAAATCTAATAAACTAAGTACAAGAAGACAAAAAGCCTGACGTGATGGATGGAAAACCAAAGGGTAAAGGTGAGGAGATTGTGAGCCAGGGCAGCAGTCTTGGATCTGCAGGACACAGACCTTGCTAGAGAAAAAGGTTGAAAAGAGAACACTGAGGAGCAGGGTGGGGGATGAATCTCCTAACTAGAACCTTACCTGACATCTACAACGAGGTTGCAAATATCCAAGTTGTGACACCTTTATCATTACTGTGCCCGTTGTAAAAACCATATTGAAGCTGGTAAAACAGCCAAAGAGGCTGGGTTCTAATTTGAAAAAATACTAAATACTAAGATTCAGTTTTAAATCATGCAGCAATATGAAAATAATTAGAAATGTTCATGTTCACTGGGCCTACTCCTAATTGTGATATTTGCATAAAAATATTAGGCAAGCTTCTGGATAGAAAATTATATGCAATTGTGCTCTGCAGGATGTATTAACTTGCTAAACTTCAAAGCACCCAGCAGTGCAGACACAGAGAAACCTTTCCCTGCTGCATATTAGCTAAAGTAAATATTCGAGTTCTCTCAACATTAAATTCTGTTATCTGCAGTGACTGTCCCAAGAAATATATTTATTATAAGCACTTGAAAATGATGGCTTATTTTCTTTCACCTTACATCAAAAAGCTAATTTTCATTGGAACAACCTGTAGCATAGCTGAGGAAGATGTATTTCCTACTCCCTGTATTACAGTCTGACCAGCAGCAGGGCTGTGCAGCTCTCTAAGCAGGATTCTGTTGTATTTATTGCTCCCGTTAGTGCAGCACGGCAGACCAGGGCAGGGTGTTGCACTGGATTGCCTGATGATGGGCAGTACATCTGCAGCAAAACTGGGTGAGCAGCGAGGAGCTGCAAGCTCCTGGCTCTGAGCTTCACCCACTGGATCTCACTGCAACCAAATTTCCAGATATTCTGGAATTTCAGTGACTCACAGACAGACTCATGATGGTGTTTTGGCATCAAGGTATATACAGATGACTGGATAGAAAAATCTGGGATTCACACCAAAAAAAAGGGAGTTTGATACTGTGTATCTTGGGGTGTGTCTGTGTGTCTAACTAGCTTTAAGTTTGGGCTGTGTTCTCCATAGCTCTTTTGGAAAGCTGGAAAGCCATGGTTCTTGTGGTCCATTGCAGAACATTGCAATGTGTGGGTTAGTTTCCATAATGGAAAAAGACACCTAGGGACCCTTCCCCACCAGTTTAATTTCTGTTGTATTTTCCTCTGTAAAGCAGTAAAATTGCATACTGCTGTTAATATTTGAGAAGTGTTCCTGGACCTTTGTGGGCTGATGTTTGTCGTTAGGACATGCAGTTCACATAACAACAGGTGACTTAGTAAGAACTGGGGAGAAGATCATTATGATGAGGGACAGTCCCCCAATACGACACATGGAGAACAGCAGGTCTCAATGGGTTTGTTTGATATGGCTTTGCTCAGACATGCTGGTGTGGTCCAGGTCACCATGGCCTGAGTTCTTGAGCCCACAGTGCTGGTGGAGACAGTGCTGGATCTGGAGCCAGCACCCATTGTGCATTTGTCTTTCCCCACACAGACATGGGCTGAGTGGCTGCAGGGTAAAAATCTGGATGAGGATTATTTAACGAGTTCAGTTTCAAGGGTAAGATCAAACCTCAGCTAAAATGACAGTGAAAATATATCAACCAGAACATTTCACTTCAGCCCAAGGGTTTTAAAAGCCTATTACCCTCACATTATTTTCAGAGAAAATGTGTGATGGAGACATGAGATAGCATTCAAAATACCAAGACTGGCAGAAATGACTGGTGGAAATTCCAGTTTTTCATATTACAGCTCCATGGGTATTTGTATCAGATGTTAGGGACGCAGAAGACATTCTGATTTTGTTTGAAATAAACAGGACAATTTAGTATGGATTCTCTCCAGTTAAGATTTGGTTAATCTTGTTCTAAGAGATACGTGTCAAACACTTAATATTTAAAACACACAAAGTCAGCAAAAAATTTCAAGTGATGCATTTTAGCAATTATTGGTAGGATTGTGAACAGGTTCATAACCAATGGGACATGAAATGACAGTTCAATTTATTGGCCTGTTGTAAGCCAGGCTTATATTTAATTTTTATTGCGATAAATAGTGCTTGAGGGGATGAGACCTCTGCACATAGGTAGAGTTTAATTTGGGAGATTAACAGCATTGAAGAATTATAATCAAAGAACTTTTTGTCTGTTGGAAAATTTCATACATAGGCTACTGATCAAGCAAGAAGAATGATTTAGCAAACTATCCTGGTTCTTCCTATTTGCTTAAAATATAAAACTGATAAAATCTCAGCTGGGAAGTCTACAAGTTGTTTTACTCCACTCAGTTTAGTATTTAATAACTATATAGGATAATTTTACTGACAGCAATATTTAAATTTAATTGAAAGGAGAACTGTCTGTAGACATAAAAGGCACCTCACTCACAGGGACAAGGAGTAAACCTCTGAGTAAATTTTCAGTGCCACAAAAAGAAGAAACGTATAAGAAGTAGCTGCTCTAGATGAGAAGTGGTGTGAGAAAAGCAGGTGTTTCCTGGACACTGTAAGACTGTAAGTTCTCTCCCAGTTTTCCTTGTGCTGTGATCATTGTAAGGGGTTCCTTGTTCCTTGAAGGGAGAGTTCCCAAGGTTGTAGAACTCCATTCCCCGTGAGAACCAACCCCCAGTAGGAGGGAGCAATGTTCAGGATGCATCTGCTCTTGCCCAGGGTGCTCCCTCCATCACCCAGCTCCAGGATGCACCTCTTCCACAAGAAACTGAAATTTATCAATCCAGAAAGAGACAGGCGTGAAATACATGTCGGCAGTATAACAACACTCACAATAAAGTACCCTAAAACTAACCTCAGAGATAATTTGCTTTTCATCTGGTGAAGGTCAAAATTTCCTTTTAAGTTACCAAAACAAATGGCACCTGATTTGGCTATGTCTGTGTTGGCCATTAGCTCAGGACAATAGGAGCATAGCGTCATGGAATCACAGAATGGTTTGAGCTGGAAGGGACCTTAAAGATCATTGAGTGCCACCCCCTGCCCTGGGCAGGGACACCTCCCACCAGACCAGGTTGCTCAAAGCAGACCCATAATGTGAAAAAGATGTTACTGCATATATCCACTTAAAATATTGCAGTGGCTTTATTTCAGTAGGACTAAATTAGCATCTAGAGTGAATTTGGAACGTTTGGTGCAATTTTTGAATTGGTTTTCTCCCTTGTTCGTACCTTCTCTTGAAGATTGCTGTGGGCTATAAAGCAATTTGCTTAAAAATGCACCAATTGGACCTAAAATATCTATGTAATGCATCCACAGAATGCCTCAAATTCTCTGTTACACAGTGAACCCGACCATGTCTGCATATCATTTTATGTTCAAGGCTACAGGCAAATAGTTTTATTGTTTTTTACATAATTGTGTCATAACTTTCTAATTATCTTTCATGTTAACTATGGCAAAACTCCATAGCCAATGATTTCAGACAAGTTTTATCCAAATATTGCAAAAGTAAAAGAACAGAAAGTCATACGTGAGATCTTTTATTTCAGCCAATAAAATCATCACTGATTCCATAAATGACTCGGAATTAGATCCAGTCTGGCCCCTCACGGTAATTGCATATGGAAAGAGAAAAAGCTTTGTAGAAGTTAGTTTCCAAAGAAATCACAGGTGGAATATAAAAGCACTGAGAAGTCCTTTAAAGAAAATAGTTCAATTGTCAGACTGGGAAGGGTACAAATGAGTTTATCTAATTTGTGGGTTCTGAATTCAGTCATGACAGGAGTATTTCAAGGCTTTTTCTTTACAGAATTCTAAATCTCAAAAGAGTCTGAAAAATAAAGATCAGCACAAAGAAATTTAAAAAGTAGCTCTTTGTAAACAGTTTATTACTGAATTCTTTTGGGGGTGTGTGGCTCCAGGGAGTTTCTACCTGGGGTTTCCAGTATGTACTTCAGTACCTCATTGAATAGCAGAAGCTTTTGAGATCACAAGAAAACACTGGAAAACAGCTCTGTTTCCTTCAGTCACTGCAGGACTAGCTCCTCACTGACCCCGGGCAGGCAGCTGGTGGACACTCTGTGGATTTGTGGAGGATGGACTGGATCCTTGAGAAGGTTATTAGATTCATCACCTTTTTAGCAAGGAATGCCTGTAGCTATAGGCACAGGTTATACCTCACCCAAACCAGGTTTACTTGGTTGCTTCTTCATTTTTTTGATACTTTTTTGCTGTTTCCTGGTGGAGCCTATGCACTCATCTATTGTCTCTTTCCAACAGACACTGTTCTTCACCACCACTTCGTTCGTACCTTGTTCTCATACCAGAGGAACACATAACTGTGCACTGAGCTTGTTTTATTCCAGTGAGCCTTGGATCTTGTCATACTCCCCGATTTCTTATTACATTTCATGCATTGAATCAGGCTGGATTCAAAGCTGTTGTCTTTCTTTGATGAAGAATGACATTACTAAAAGCTTCTCTCCTACCATCCAACCATTTCCATCTTTCCCAAACCCACTGAAATATATGTAATCTACAACTTATAATGTGTATGACCTGTTTATTTCTGGCTATATAACTCCAAATTGAAAACATTGCACATTAAAAATGCGGTCCGACTATTGTGTGACTTGTGTGTCCTAAAGATCAGCTTGCACTGTGGAGCAAGGACGCATTTTACCACCCAAGGTCCAAATATGTCATGGTCATATCCTGATTTAATTCAAAACAACACCTGAACACAGCCCTTTCATACAAAGCAAATGTCTTCATGGTCTGGGAGGGAGTTCTGTGGTGCCATGGGCACATCCTTCAACCAGACACTGGGGAGCCCAGGAAGGGGTGTCCATCGTAAAGCTCCTGTGCTCCATAGACAGGTTAACCAGCTCCTGCTCGTCCCAGGTCTGGCTTCTCATTAATTAGCACATTGACCCTTAAGCATTTGGATGCCTGTGGCATTAACCATTCCAAAAAAAGAAGCTTTGCTGGAGGACATTATTTTTATCCTGCCTTGTTGGCAATTTTATATGTTGCCAAAGTGAGGCTTGGGAATTACCACTTTGTTCCAGATATTGCTGCCTACTGTTGTCATTACTTGATTATTTTTTTTCTTGTATGCCTTTGAAACCAGCTGGTGACTGGCTGTGCCTCTGTCGCCCGTGAGCAAGGCTCGGCCTGCATGATGGGGAGGGCGGATTGGTGCCTGTAACTCTCCATCAGGAGAGATGTTTCAGCACAGCAACTTGAGCAAGCAAAAATTTAAGGAGAGGATGCATGGGGATGATTTTTGGTAAGCTAGGATTAACTTTAAAAAAATATATGTTAGCTGAACAGATTTCTGACCCATGCAAAAAAATCCCTAAAATGAACAATCAAATTAAAATCCTTGTAGCAGAATTTAATTCACTGCCTTTGTAGAAGTTCAGTTCCTGCTCAAGCTCTCCCTCAATCTGTTTTCATCTCTGCCTAATTAAAGAAGGTAAAAATAGATGCCAGAAAACTAGCAATTTTCAAAAGCCTTTAAAACATTGCTTTAAAGTGGTACTCCTGTTGGTAACTCTGTTCTGGTCTGCTACTGCTAGAAAGACATTTTCCTCCTTTTAGAGAAACTACCTTGTTCTCAATTAACCCCAGCACACAGCTCAAGGGAATTCTGTGAACTATATTTGTTCTTGGAACTGTTATATTTTTTTCCCTTATTTAATTTTGTACTATTAAATCAAAAAAAGGGTTAAAGGCACCTGGTACATGGCTTGTTACCTATGGCTCAGGAGTGCTCTGGAAGTGAAGCCATTGGGTGCAGAGGGGTTATGTGCACCAAATCAGTACTTCTGGGCACCAAATCATTAGTCTGAAGGTCTGGTTTTCTTGCAGTCCTGAGTTTGCTTGCTGTCTAGTGTAGCAGTAGGTTAAATGGTGACATATTTGGTGTACATGGCAGGTATCCGGACACTTCACGAGAATGGTGGTGAAAACTGAAAATGGACCAAAGTCAGGCAGCTGCCCTGAGGAGAAGCTTTGGCAAATCCCTTGAGAAAGTGGTTGCTTCCTCCACACTTTCCAGGATGCTGGAACTCTTGGCCTACTGCTGGATTGCAATACAGCCCAGAAGTAGGCGATTGTCTGCTTTAAGTTTTTCAGGAGAGCAGAAGACAGAATTCAGTTTGATGGCCTCAAAGGTCTAAAATGATCTCCTGAGTCCAGCCCTTTGTTAACAAATCCCATGCCATAGTCTGGTATGTGACCATTCCACATCGATCTGTGAGTTTAAAATCTTCCTGTAATACCCTCAAATTTATTCACAGCTAATTTATAGCCACTTGGGTTTGTACCAGCATTTTACCACCAGATGTGCTCTGTTTTCACTGTTTATGACATGCATGGACGAAGTATCCAATGGCAATAGGGTGATCTAAAAGCACAAGAACCACTGAATTGCGCTCCCATGCCAATAAAGGTGCATTTGCAAGTTACTTTTTAGATTTCTTCACCCTCTTATGGTGTAAACAGGGGCTGAATACAAGAAAACTTAATCTAAAAATCCACTAGAGACGGTGGAGCCACCCTCTGGGTGGTGAAGGCAGAGGAGAAAAGAGAGTCCATCATTTGAACAGCAGGCAAGTTCATACTCTCACAGAAATGATGATAGTTTTAAGGAGATATTAAATGAGTATCTTTGTGCTGCTACATGATATGGATCTAATTGCTAAATTAAGGAAGACTTATTACAAATACTGATACTTATTATCATAGCTACAGAATAATTCTATGAGACTTGAGAAATAAAAATATTTTTGGGATAGAACCATCAAAATACTGAAGAAGAAAAAAAAAAAGAGCTCCATTTACAATACAAGCTCAGCTGGTCAAATACTCAAAATAAAAAAGTAAGTTTCAATATTTTATTATAAAACAGATTTTTTCCTTTAGGTGGTAATGGTAATTTTACTGTGATGTGGTAATGAATCAAATCTAGGACTCATATTCTTGCTACATTTTTTCAGTCTGCTGAGAGTTTCCCAAGCTCTTCTGTGGCTGCATTAATGGATTTTAGCAGGGTCTGTTATACCAGATATGAACGCTGCAATATTTGGAAACAGTCTCTTGCATATAGTTAATTTTTTGTGCAGCATGGACTTTGTGTCATGAGGAACTCCATTCCCCCAGCAACTTGACATCCTTCTGCTGCCACTCAGAGAGTGTTCCTGTCTTAGAACTGCTCTCTTTGACAAACAGAAGGAAAGAAAGAAAAAGAATGAGAAGCTGCATCTTTTTCTGAGGCACCTCTGGGTATTTGGCCACTTATTCATCAGACCAAGTGTATAAGGCTGATAGATTAAACCTTAAGTGTAGTGAAGTTTGTTAACAGTTGGTTTCTGATAGATTCTTAAATTTCCAATACTTGTGACTATTTTCATGCTGTAAAGTTCTCCATACACACAATATTTAACAGCCTATCTGAATTTCTAGAAGCATTAAAAAGCCTGGTTTTCAAAGTATAAATAGCAGTGGTAATTTCTGAGAACTTAAAAAAACAGTTCTAACAAAAATTGAAGCTAACATTCTGAAATCAGGTACCTATTACAAAGACTTTTGTTAATACTCTTGTCTTGCTTTTGCAATTAAATTTCTATTGTCCAGCTTGTCCAAACTGTTAATTGCAGCACTGTGCAATACCACAGAACAAACAGTTTCTGGGTTGTTTATTTAAGCCCTGAATGTGTAGCAACTTTACAACCATTGATCACGTGGGCATTATTTTGTATAATCAAAGAATAACACAGAAAGACAATCAGTTGTGAAATCCCTGCTTTCACCTCGTTCACTGCCAGCTCAGAAGTTGCAGAGCAGCACTAAGTCTTGGCTGTCTTGAACACTGGTCATAGGGATCTAACAGCAGATGTGTGATTGCAATGAATAATTATAATGGACAGTTTAGGCATATTCTTCTCACAGAGTATCTATGAGCAAATTAGGCTTTTCATGAGTCTACCAGTTATTTAAAATTATTCATTTTTTTTTTCTTTTTGCAGTTTTTATACTCTATTGAATTGATGGCCTGCGCTTAATTCTCTGCATGTTATTAATATTTGATGTTCTGGTTTTACTGTTTGTTGGGGAGAAATGGTACAGGGCAGAAATGTATATATCTTATATTAAAGTACAGTGTTACACTTTGATGTTGCTGGCACTTCTCGCTGCTTTTACTGAGAATAGTGTCCAACTTAGGTACAATAGAGTTTATAAATTGCATAACTTGTGGTAGTGAATAAATTCTCTAGTTGGCTGTTCATTGGTTTTAAGGGTAAATTATTTGCTTTAGTCGTGCTGCTCCCACAGTACATTGTAGCTCCTCAGCCGCCAAGGGCAGGTGACTTGAACCGAGCAATGAAGACATCATCCACCTCTCCCAGTCATTGTTTCTCTCCAGCTGGAAGGTTGCCTTGAGATGACCAATGCTGTAGCACCCACTGCAATCTGCTGGTGCCTTATGCCACAATAAAAGCCACGGAAAATCAGCTGCATTTCAAGAAAACACTTGAGTCACACAAAGAAAGGGAGCTGAAAATGAACAGCAATGTTTAGTATCACAGGATGCAGAAAGATAGATTGTCCTGAAGTCACAGTTCCTGTAGGAGGAAATTAATCTGGTTGCTAAGCACAGAAAACAGGTGGAAATATGTCTGCTCCCAACCCTCTTTGTTTTACCTGGTGGATAGAAAAAGTAAAACTCAAGAAACTAGCAAAATCCTCCAACATGAACATTGTCATCTTACATTTGTGAGGTTTTCTGGGCGCTTCAGAGCATTTTGGAAACTTTTGCTTTTTGTTGACGTCTCTGTGGATCATGAGAAACAAGTTAAGAGAGTGCCTGATTAAATTAAGTCTTGTCCAAGTAAATAGTGGAGGCCTGCAGGTTTTTTAGCGGTGTAGGCTTGGCATCATTATGGAGGTTACTTTTGAGCTGCAGAGGGAACAATACTTCCTTCTAGAATGGATTTCTTAATGATATTTTTGTTATTGATAAGACCAGTCTCACTTATTAGGTAGGATACTGGTTGGGCCCTGGCTGGAAGCTCTACAAATGATGACACAACTGCCACTGCGGAGGCTCAATTGACTGCTTATGAAGTTGAATACAAAACCGGAGAGATGAGAAACCTCACCACAGATTTGATCAGGATGGTAACCCAGCCTGGCGTGTAACACATTGGGATTTCTTCCCAAATCAGTAGGTTAAGGGGGCAAATGAGTTGAATTGCAGTTCACTGGTGTTTACTGCCTTAATCAGCCTTCAAGACTAATCTCTGTGCAATCAGCGTGTCGATGGGCAGAGGTGCCGGATGTCAAGGGCTGGTTCTCAAGTGGGAAGTCAGTGCCTGGGTCTTCATCCCGTTAGTACCAACAGCAAAGCTGACTCCTAGGGTCACGGGACACACAACTGAGCAGTTTAACGCACAGTACAACAGCTGTGATGAGAGCAGAGCTCCCTGAGCCAGGCAGACCGCCAGCCACTGCGTTACCAGGCCCACGGAGCTGCCTCTGCAGGATGCTGCCCAAAATGCCAGTCACTGGATGTCTGCTTCCCCCAGGGTTTGCTGCTGCAGAACGAATCCGCCTCGATCAGCAAAATGCCAACTTATTATAAAAACAGGATTGCAATGCTTAGAAAGACAAAAATTAATTAAACACCCACTGAACATGGATGTGTGTTTAAAGCTATTGCAGCAAAATGCTGCTTGTGCAAAGCAGCTTAACTGCTTTCGGTGTGAGCCTGCCAAACTGAGAGATTTAACCACAGGAAAGCTGAAATACATGACGGTTTATAAGAGAAGCCAAAATGAGCATCATGGGGATAGCTGTAAAACACATGAATCTCAAAGTTTGTACAAGAAAGCACAAGTAAGAAGCTACCATGGAGAAGAGAAAGGCCCAGGGACAGAACTTTTCTGCTGTAGAGCAGATTAGAGTAACTGAAATATTATTTTCATCTCAAATAAATACTCTAAACTAAATGGCTGATTTATGAAATTTCTAATGATGGGAGATCTTATGGAATGGAATTAAAAAAGATTGTCATGAGCAATCATCATAAAATTGAACAATGACAAATGAAATGATATGTTTAGATGAACAACTTCAAAGAATGGAAAAAACCAGCATGTTGGGCAGACCGCTGAGGTTTGGAAGGCTGGAGAGAGCTCTGCTTGGCTTTGCTAGGGCTTGGGATTAAGCAGCAAATAGGGAAAACTATTTCCTTCATAGAAAAGGGATGGTGGGCAGCTTTCTTGGTATCAGGGCTTGTTTGCATGGGCCTGACAGGTGAAGCTGCAGGTCCTGCAGGGTGACTGCAGAGCAGAGAGGCGCGGAGGAAACAAGCCTTGGGAAAAACAGAGTAATTTCTGCTCTTTTAATCCCCTCTTCGGGCTGTGAGCTACAGATTCGCCAAAAGAGTAGAAGTGATTACAATTACAGTTAATAAGAAGAACAAGTGCAGGTTTGCTATCAATAATATTGTGGACGGCTTAGATTTCAAAAGCTAGTGATATTACACCTTTTTCAGAACAGAAACAGAAATACATTTTTTAGAGTATTTCATTCTCTCCTGTGGTCCCATAACAATAAAACCTGGTCTTGTTATACCCCTGAAGGCTTTCTATACCATTGGGATTCATTGACAGACAGCGGGAGCAGGAAAACAGAGAGGAAAAAGGCTTATTATAGACCTTTTATTCCCATTTCTCATGAACCCCCACAATTGGTTTAGAAATGTGAGAAAGAGGTCGTTTCAGCTTCAGTTCCACACATGGATTTTCACCACAGTCTGGGAGCAGAGATGCTTTGCACCCCGTTTATAACATCATGCTCCCAGACGTCACCCCTGGCCTCTGAGGTGACAAGTCTGGTATAAGGGGGTGGACAATATGACAAGGTATAATGCCACGGAGGTGATTCACATTTAACAGGGAGCTTTGGTCTGAAAACCCTTCACAAACATTGGGAGCGTCACGCTGGCAGCTCTGTCCCTGCAATGAAGTAGCTCCGTCTCCTCAGTGGTGGTGGGAGCCAGGGGGCACAGGTGTGAAAAACTGGATTCTTAGAGCCAAAATATTCTCCCCGTTACAATTTTTATCACCTGTTAGACAAATCATTCTAAAATAAATGTAGCAGCAAAGATCAGAGCTCTCATTATATTCAATAAGCTTTCTCTGTTCAGTCTGGAAAAGAATGCATACATTTTGTCACAAAGTTTGGCTAAATTGGGTTTTATTTTGTTCCTCGAGACAAATTTGAATGGAGTAACAGACCTACAGCTGGGCAATAATTTTCAGATTAACATTGCATGCCTTTCACCCGCCAAAGAAAAAGAAGAGGTTGGATTTCGGAAAATCTCAGGGTATTTCATATCATTAAATAAAATCTAAATGTTTACTTTTGAAAATGCCCCAAATATTAAATTTAATATTAGTTGGTACTAAAATAGTTTTTCATTTTAAAATGACAGAAAATTTTAAAACTTATTGAATTTTCCTTTTGAAAAGGCAAAAATTATTGAGTAACTCAGAAATGAGGATAATTGAAAACATTGCACACAGAGCCACAATATATTTGGTATTCACTTAAAAAACCAAAACCATTCCGCTTTGCTTTAAAGCAAATCTCTTTTTCCTAGTGACAAGAGGCAAATGCATATGTACAGTTAATTTCCTCCTAACGGACTTGTATTTTACATTAAAATAACATTAAAATATATAATTTCTTGGGTTATGTTTTAAATTGTTATTTTTTTTCTTTATCTTTCTACACTGGGAACACATATCAAGATTTAGCCTCTGCTTCTGACTTGGGATCACAGGAATCATCCCATTGGGATGCACAAAGTCAATTATTCAGCCTCTGACTGCTGCCCGTGGCCACAGGAGCGCTTCGTGTGTGTAAATAGTTAATGAAATGCCAGCAGATGGCACCCAAGAATGGGCAGCACTGATCCTACCTGAGAAGTACCGACCTTGTCACCTCTGCTCTGCCTTTCCCCGTGACATACTAATGAAGAGCCTGGAAAGAAACACGTCACTGCGGATTTCACTGCTTCGCCTGCCCTCCCCCACGAAGAGCAGGGCTCTGGATTGTGTCTGCCTAATAAAAACAATTAGAATGAGCTGCTGAATGGAGCAAAAATGAATCATAAACCTGTAGGGAATATTTCCGGTTCTTTTTGGCTCTATCTAATATTGAGCTTCAGTTAGCTAATCCAAACTGTTGCATGTTCTTCAAACACAGTGTGTTACGATGTTTTTCAAACAAGCTGTTTGATGTTTTTCCCCAGACAGGATTTATTCTTTTCGAATGGGCATTGTAACACTCTGTTCTAGCCTCATACAAATGGTTCGTGAAACAGAAGAAACACAAACAGCTATTTCTTGCTTTTGTTGGGGGTTAACTGTGTTGGAGTCTGGGGGGCTGTATTATGGTAATCTTGAGAAGATTCCCTGCAGCAGGGTATACAAAACCTGAACAAACTGACAGTTTACCACTTGCCCTCTTCTCCCTGACATGACCAGTTCAATTTGCCCCAGTTCGTGGTTGGAAACACCCGCAGCAGCAAAGGGCAGCACAGTGGGGAGAGGGTTTTGAGCTGTTCTGAAAAGAAAAGAGCTCTGTGTTCACTGTGTGGAACTGAGCATCTTTCAACTCTTTTGCTCTGGATATTGAATCATAGATTTTATTCCTGTCACTAATTCCTACCGACTATCAAGACTCCCAGGTCTGGTCTGTGGGCTGTGGGACATGATTGTGGAACAGACAGACACTTCTTCATGCAGAAGGTTCCTGGCATACTGCAATATGTACCTTTCCTAGGTACCATTTCCTCCCAGTTGCAGCACAGATGAAAGGAAAGACACCACTGGTAGCAGGTGCTGGTAAAGGGTTCCGCAGGAGTTTCTTTGCAGCAAGCCTTGCCAAGTGGAGCAGAAGAAGTGTGGTAAAGGCCTCCCAGCACTTTGATAAAAGTCGCTTTGTGTGCTCACATGGACTGAGAGAAACATGCACGATCCTGTCAGAGATTTTTAAAGAAGAGTGTGAGGTCATGCTGCCTTCTGTGCCTCTTTTTCTATTTATTTCTCGGGGTGTGTTAAAAGCACCAAATGAGGAAAATATTTGCCATGTTCTTCTGATTTCCTCTCTGGCTTTTTGGTAGTCCTCCCACCCCTGGGCTCCTCAAAACCATCTGACATCAGGGCAATGCACTAACATGAGGAGCCTCTGTACCAACAGGAGCTTACCAGCCTGGCTTCGTGTGGTCTCCTCACATTGCTGAACAGCCTGACAGAAACCAGGGGCTTCATCTGGAGCCATGGTCTTCTTACCAACTAGACTCTTTTTTGTAAAGAGCACAGTCATTTGGAAGGTCAAATACCGCAACTGTAGCCACACCGCATACATTGCCCTAATCCAAAAAAGGTGAGGACTTGAAAATAAAACATTGCAATATATTATAAACCAGAATCAGCTAAATTATGCTGGTACTGGTTTATAATTTAATGCTAAAAACTGGGGAAAAGTGTCAAAACCTAAACTGAATTGCCTACAGGGAAAAAAAAAAAAAGACCATGAAACAAAGACAAAATCCACTTTTGAACTTCACTTAAATGGGTCTAAAAACCTTGCATAAAACAGACAGATTTTGTTTCTACAATGACAAATAATTTTTACAAGTTGGGGGGGGGTGTCTCCCCAGAGCAGAGGGGCAGAATCATCTCCTGGCTCCTGTCATCTGAAATTGCACCCTCACCTCTGCTGAAGCATGAATACACTCACCCACTCGCCCTCAGCAAAGTGGCAGATTTGTAGCATGAGCTTTTCCGCTCAGCTGAGGGGCAATGATTCCAGCTGTCTGTCCCGGTGTTCTGTATTGTACAATCCTTTCATAACAAACCAAACCCCAAGATTAGAGAGAATAAAAAGACCAAACAATTTAAACTGCTTGATATTGAGGTCAGATATAGTTCCGTCCCAAGACTCATGAGGGAACAGAACACAAAGTTGCTGTACATAAACCTTCCTGAAGAGCAAGAACAACGTATTAAAGAATTTTATTAGATGATGGTTGAAAGCGTCCCTAGGCATAATGAAAGCTTTCATTTTTTAATGTGTTCAAACAGCACAGTTTGAAGATAATGCAGCTGTAATATGCCATGTGTCAGTAATTCAAGAAAAAGAAAGCTCATAAAAATTAACAATCAGAAAATAACAAGCAGCTCTAAGTCAAGAGCTGCGTTATTAAAATAAGAAACTCTACTGCCTGCATATGGTGAATATCACAAAATAACAAGGCAAGAATCATTAGGCCTTTTGAGCAGTTTACACTTTTATTAGCCTGTTAGCCTCGGAGCATCAGTGGAGGCAATGATCACCAATGGGGGAAGCACTGTTACCTCCGTGGGATCCTGCTTAATGCTTGCTCTTACCATATTTTACAGTATATTCTTAATTGTTGCAAGCTAGGAATATATAGCTGACAACAGCTCAGCTTCATGTCAATACAGGGTTTATATAGGCCCAGATTATCCATGAGACGTACTCATTATGATTGCTAGTCCCTCCTCCAAAAGCCATAATTCAAGATATTGTAATAAAACCCAGTAGAGAAAAAGAAAGGTAATATCACCTTTTGTTTCTTTTTTCTATAACCCATTCCATGCAGAGTCTGATTCCAAGGTAGTTCAAATTCCAATTTCCTTTCACACTTAAAATATTCCACATATATAGCTGCAATTTGGTGCATTATTTTTTCTCATTGCACTGCAGACACTGCTAGGGCTCCTGAGGGCTCTGTCCCCGGCTATGACCAGGACTATGAAGGTTTGTGCAGCAAACACTCATGTTTGCCTGTGTTTTAGAGGAAGGATTTCATGGCTGCAAGGTCAAACGTGATCAGTGAGGGTTGCTATGGTAACTAGATATTGATTCATTAAATATAAGAGTTTGTTCTGAAGCCTGTCCAAAGCAGGATATTGTCCTGCCATAATTGTGTTTCTCTACTCCTAGGCTTGAGTGCTTTGTGTTGTGGTGGATTGTGAACCCAGAGAACTAAAGTGCAGCAATGTCTCAGCTCTGCAAGGCAAAAGGAAAAAGGGAGGGGAAGGAAATCCAGAGAAAGAACAGAAGTAACTCAATAGGGCTGAAGGGCCCACAATGCACACATTGCTGGGGAGAAGAGAAAGAAGGGGGAAAAAAACTGTTCTGATGGTGACTATGGTATACTAAGTCAATGTATTCACTTTAGAATGGCTTGAGCATGAATGTGCTCCTTCCTGGTCTGAGCTGAAGCCAATGCAGCTGTAACATGGTGAATCCATAGTCCCAGCAGCTGGCTGTAGAAAACATGAGACAAACACACGTTCTTCCAAGCTGCTGGCAGCAGTAATGCTTTTGTAGAAAAGCTGGGGCCTGAGAGATAGATTTATAGAGTCCATGAACAACACAGTATTGTCTTTTTGAGCCCTCTGTTTATTCAGTGTTTGAAGAACTGTGGAGAAAGCATTGATTATAGCTGTGGAAGCCCTCTGCCAGTATGTACACATCCACAGACTTTTCTGAATTTGTTTGTCTTAGCTAAATATGGACAAATACCAACACACTTTAAGATTTCACATTATAAAAATGGGCAAGTGTAGTGTTTAGATATGGTTTGGTGATGTCTTTTGTCAGTCTTGGGCTGATGGTTGGCCTTGATCTGAAAGGTCCCTTCCACCCCAGGCAATTCTATGATTCCATGAAAAGCAGATTGTGGTTTTGGTTTCTGATTTCACATGGATGGAGTTACATACATAAAATCATAGAATCACAGAGTGGTTGGAAGGGGTCTTAAAGATCATCAAGTCCCAACCCCCTGCCCTGGGCAGGGATACCTCCCACCAGACCAGGCTGCTCCAAGCCCCCTCCAGCCTGGCCTTGAACTCTTCCAGGGATGAGGCAGCCGCAGCTTCTCTGGGCAACCTGGGCAAGGGTCTCACCACCCTCACACCAAAGAATTTCTTCCTGGTATCTAAGCTAAATCTCCCCCTTTTCAATTCCAAACCATTACCCCTTGTCCTATTGCTACAATCCCTGACAAAGAATCCCTTCAATACTCTTTAATATAAAATATATTAATTTAGTTTCTGTTTAGTATGCCTTTGGAATCAAATCCATGTACATCCATCTTATTATGTGGAACGTAGATATCCTGATCATTAGCTGTGCCAGTTTTCTTCAACTGTACATCAGATTATTTCTCTGGTAATTCATAACAGTACTACTGATAGTCAGCAATTGGGTGATTTTACTTCTTCTTCATGTGTACGCAGCACCAGATAAATGCAAAATTTTGATAAATTTTATGTTTTATTCTCAAAAGCCTGTGTTGACTTCCTTCTGATTAGCGAAGCATAGGGTCATATCACTGTAAGGAGAGCTATGACCAAGTGCTACAGATGTGTTTTAATGGTATCCACTTCCTCAGGAACCTTTTTACTAAACTTATGCTTTTGTTTGTATGCTCTTCTACTGTCACTTCGTTTGCTGGGTCACCTCTTTTTTTTTTCCTTTTGTATAAAGGCTAGCCTGTTCTATTTTGTACTAATAAAGAGAAATCTATATGTTTTTGTACTAATAATGAGAAATCCAACGACCATTATCCTTCTGTTGAAATTCTCTGTAAAATATCTGTTTTTACGTGTGGTGCTATTCGAATGCAGAGTGAAAACATTCGTGCATGTTGCCAACAAACCCTTTCTTGACTTTTTTGGCAGCGTCACCACATGATTTCTCTGGGAAAGACAGATACTAGGTTTATGCTTATCTCAGTCAAATAAGACTCAACTCCACATCAAGTACACAGCTTTACATGGCTTTATCAGCTCTCAGAAGCTCAGTAGGATTTCTGGTCTGTAAGAGGGTGCAAAATATCACGAATATTGGGAAAATATTTCTACCAGAAATAGGATTCCCTGACAAACACAAAATATTATATCTGCTATTTTTAACTGACTCTGTATGTGCTTTTAATTCTTAGAGATCCATCACTGCTGGGCTTAAGCCTCTATTTCATGATCATTTAAGGATGAGCTCTGCCCTTAATTCTGCTGTGGAAGAGCATGTCCCTGAACTCTGCACAACTCCAGCTTCCCTGAGCTGGAGAAGACTGTGTGGAGGTGAGCTCTCTAATGCTGCTCAATGGGCAAGAGTGAGATTGTGCTTCCGTGAGAGTGAGCACTGTAAGGACTTGTGCTTGCTTTACTTGCCCTCTGTCCTCTTCCCATCAGAGTAACTTGACCTTTTCAAGCAGAAAGAGGAATGTGGAGACACCACTTCCCTGATTTATTTTGTTGTCATTCGGATGCCCTTCCCTCAGATTTCCTGTTACACCTGGTCACCTCATCTGAAAACCCTGCAGGGGCTGAGTGGAGGACCTACGATGGATCTCACCCCAAAGCCACTGCTGAGCTGCTCTGGTTAAAGCACATCAGACTGAGTGTGCAGGAGGCACTGGGTGGGGTGATAGCTTGTGAATGGCGTCAAGGGAAAGAGCTCAGATCATGTCTCCCACATCCCCCCCAGACACTGGGAAACACATGACTAGATTCCTTTGTAAAATAAGCTCTTTGCTTTGCTTAGATGGCTAATCCTTTCAGTAAATTTTCTTTTACATTTGCAATAAGACCTTTAAAATCTCTATAGTTAGTCATATGAGAAATATCAGAGAAGTGCAGAACTGCATTTGTGCAGCAAGGAGCGAGTATGAAGCATTCTGAGACACCCCGAGTGCAGACCAGTAAGAACTACTGGTGAAGAGGGAAGAGGGGAGAGATCAGCAATGTGAATGTGAGGATCAGCAACTGTGATGTGCAGCAACAGTTTTTTAGCTATTTAGAAACTTGTGACAAAATGCTACAGAGGAAAAGCAATACACAATCTTACTCATTCCTGTGTTTGCAAGGATGGATTGTACTCACTTTTTCAGGTGGTGGTAAATAGCTGGGCATTTTCTAGGCCTGACCCTGCCATCTTCCTGTCAGCTGGTTTTCATGTGTTCCTACTGGAATAAGTCTTTAAAAAAGATAGGAAAAATACAGAATGTGCATTCGGAGGTTCAGGAACCATCCTTGAAAATCTGGTGCTTATCTTTCAGCAGAAAGGGAACACAGCTGAGGGCCAATTGTGGGGACTCAGTGATCATTTCATCCAGGAGCTGGGTGGGATGGCGAGAGGCAGAAGGTATCACTCTCTTCTGAAGAATGTGCCCTAGAACGTCAGGGAAGAAACAGACTACAGTTAAGTCTTGCTTAACAAGCAGTTGTATTTCTTAAATGTTTGTGTTTTTTCACCAGCCTGATCTGTCTATCGACCACAGGGCTGGACCCAGCTCTCCCACAGTTGTCCATCACTCTCAAACCTGCTGGGGTACAACAGAGCCCATAATTTTATTACTGCTCACAAACACTCTCACTGAAAGGATCAAAGAACATGAATATGTAAGAGAGCGAGGAAACAAGATTTAGGGGCTCCAGTGACTGGTCTCAGGGTTCCAGCATTCAGGGTTATGAACGAGGACCATTTCAGCATCATTGTAAATGTGGCTTTATTATTGTTTTTCCCAGAAGGCTGACCCAGCAATTGGCATAGATTAAGATGGGGTCAAAGGACCTTCAGGAAGACTTTTGTCTCAATAGCTGTAATTCCAGGATGTAACGTGAACAACCCCTATTTCATTCTGGGTGCTAAAACAGCTACAAGAAGTTTTGAAGAGAGATGCAGAGTGATGAATGATGGCCGCAAGTAGCAAGAAAACATTTTAATTACTGTATTTCTTTATCTATATTTTTTTCTTATGGGCTTATCTTCAAGCAAATGATGGAAAAGCAGACCAGAAATCAATGTAAACAGCAATCAAAATGAAAGGCTATGTTCATAACACTTGAAAATATGCCTTACTGCTTTGGGGGCCAGACGCCCCCCTCAGTACTGTCATTAACGTTTTTGCCCCACAATGAACAAACACCAGCCCATTCAAAACAAACATTTTAGCCATAAAAATGCTATTTCTAGACTTATTTGGCATCTTCAGATAGAAATATTTCCCACTGTGGTCATTTTGACAGCAGCAGGATGAAATGATGAGATAGAATTAGTGTCTACTACTGATCATCTAAGCAAGAGGAGAAGCTAGAAATTAATTCTTACAGGATGAAATGGCTGAGCACATTTCAAATTTCTGCCATTGCCATAAGGAGTAACACGTGCTGTAGAAATATTCTGTCACATCACTGCAGTGGCATAGAAATTAAATTGATTTATCAATTAAGTTATTTATCGAATTTTATGACAAAAGGCCCACAACTCTCCTACTGCAAATAATAAATACTTCAAGCTTAAAAAACCCAATTTCCGTGATATTCTCTTCCAGCACAATGTTATGTACTTTCACTGAATCACAAATGTACACAGGCAAACACACAGAGCCTCCCAGACAGCTTCTTTAGAGGGATGAAGATAATGAGTGACGGTCATTGTTCTGCTCAATGCAATTTGTTGCCTTTTTAACCCCTAAGTGAATAAAGCCTGGGCAGAAATATCCAGAAATATTTTGATCTTTCAAATGTGAAGGTCAAAAACATAACTAATCTTTTTATTTCAGTCCTACTTTGAATAAAAAGACTAATTACCATAGTTCTAAATTAGTTCGGGGCATTTATGACAGGCAAAGCGCATAAACCCATGGAAAAATATTGTTTTCTAATTGCAACTTTGAGATGCAAACTGAAGGTGAGGTAATGCAAAGAGCAGAACAGAGGGCTGAGATGACACCATATAATATGAAATAAGGGATTAATGAAGTGAATAGAGAAATAAGGGGTCTTAAATATGAAGCTTTGTATTTGATTAATTAAACTGCACCCTGAATTTGCTAACTGGATGCTTTCATGATATGTTATTGTGAAACACTGACAGATGGCAGTGCACTCATGGCAATTAATCCTAGTAACACTTTTAAAACAAGGCAAAAATGTACCTGGTTATCCCTATTTCTGTAGTCATTTCTCTGAAAACCTAGGATGGAAATAGCTATGAGCCTCAGTGTGGGGAAGAAAAAAATGATGAGTATTCACCCAGCTCTAAATTGCATTTAAATGCATGTTACTGGGTAATCGCCTCTAAATAAAGACATGTGACACTTACAGATAGTATCTACCTTTTAGGTAACACCTTCAATCAGGATAGAAACCCAGGCTTCAGTTTTTATTGTATTCTGTACAAGGGAAACGTGAAATTTAAACAGCTGGCAGTGCACAGTCTCTAAAGAAGAAGTAGGAGAAGCTCCAATACACCCATGATAGGAAAAGCACATTTCTGTTGGTTCTTGCTGTTTTTTTCCTCCTTATTTTTAATCTCACAAGAGTGCATGTGCAGGAGCAGGTGTCTTTTTGAACCCACAGTGTTGTAAATGATACAACATTTGACTGCTACTGTGAGTCTGCAGGAAGTTTGCATTTTATGATATACCAAAGCTTGAAATGCATATTGATTTACCCTACTGAAAGAATGTGGGTGAGAACTTTGCTAAAATTTTACTGAACTATTCCATGAACACTATGATTTAGGACACTTAAAATAAACACGAGGGAAGTCAAGGTTCAGCATTGTGCATGCTGACTTGCCCTTTTTGTATCACTTGGTAGTTGGAATTGGTGGAAAAGCCCAGGTGGTGGTGGCTTCCATCACTTGTAAGTCACATAACAAAACAAATTTACACATTGACATCGTCAGAAAAAACACTTTGCTAAGATTACTTTTCACACACACTCCCCTTACCTTTTTTATGGGCATTCAATGGTTATTTCAGTCAAAATGTTAGGCAAATTGCTGTGGATATTTTGATCAGAATTACTCTGATCAAAAAGATTGGTTCTGCCACAGTCTTCCTCAAGACTTCGGCAAACCCAGGAAGGACTCTGTGAAATAGAGACAAAAATAATAAAAACCGATAACCCTTTCCTTTGTGTTTCTCAGCCTGTGACGTAACCCTGCAAGGAAGGGCACCGAGGCACAGGGTGACCAGGCTGGTCAAGATCTTAGTCCAGGCCCTGAAGAATGCTGGAACACATCTCTTAAAACAAATACATCCGATACCTAGAATTTCCTCAGCTCAATTACTGCCTATAGAAGTCACTGTAATTGAAAAATCAAGTTTATTTATGTTTTATGATGTGCAACTGCGTGATGAGTGCATGTTGCAAAATAGAGTGGAGAAAAAAAAAATGTCTTTCTTTTTAAATAGAAGATGTACTTATAAAAGATCAAAGTTTCTTTTAAAATGAGAGGTTCTTCACTCTCTTGCACTGTTCAGAGTCCCACTGAAGTCTCGTGCTCTGTGAATCCATACATGCAAATCGGATGTATGGCACAGATTTGAGAGCACAGATGAGTGTGGGATGACCAGCACAGAACACTGTCTGCCCTCAGAGCATAAGAAAAAAAGAATCAAAAGACTTTTTTTTCTTCTCTTTAATAAGGCCCAGTCACAAGGCTCCAACAGTATTCCAACCACCAAATTTATTGACCAATCACCAACACCAAAAGGTCTGAATTACCATTTCTAGAGCAAAGCTGTGGAATATTTCTGATAGAAAACTAAACAGGAGGATTGTTTTTAACCTGACGATGAAAAGCATTGGCTCAAATCTGAACTTTCGTTTACACTCCCTCATTTGAAATAACAAATACTTTACTTGTTAAAATGTAATAGCAGATCCCATATGAAATAAACAGTGTCCTTTAACATTTTTCTTCCTTATCAATGCTGCTTCTTCTAGAGG
Organism: Jacana jacana; assembly: GCA_013400555.1. Classification (NCBI taxonomy): domain Eukaryota; kingdom Metazoa; phylum Chordata; class Aves; order Charadriiformes; family Jacanidae; genus Jacana; species Jacana jacana. The sequence goes on from VZTM01029961.1 coordinate 672,536, forward strand.
ATGGTAGCATTACAGCAAATTGAAAGATATCAATCCTTTTTTGATCTCATGCATTGTAAATTCATGTGATATGTCGGGGTTTGCACTAGAAGTCTCTTATTAGCATATTGATTAGCAACATTTAATAGTCTTCTACATTGTTCTGTGGGATACCTCTGGAAACAACTGCTGTTTTACAACTCTCTCTAGATAATCCAGATGGTAATAATAAATTAATGTATTATGCAAGCATCTGGGACAAATCTGCTGGAGAAGCCTGGATTGGCAGTATTTGGACACTGAGAGGAAGACACTGCCAACTCCCAGAATGAACTGAGACCTTCCTAGTTAATTGTGCCTAGTTAATTGTTTGACACTTGTGCTGGTGAATTTCTGAGCACTAATTTGTGTAGCAAGTGTATGTTTATTTCATTGGAAACTTAGAAAAGAAAGTTATTCTTGTGAGGACCAAAGGGCAGCCTCCTTAAGCAAAGCATTACCAGCAGTTTGCTCTTCAACAGTTAGTGAAAGGTCTCTGGACTTCTAAAACAAAATTACCAGCCTCTTTTAAAGGTGTCAGCTTGGATAAACTTGTGAAGCATTTTCCTCCACAGTCTCTTTTGTAACCCCAGAATTTCAATTTATTTGCTTTCTAACATGTTTAGTCCCTCTTCCGCTGAGTGGATCTACAATATACTTGGAATTACCTCAATTCCACATTTACAACATCTTTACAGACACAGTGACTTTACAGTGTCTTATAAAAACCTTTGGTGACAAATCAGCAAAATCCAACATGTATCTTGATGAATGACACCTCATGCCCCCGAGTCAAATCAGTCTTGTCATCTGAACACCTTCCACCTTGATGTTAACGTGTCATGTTGTTGTGGTACTTTTTACTTAACAAACAACACCAGGTAGTCTGAATCACACAAAGTAGGTTCAATATCCATTATTCCAACCATCATTGTTAAAGCAATGTTTTTCAGGAGTGCTGGTTTTTACTAACACCAATACAGTTACCAAAATGATTTAGACTGTTAAAAGCATTCATACTTATGGTCACTTGCCAGTGGAAATAACAAGCTGTGTTTCTCTCACCCAGCTGCTACAGGGGGAGGAGAAAAACAAAACAAAACAAAACAAACCAGTAAGTCAGGGAAAATGCTATCCAGTTTCAGATTGAGAAGAGAGAGGACTCCTTGCACAAGGCTGGGGCAAGCAGTCTGGGACACTCAGTTGTCCGGCCACAACTCTATGAACAGTATTACAGTACAACTGTACTGTATTAAAGCACAACTATTTTGGACTGAGAAATAAATCATGAGGGCTATAAAAAAATATATTAGTATTACTATATACCAATACTGTTAAATATTTGTCAATAATTATATTTATAAATTACATGATGTCATGTAACATTTCAGGTTCATTTTATGTCATATGTAATATATTAAAATCTTTGCATATAAGCACTGATATTAAGTGTTTCTACATTAAAGTTGAATATATTAAACGTAACAGAGTATGAAATATGATGTGGAAAAAGACTTAGAATTGCATAGGTGTGAAGATTCATGAGATTTCCCTTGTTACAGAAAATATTGATGGCACTTTCATGCTTTGTGATTTTTGAAAATTTGAAAACAAAATTTGAAAAACAAATTTGAAAACAAAACCAATAGATTATTTGGGGCCCATCTTGGCTCTGAACACACAGGGAAGAAAAACCCTCTGTGCACAGTGAGTCAGTGCTTACTTCTGCAGAGTGAAGGAGTCCTAAAAATGCTGTTGGATAATAGGAAACTGGATTATTTTTAAGCTACCAGGGAGGCTGCACAGCCCTGCATGCTGAGCTCCTCCATCCTCCTGGAAGCTGTGCTCCAGGGCTGCAGATCTGCTACTGCTCTATGACAAAATATTGGGTCCAGCGTTGATATTAGAAAGCAATAATTGTCTCAGCATAGTTGAAGCTTCTTTTGCTTCACAAAGCTACCTCTCTTTAAGGGGTTTTCCTGACAGACAGCACCCCTGGCTTTCTAAAGCAGCCATGTCACTGTCTTCCGACCCTGCTGCTACTTGTTCCTCTTATCTCCGAGTGGATCATAGAAATACTAGTGGTTGAAGCATTTGCTCCGCGTTGGCACGATGGCAGCAGAGGCAGAACTGCTTTCTTGGCTGCCTGGGCCAGGGAGTCCCTGCGGATGCAGGACCCCAACACGCAGCCCCGTTGCTAAGGAACGGCATCGATCCTTTCCCACATCTTCCCTGGTACCCTCCCTGCTCCCAGCTGAACACCCTCCACTGCAGGAGCAGCAGAGCTAGAGGCTTTGCCTTGGCTTTAATATTTATGAAGTAAACGTTTTAACCATTGAAGCTTTAAATGTCTAATGCTGTTTTCTTTTTCCAGCGCAGTAGCTTTCCTTTGGGAATATCTCCATCACTCGAGTAGGACAAACTACCTCACGTGAGAGGCAGATAGCTTATTTTCTCTGAGCAACAGGAGAAGATTTAACACGCACACAAAAATAATTAAAGTATATTTCTCCTCATTCACTGTAATTGTCTTATCATTGCAAGATAATTTACTCTTAGAAGACATCACACTACAGATTTAACTGAAAATCATCAAAATCAAATGGAAAGTTAGATCAGGATATTTTAAATATTTTATGGTTGGACATGGTGATCTCAGAGATCCTTTCCAACTGGGACAATTGGTTCTGTGAATATTTTTATATCGGCTAAAAAAAATTAGACAAATGTACAGAAATGTAATATTTACATACAGAGAATGCTATTACACAGAAAGGTTAGCGTAGCCCAGCAGGGCTCTGTGGGAAATGCCCACTGTCCTCACCCAGATGGATGAGGACTGTAGGTTATATATCTTTAGATAGTTAATTTGGAGGTTCGGCTCTGTGTGTACACAAGGGGAGGGGTTTAACGTCACGGTTCTGAGAAGGCTCCCCAACGGGTCTCCTCAGCTGGTGCTGCAGCCCCACTGCTCTGGTGATTTATGGCTTTGTTGCTCCATGTCTGGCCCATCCCCAGCCTGGAGGCACCACCCTGGGACATCTCTAGGGACGGGTGGGCCGTGCAGACACCTCCGCTACTGCAGGATGTGCGGAAACATTCTGTATCCAATAATATAATTGAAGGAGAGAGAGCACCTGAGTCCTGTCTCAGTAGATTCCCAGGGAATATGTATTTACAGAAAGCTGATGCCATGAAGCCTCGCAGATTAGAGGGGTTATCAGATGCTGTGAAGCCAAAATGAGATAATATTAAGCCTTTCCATACTACCTCTCTTACAGTGGTGAGCAGAAGCTGAAGAACTGACAGTTTTCCAGTTTAAATATGGAAAATTCTCCATGTGAATTTTTCAAGTCACCACTAGAAGTTAATAAAAACTATATACTTAAATAAACTTCCATTGATTTTCTATATAAAAATCAATAATTTAAAATGTATGTGAGATGATTAAGCTCTTGGGATCCTTCTTACAAATACTCAATGCTGACACAAAATATCTAGCATTGGCCTATAAATCGAAATAGTCAGTTTATTCTGACACCGGATGCCAGATACAGACCTACCTGTCAGATTCCCCGGTGACTCAAGGGAATTAAACTTACCACAAGGAGAAGGTACCTCTGTGAGCAGGAACAAATTTATCAGAAAAGCTCTGGGGACAGCAGCCCCCTGTTGTCATTATCCCATGTGGCACACTTGTCAGTCACATGTGGGAAATGCTGCTTTGAGCTGTTTTGCTGTTCTCCTAATTATTGGGAAGGCCACACCTGGCCTTCTGTCCAGTCCTGTCTGTCAGGAAGCTCAACCTCAACCTGACACCCCCCAATGACACTCTTGGACTCTAACACAAAGCTGGGCTTGTAAAAGACACAGCGGTTCCCTGGAAGGCAGCTCACAGCTCACAATGCCTGAGACATGCCAGGTCTTCAGGTATTGGTTGTGTGGCTGTGTAAAAATGGGTCTTCTTTATGAAAAAAAAACCTGTATCTTCAACTTAAATCGTGCAGCATAGCCTGTAGTTAACCGAATTTCTCTGGTTGAAATGTCATAAACATAAGAATAATTTTATTTAAAAATTAAAATAAAAATATCCAAACTTGTGCTTTGTAAAAGATTTCAGCAAGTTCTGATTTCAGCAAGATCAGAGGATCTGCCTTCATCCTTTCTATGGCCTTTCTTCCTCATCTGAAATAAATTCTCGTTCTCCATTTCAAATCTGATCTTCTCCCACTCACTCCAATAGTCAGTGCTTTGACATTAGAGACCATGAATTAGGACAATGGCTGTTAACACAGTACTGAGGTTCTTTTTTCTTATGCCCTTATACATAACAATGTTATATAATTTTCTATAATACACAACATAATGTTTTTCAGAGAAACTCTTCCCACTGAACTGCTGCTGGCATTCAGACCTGCATTCCTTCCTAACAGACCACTGACATGATAATAGAATAAAATACCTCAGGCCATTAAGTCTTTTGAAAGTAAATTATTATCATCAGACATGGTAAAACATAGTCAGATGCACTAACACCCCTACACTTTCTCTTGATAACACCATGAAAATAGTTATTGTCTCTGTTTGGGCTTGCCTGGTTGTCTGTGGCTGGTTCTGCTGGAAGCGCCCCGGCCAGACACCCTGTGGGATCCCAGCTCACAGCCTGTCCCAGGGCAGGGGCAGCAGCACTGCCCGCTGGGGCTCAATCTAAAGCACCCTGCACTCACCTGGGAGCACCTTGTGGGCTGCAGCATCTCCAGCTCTCTACATGCCATCTCAGGTAATCCACAATGGAGGTGTTAACAATCCTGCTTCCCCTTAAAGCTGCTGATTTCTGCATAAATGTTTATGTATATACATGTGTGCCTGTATTGTACATACACACATGCATTTGGTTTGCTTATTATTCTATGGATAACATGAATTCCTATTAGTCCCCTCTGACAGCTAAAAAATGTTTGCTCACTGATTTGTTTGTTTTTTTTTTTTTTTAATTATCAGAGAACCATAGAACTGTCTGGGTTGGAAGTCCATCAAGTCCAACCACCAACCTAACTCTGATAAAACCATCACTGTGTCAGTCCGGCTTTGGAATCCCTCCAGGGATGGTGCCTCAACCCCTGCCCTGGGCAGCCCAGTCCAAGACTTTAGAACCTCTTGAGTGTAAAAATTTTTCCTAATATCCAATCTGAAAAAAAAAAGATTGTTAGAAGTGTCTGAAAAACATGTACATGGGTGAAAGACTGTCAGTGAGACAAGTCCCCCTTTCATTGCTGAGAATTTTGCCTTTCTTTTTTAACTTGAGATGGGTATAAGTGAGCAATGGTACTGCATTTTCTACAAGTCACCGTCAGTTTCCTGGTATTTTTTAATATCCATTTTCTGAGCAGAACATGCAAGTTGTCTGAAAGGTATCTAAGTGGTATCATTTACTTCTAGAAACATAAAAGCCCATGACAAAAAGTAAGCTTAAAATTTCCTAGATTTTACGTAAGGCTTTGGACCAAGGAAGGGCAGACTTGTCTCTGATGTGTCAATCCAGGCACTCACTGCTGCACTTCAGGTAGAGAACACCAAAAATGATCACTTTCGGTAGCTGTGAACTCTGTCCCTAGGCACGATCAAGCAAATGGTAATGGCACAGTGTGTGGACATTTGCTCACCAGTAGATTTTTCAAGATCCACAACTACTTCTGGAGGTTGATAAATCCATCTCAGCAAACACGCTTGGGTCCCACTTAGCTCTGGCTGCTACAGAACCTTCCCTCACAGATCCCTGTCCCTGCCGGGGCCACATACTCTCCATGTGAGTGTAATAAAACATGGGCAGTTTCATAAAATCATTCAGGTTGGAAAAGACCCTTGGGATCATCGAGTCCAACCATCAGCCCCACTCTACAAAGTTCTCCCCTACACCAGATCCCTCAACACCACATCTCAATGGCTCAGCAACACATTCAAGGATGGTGACTCCACCCCCTCCCTGGGCAGCCCATTCCAGGCTCTGACTACTCTTCCTGGGAAGAATTTTATCATAATGTCCAGCCTAAACCTACCCTGCTGCAGCTTGAAGCCATTCCCTCTCGTTCTATTGCTAATTCCCTGTGAGAAGAGACCAGCACCAACCTCTCTACAATGTCAAATAGTTGTAGAGAGCGACGAGGATTCCCACCTCCAATACGGTGTCAGTCTTTGCAACTCTCTCAGTAAATAAATAGATACTTTCTTGATCAAAGACATTAACTGAGCTGTTCTCTGCGTCCCTTCCACTGTTTTATTCTTACCCAAATCTGTGTGGTTTCCAAGGCTCGGCTCAGCTCAGTGCTCGGTGTTCAGCTCTGAAGCTCTTGGAGTGGAAGAGTGGAGGTGTCTGTCTGCCAGCTCTCAGGAACCCAAACCGGAAGAGATTGTAGCTGCCCGGAACCATATAGTAAATAACACCGAAAGCTTCTACCCAAGGTTCTCATGCTCTGGGAAACCTGCTTAATCAAGGAATCAGGGAATTGCCAGAGTTGGAAGGGACCTCTAGAGATCATCCAGTCCAACTCCCCTACTAAAGAAGGATTGCCCAGAGCACATCACTCAGGATGGCATCCAGGTGAGGCTTGAAGGTCTCCAGAGGAGGGGACTCCACAACAGTCATTCATCACAGATCACAATCATTACATCTGAGAGCTCGTGGCCCTCAAGTGATCCCTGTGATTTTTAACAAAACTCTAACCTATTTCCTCTCAACGAGTTTAACTTTGTTAAATCTTTGTCAGAAAGATTAGGTTTCTTTTTCATGAAGATTTTTTCTGTATGCCTTCAGCAGAAGAAGGTGGGGACAGAAATCCAACCTCTCACATGTGGTTTCCCTTTTCCAGGTAACTGACAGTTTTTTGTTCCCTTTTCTCTTGAAATACTGCAGTGGACAAGCCAGACAGAGGATCAGAAGTAACATAGCCCCTGCAGCTTCCTGCAGCTGTGGCACTGGGCAGAAGCTCAAGTTGAGCATTGTGTGGGTAGGTGGAACAGGACAGAGGTTCCTCAGCCACTGCTGGGGCCTGCAGGGTCATCCTGGGAGTGAGAACCTGGTGTTGACCATGCTCTACATCTCTTCTCATCCTGGGGAGACGTCTCATTTTAAGTACTTGGAGTTGCCAACCTTTAAGTGTCATTAACATAATTACTGATTTTATCATTTGCTAATTGGATAGGTAAAATTATTTATTTTGGGTATGGAATGAGTTAGGTGTTGCACACCACAAATACAATTCAGGAGCAAAGAATTTAGTATGGGATAGAAAAAAGGGAGCTATTTAAAGATATGCTTTTATTCAACTAATTACTGAGTGTACAGGGAAATTAATGGTACTGGGATATTAAAGGGTGAAGATGAGCATCTTCTAAGAGTGCCTTGTGTGTCGAAACAATCACTGCTAAAAGCTTCTGCAAACCACATAAGATGACATTGACCCCCATTTTCCAACAGACTGGAAGCAATATATACAACTTAATAAGAAAAAAATGGGGAAAGCTAATTGACATAGAAAGGTCGTAAATGTGGTGATTCCATGATGGGAAGTATCTTCACAGCTGAAAAAGAAATGAGGTAGGTTATTGCAGATTCTAGAATCATAGAATCATAGAATCATTTAGGTTGGAAGAGACCCTTGGGATCATCAAAATATTAATATCACAAAAGCATGCTGTTAACATTAACATCAGATTTGCCTAATAAAGACTTCATTACTGTGCAACATTTCATCTAAATCATTTTCTTATTAATGCTCACCAACACCAAAGAACTCCCCAGTGCTTGCCTCAGACATCTCTGTGAATACCCAGTGAATTTATACACTTGGTCCTGTGTAATGAAGCTCCAGCAGATTCATAATGATCAAATGCTTAGAATAAGCAGTGAGCATTGAGGAGGCTTTTCTTTCTGCTTGTGTGAGCACAGTAAAATACCAGAGGTGCACTGGAGACCTCCTCAAAACTGGACAGATATTGAGGCTGGAGGAAAAGGATCTACTTTTTCTAGTTGCAAAGAGGCATGATTGTGAACACGTGCAAAAATGCTAACTTGAGTCTGTCTGACTGCTCCAGAGGAATGTACCAGGAGTCATTTCATGTCCCAGTTGTTCAGCAGAGGAGAGGGTCACCTGGTGACTATTCAGTGTACTGAATTGCATCTTTCACCATGGGAGCAGAAAACTTTGAGAAATACCCCCACCCTCCCCTCGCCCTCCCCCACCCTCCCCAACTTAGATTTTTCATTTCAAAATATTTGCCAATGGAAATTAAAAAAAAAATAATTCAAGGTTTCCAATAATCTGGACTGTAAAAAATTAATCAATCGGTGCCTCAAGAAGGAAGGAGGTGTGTGGTGACAAAATAGGTGCAATATCTAGAAACTGACAGCAGTAGTTAGAAGACATTAGTCTTGACAAAACTTCATGGGAAAAGACCATTACAGATTAATTAAACCATGATGCAGAGTGTCTTTATTGCAATTTACACACAAGGAGTTATGCATACCTAACTTTGTAAGAAAACTGTGTTACAGCACTTTTCTCTCAGCACATATCACATGTGGCTGTTAAAAGCTGTATTGTTGGGAAACTGTACATTCCCTGTGCCGGAGAGAGAGGCAGGTAGGGGACATGCATTTTTTACTGCGGCATTTTCAAATTTTTGTGTTCAGCTGGCTACACTGCATTCCAAGTATAATACTTGTTTGGAATGTAATTTATTCAATAATTTATGACTGCAAATCTCAGCGTCACAGCCAGTAGCTGAAACGGCTTCTATAAAGTGACATACGATATGTCACAGGTGAGAATCTGGGTACTGAGGACTCACCCTGGGACGTTTAAGATGCTGATCACAGCAAATACTGATGTACAGTAGATGGTAGCCATGGAAACCATCAGAGCTTACCTTCATAAGACTTTGTTTTAAAAAACCCTTCTATGCCAAAGGGTGATTTTTCTCTTACTTTGGGGGCACAGTATATTTTAGTATCTAGCAAATTATCTGTTAGATGTTTTGAAAACCAGTTCAGTCTTAAAATCACTTGCAGATGCTGTGCAGTGCTCACTGCTGAACTCTAAGGACCAGGTATGATATCGAAGGCTGCAAAGCCTCCCTGGGGAACACAGCAGATGTGAGGAGCAGACTCGGAGGACACCACAGGTGGCACGAAGAGGAGTCAGGTCCTCTGCTTCCAGCTTCTCCCCCATTCCCACCGCTCCTGAGGAGACTAACTGGTGGGGTGGGACGTGCAGAACAAGAAGGAAGGAAGCAGCCAGGCAGCTGGGGAGTGCCTGCAGGGTAGGAGATAAGGGCTGTAGCCCTGGATCTTGTCAAGGCAAGATGTAAGGTGGGATTTGATGCTTGGAGTCTGGAAACAGGACAGACAGAAGCTCTTGGTAAACTGGATCTTTGCTGTGAAGCTTGCAGGCACAAACGTGAATATTTCTGGGAGGAAATAATAATATATAAGATAACATTCTTAGGAAGTAAAAATACCTTAAAAATCTTTTTGACAGGACATTAAAATCAGATACTGAAAAGCAAAAACAAGATCTCTGCAGATAGACGACAGCTGGCTGGTTGACAGGAGTCCTTGGGGAGGTGTGTTGTCCACCTTCAGTTCTCTGATGACAAAGAGTTGGCAATTACACCCTCAAAGGGTTGTGGTCAATGGCTCAATGTCCAAGTGGTGGCCTATGATGAGTACTGTTCCTCAGGGCTTGGTACTGGGACCAGTGCTGTTTAACATCTTTGTCGGAGACATGGACAGTGGGATAGAGTGCACCCTCAGCAAGTTTGCCAATGCCACCAAGCTGTTTGATGTGATTGACATGCTGGAGGGAAGTGATGCCACTGGAGGGACCTGGAGAGGCTCAAGAGGATATCCAATGAGCAGAAGGAGAAATCAAATGAAGAACAAAAGCAAAGCTCATGCAAGCCTCCTGAAGTTCAACCAGGTCAAGTGCAGGGCCCTGCACCTGGGACATGGCAATCCCAAGCTCATTACAGGTTGGGCAGAGAATGGCTGGAGAGCAGCCCTGAGGAGAAGGACTTGGGAGTGTATGGGTGTATGAGAAGCTCATACTTGGGTGTATGAGAAGCTCAACATGAGCCGACAGTGTGTACTGGCAGCCCAGAAACCCCATCCTGGGCTGCATCAAGATAAGTGTGGCCAGCAGGTCATGGGAGGTGATCCTACCCCTCTGATCTGCTCTTGTCAGACGACCCAGCCTGGACTACTGTGTCCAGCTCTGGAGTTCTCAACACAGGAAGGACATGGAAGCACTGGAACAGGTCCAGTGGAGGGCCACGAAGTTGATCAGGGGGGAGGAGCACCTCTCCTATGAAGACTGGCTGATGGAACTAGGCTTGTTCAGCCTGGAGAAGAGAAGACTCTGGGAAGACATTATAGCAGCCTTCCAGTATCTGAAGGGAGCTCCAGGAGAGCTGGAGAGGTACTCTTTGTCAGGAAGTGTAGTGACAGGAAAAAGAAGTAACGGCTTTAAATTGGAAGAGAGGAGATTTAGATGAGATACCAGAAATAAATTCTTTAGTATGAGAGTGGTGAGACATGGGAACAGGTTGTCCAGGGAAGTTGTGGATGCCCTGTCCCTGGAAGTGTTCAAGGCCAGGCTGGACAGGGCTTGGAGTAACCTGCTCTAGTGGGAGATGTTCCTGCCCAGGGCAGGGGGAGTTGGAACTCAAAGATCCTTATGGTCCCTTCCAACAATAACCGTTTTATGATTGTAGGATTCCATTGGCTGCAAAAAAGGAGTGGAGAGATCTGACCAAGGACATGTTTGTAGATTGTGTTAAATATAAGCCCTACTGCTCTGGGAAGCCCAAGGATAGAGACAAGGTGGGAGAAAAATCTTCTCTTTCCTTTAGTGGGCAGTTTTTTAGTGGGGCAGCACTCCCCTCCCCACCCCCCACCCCCAGTCTGGTGAGAAGCTTTGAGCCAGCTCTGCAGGCAGCAGGAAAGCAGGAAAAGCAAGGGAAAAGGAAAGGGTATCCAATGTGCAGAAGGGGAAATCAAATGAAGAACAAAAGCAGAGCCACCTATCAGCGGGCTGTATATAATAGACTTAGCTGTGTGATGTTCTAATGAGTGTTTTCTCATTGGCAGTTCCTGTAAGTCCTGCTGAGTTACTGCATTTTTCAAAGTTAAGGTAAGAGGAGTCTGGAGAGGTTGGCTTATTGCCCAGTCACTGGGCATGACACAGATCTCGGTTTATGGCACGGAAAATATTGAAAACTTCCCCAAGGGGCAACAATGGGCTTACAAGGCATGTTGGTTTGTCTGTAGCTTCATTTAGAGAAGAGTTAGTTACTGTAAAGGCTGGAGAAAATCAAACCTCTGTTCAACCAACTGAATGAACTGAAATCAAGAGTAATGTGAAAACCCCAGGGGTTACATGGGACAGAGACTTTGATTAACAGTAAAATGAATGTGAGAAAGAAATATCTGTAAGAGCAAAATCAGTTTACATAATACATGCAAAAATACTATTGACAATTTTTTTTGAAGAGCAGAGATGGCTTGTCTGGGCTGTACATCGAGTAGGTGGAGATACGAAGCTGTGTTACCACTCTCTTTTCTGCTGTAACATGGTGAATCCCGTGTCTTCTACCCGGCAAAGAAGAAAATTCAATTATTTGGATTTTTAAAGTGTGGAAGGCAGCATGGGTAATTAAAAAAAAAAACAAATACAGCATTTTGAACTCTAACTACTGATCTGTAACAGCATCAATCTGTTTTAGCTGGAGAAAGAGTTCAAATACTGTGCATTGCCAAAAAATTGTTTTTTCTTGCAGTCTGGACCTTGCATAATACACATACCTAATACATATTGGTACAATTTTCTTTGGGCAGTGTGGTTCAGGCCCACTTGCCTCAGACACAAGTGAAGAACCACTTGGAGTTATCAAAAGAGTCTTTTTATGCAACTCATATTTACAACTCATAGTGTTTAACTATTGCATGGAAAGAAGATAAAAAACTGCAATTGAACTAGATATGTGAATAATAGAAACTGAATTTAATCACTGAAGGCTGATAGACAAATCTCCTCAAGGACTTGACACAGTTTTGCAGTTCAGCTGTGAAGACACAGCATTTATCAAGAAAAGCTGAAAGCAGAATTTGGCAGTAACAGCAGGAAGACAATATATAGAAATAAGATGGATTTATTTTACTCCTTAAGGTTTCTGTATATTCATGTTTGCTCATGAATGTTCAGTTTGATACAATTTCCCAGTCCTTTGAACTGTGATTTGGTGAGAGCACAAGATCTCTGCAATAGGTGTTTCACCTTACTGGGCAAGTTCACAAAAAATAACATCTAAATAATGGCCTGTATCCACCCTTGTCACATTTTTCATACCTTTCCATACCAGAAAAAAAAACACCTTATGAACGCTAGACACCTGCCACACTAGTTAGAAAATAACACCATTAGACGAAAACATCATGGCCTTGTGGTGTGCAGGGCTTCCACAGTGCTGATTTCAATTCAGCCTCAAATTTTGCAGGGGGTCAGACTTCCTCCTGCAGAGTTTGAGTGAATCGGTAGCTGAGACTGGATTACAGTCCAAACTTCACAGAAGAATAAACAGCAGTTTACTGTAGAGAGATGATAAATTAGTATGTAGTTTTCCTCATAAACCTAAGCTGATGTAGTGCAAGATTATTTCCTGGCACGTTAAGAACCAATATTTTCCTGTCTGGTTGGCAGTTGTAAAATGCATACATGAGAAGCTAGTTGTGTGATCTCAAGTTAAATCAGCATATTTACAACATAACAGTTCTCTCAAAAATTCTAGTTCATGGAGAGGACAGGAAAAGCCGCAGAAACAAGCTTCCCATGTTTGGGAGATTTCCCATCTAGACTCTGAGGTTATTCCCTCATAAGATACTAGTTTGACTATACTTGAATAAAATTATAACATAACAGATGCGATCAGGATACCTGAGACAGCCCTGCAGAGAGAGTAGAAAAGCAAAAGCTTGAATTATATTCATATTCCGCAAAGAAATAACCTACCCTTGAATTGCTATGAAACTATGACTCATGATAACCAAAAGCACGGATGACTAACTTATGGTTCCAAGAAGATGTCCTCTGCTGGTAAGTATCAATCACAAAGGGCAGCATAGCTATTAATATTTAAGAGTGTCACCACCGGGAAATAGAGAGTCACTTGAATTCCCTTACTTAAAATTTATTGTCACATTTCAAAATGATAAATGAGATATTTTCTGAAGTTTCATTTCATGGAGTTGTTTTGATTGTCCTCTGAAGAGCATGAAATAGCACGCTCTCAGTCAGAAGCTTTCTGATGCCTAACTAAAAAACAGACCTGTCCCCATGAATCCATTGATCGCTGAAAGTGTCTTTGGGGATGGTCCCAAATTATGGCATTTCCGGTGTTCTTGTTCATTCCACATAAGCTTCTTCCTGTTGTATGCAGGATGCAATTGAAATAAAGCTGTAAGTTAGCTGTAAAATTGTACAGTTATGACTTTTGCTATTAACTGGGTGGTACTCTTATAAAAGCTCAGCCTTTCCTTCTGCAACTCTCTTCTGGTAAAATTATTTCGTGCAGTGAACTTTTCATGACTTTTGGTGGTAAACGTTAATCATATTTATTGAGAAATTACAGAAGGAGAGTAATTATTCACAGACTGTGTAATTTTTATGATGTTTTCGATTTACAGGGGCTCTCAGAATGAACTGAAGTTTTATAATGTAGGTACCATCCCTTCTCTCCCTTCCTCTTCTTTCTGTTCAAGGAGCTAAGACAAAGCAATCTACTGGGGAATTCAAGACTTACTGAGGAGCAAGCAGATCTAAAGAGCCTGTGGCTTGGCGAAGTATAACAACCAACACTTCAAAGGTCACAGTATTATGCTGAACTTGAAAAAGAACGATCTGCATTCATTTCAAATCCCAATGTAAAACTCAGCACAGGTCCTTCCTTAATATGTGTGACATTTCTCTTAAAAATGCAATTTAGACTGCATTTGAGATCTATATTGAGAATTTGAATTTTTTTTTTTATTTTTTATTATAAAGCAGACTTTGATTGCAGAAGACTGGGAGAAGCTGTTGCAGGGCAAAGGGAGAAATGGCTGAGTAAGGAAGAAGGCTTGTCCAGAAGAAAACAGTATGCTCCAATAAATATTAATGCCATTAAAGATGTCAAGACACCTGTCTTCTTCTTATCTAGTTTATCATAAATATAGGGGTAACCAAACACTAACAAACAGAAAAAGCCTCTTTTGCTTTTCTAGGAAGAAATATGTGAGTTCTGGAAGCTCCAGTGATGTTAAAAGAAAATTTAAAAACAAAATGAAAACACCGCCACACATCTCATAAACCCAGACTGAATAATACATTGACTCTAAGCATAGCATTTAAAACTAACTTTTTGACATCTTCTGTCAGGTGCAAATAAATAATGTATAAAAACACCAACATTCCTTACAACAGAGCTAACAGAAAAACGCACTGAGTCACCGAGGCAGGACCAACCCATGTACAGCCTTTCTCTTCTCTCAACACTTCAAATTTGTTGCAGAATTCTCAGCCTGTTGCATTTTATTCTTCCCTCCACCATCCAGTTAAATTTCATCTTTTTTTACAGACTGGAGCGGCACAGTTTATTGCATATAAACCAAATCACTCAATCTCCTTGTAATTCCCATCATATCACCAAGATGTTTGTTGCAGCTTCTCCTGCAGCCTCTTCTATGGCACTTTGGCAAGTGTTTTCTCAAATTTAGAGTACATATACATATATATATATATAAAATACAGATTATATATAATACATAATGCTGAGATATATTTTTTGATACATTGGTAGTAATAATCTATTTATCACATAAATGTAAACAAATTATAAGTGTAAACAAGTTACAATTTAAACAATAAAAAATGTTGGTGTCCTAATTCAGGAACGCAAGACCTTTCACAGATATTTTTTTATCATCTAATGATTATCCAGCCCTGGTTCTGGGCTTGAATCTTGTACTCCCTGCTCAGACAAAAATCTGAACCTTAGTTAACCCTAGAAATGAACTTATTTATTGTCTGCGTGATTTGGTGTAATCCTTGCACACTGTTTTGGTATCTCCTTAGTCAGCTCTGGCATGTTACAAAATAGTTGCTTTTCTGTATTTCTCAATTCTCCTGATCAACAGTAGTGGTTTTGCCATGGAAAGATTCCTCTGCCTTTTGGACTATATTCTCCTGCCTTTGGATGTGGCAGAACTTCCTGTTCAGAGATGCAGAGACACATACTGTCCTCTGGCATGTTCTAGTGATAAAAAATATATATTTGTCCATATATATGGACCTCTCGTCCATAACCTCTTTGCCACTCAGATGAAGAGCAGCCCCCTGGGATGGCCTCCTTAACACAGGTGACAGGAATCCATCCATCTCCTATTCTCCATAACACTGGCATTTCATCCCACGGAGGTAGGGACAGCAGCAGAGACCCCAGAAGCTTCCCCATGTGTGTTTTGGGGAGGTAGGCGGAAGCAGGACCCGCTGCATCACCCAGCACACACCGTCCTTGTTCTGTGTTTCCTTGAAAAGTGCGTCTTGCAGTTAATGTCGGCCTGAGCTGCCTGGGGCATGTTGTCAATGCTACGAATATTATTCCAGTCTCTGTGGACTCAGGCAAGTGACATCCCATTTATTATGCTTTATTCACATTTTCAAACATTTCTTTGAAAAATGAAGAGTGGAAATGTGTCTCTTTTTAATGAAAACAGGGATTACTTCTTTAATCATCAATGATAGGCTTATATGTTTTAGAGGGAATGCACTACTAAAGCCTAATACTGTTATCAATATTCAGTACCTAGAAATACATGCTCTTCAATTTCCTTTTACTTACCCATTTTCAAGAATTTGTGATCAAGTGTCTCTGGAATCTTCCTTCTTGTAAGAGAAATATCTAGACCTTTTCTAGGTGAGTCAATAACTGAGTCTGTGTAAAGTCCATTGCAGATGTCTTATTTTAGGGTAGCAAATGTAGAAATGGGAATCATAAGGTGCAGCTATGGAAAGAGTACAACATCCTGACTGCAGATAAATCATGAAGAATGTTGGCAACCGATTGCAATCACTGAGGGAATATTGCAGGCCTGGTCTTAACCCTTATAAATCTGTTATTACAGGCAGAATAGTGGCTGATGGAGCCTTAAGGCAGGTAACAAGGAAGATGTATCAAGTAGCAGCACATAGAAGACACCAATATGACTCCATTCTCATCTTTGGACTGGTGTACTTGCTACAGAAGAAGTGGCAGCAGTACATCCTCAGTGGCCAGCATGGGAACATGGGAAGTTCAGGTGGGCTCTAGCTACGATCCCATCAGGTGTTGTCGCTAATATCAGTCACAATTCCAGGTGTGCAATACCCATTCTGTCATTGTTTTTGTTGTGTCCTGTGTAACTACATTTCACTCCTTCCATTTGCCCCAGAACTATATCCAAAACTCCTTGTGACTTGTGGCAGTAGCACATGAAGTGCACGAAATCCCAGCTTCTCTGAGTGAAGAGGCAACTCAAAGCCTGGGGAAGAATCAGGAGCACCCTAACACCAAATAACACATTACCACCCTGACAAAGGGAGCTGCAACAATTTGCTGAGGCTGGAAAATTTCTTCCCTCAGTTCCAAGTAGGAATCACTGCACAGTGAGAGCACAGAGTAGCCTGTGTCTTCTTTTTCATTGTAATTTATTGCTCAGTAATTTCATTACAAGATCCTTTCATAACTGGGCTTGGTTGGGGGTGTGTGTGTGTGTGCATTGTCCAGCAATTTAATGATGATTTTTAATTTTATTGTAATATTTTTTAAATCATTGATAAATGATTTGTGTTTTGATGCCACTGTGACATTATTTCAGCACAAAGGAGTTAAGCAGCAGAATATTTATACTACACTATTAGTCTCTGAAGGGAGCCTACAGGAGATCTGAAGAGGGACTCTTTGTCAGGCAGTGCAGTGACAGGACAAGGGGTAACAGCTTTAAATTGGAAGGGGGGAGATTTAGGTTAGATACCAGAAAGAAATTCTTGCTGTGAGGATGGTGAGAGCCTGGCCCAGGTTGCCCAGAGAAGCTTTGGCTGCCCCATCCCTGGAGGGGTTCAAGGCCAGGCTGGATGGGGCTTGGAGCAACCTGCTCTGGTGGGAGGTGTCTCTGCCCAGGGCTGGGGGGTTGGAACTTGATGATCTTTAAGGTCCCTTCCAACTCTAACCATTCTATGAGTCTATGATTCTATTCTATGATTCTATTATGAAGGGATGGAATAACTGCTAGGGAGCATGGCTGCTAAAAAACTACATGAAGAGGCCTACTTTATAATTTATGGTAGAAATGGAGACAATGATGTGTGGGGTCTTCCATCTTTTTCACAATCCATATCCACAATGTCCCAACAATGAGGCTGAAGAAGGGAATTGAACCTTGTTGATGGAAGAGAATATATATACAGAAACACTGGAATTTTCCAAGCCATCAGATGAGAAAATATTACAATAGGATAACCTGTGCAAAAGGGGAGTTGTGTGTTTTGAGTACCACTGATTTTTCTTCTTTAAATTTGGTATTGATTTCTCCTGTCCATTGATTGCTGAAAGAGTCTATTTTTCACTTTCAGGAGAATAATTTTCATTGCCTTGCTGCCCTTTATTCCTAAGAAAAATCCCTGTAGATGCCACACTTGAGGAATTTGTAGGCATACGTGACCTTTTAATTATTTATGACTTGAATGTCTATCAGCTGAAAATTTATGGTAGGAACTGAGATTAAATTGCTCTGAAAGAAGAATCAGGTTCTCCAAGTTGTATCCCTCACCAAAGGATAACATCCAAAGGCAACAAATTTCTCTGCAGAGATATTGCCTTGTCATATTAAGAGTAATTTGAAGATCACATCTCCAAAATTCTGCAGTCTTTTACTTCATTTCTCAGCAGATAGGAAATGTCATCAACTTATTTAAGGAGAAAAACCAGGGGTTGTTCTTCTGTCAGCATCTGGTCTTCTAACTCTCCAGCCATCAGTGCTGGCAGCTGACCTCTCTCCTTCCCAAAGGAGTGTGACCACTTCTCCACACTGCAGAATAAACGGCCCCAGACCTTCTCTGGCAGAGACACAGCTCCCCAGCATGGGCATGGGGAGCAGAAATATCATCAAACCCTTACTGCATTTTGTTCTCTTATGAAGTCATCATCATTTGAATTCATTCATTATAAAAGCCATAAAACAAGTATTTACTGCTGTTTAGGAGTTTATAATTAAGGTTGTGGAGGTTAGATGGCCTTCTTATTTTATTGGTTCACATTATGTTGCAACAGCAAAAATAAAAGGCCAGTTAAACCCACAATGTGCTCATCCTCCAGAGAAGCAGAAAGGCCAGCCTGATAAAAGTGGGGAGTGTGGAGGGGTGTGGAAGGTGTTGGGGGGGTGGGAGGGAGGATGACACACGACTGGGGAGGTCTTTCTTCTTTTTTAAATTCTGATACTTTCAATCATGCAAATATGATATTTATTTTCCAGAAATAACAATAGCAACTTTTACGTTGCTAATGTCTTTACCACTTCAGAAATGTATTTGAAACACGATAAAACCTCCTGCTTTTAAGTATGTTTTCTCTAAAGTCAGTAATAGCCCTTAATGGCTCAGAAAGAATATCATAATACAACATCATCGAACCTAATCTACCATAAGAGGAATAGTAATATCAAATGACCTTTCCTGTAGAAATGAATTGCCATTAATTACCTAATTTGTTGGAGCATTTGTAATATATATTTAACGGCACTGCTGTCTGGCATAGCCTTCCAGACAGGTGTCTGAAGAAACATGATCTAAGCATAGCCTCAAGCTGATATTATCAAATAACTCACTGTGTTGTGTAAAAAATCCAGATACAATAGGCAGCTAATGTTTCAGCTTCTCTGGCCTCAGGAAAGTGTTTCCACCCTAACATTTATCCCTGGCAGCCTGATCTCCTGTGCTTTTATATCTGTAACATGCAGAAAATAAGTATTCAGTGCTGGCTTCAGTGCAGGTAGCACCAAGCAAACAATAGCCCATTACTGTACATCACACTCCAATTACTAAAGATCTTGCCATATGTCTAATCATGTGATATAAACAGTCCATTAGGCTTCCTAATGGCGGTGTTAAATAAAGGGTGAATGAATAGTACGAGAACAGTTAGAAGCCCCTGGGCAGCATTGCATCTTCCCATGCCACTCCTGTTAATGAGATTATGCTATTGCTTTGGTCGATAGAAACTGTCATTTGAAGGTTTCCAGTTCTCCCACCCTTTTGTGTTGAATTGACAGGGTGAATGAATCTGAATTTTTATTTTTTTTAATCTATATTCTTCAACACTGTAAAATTCTTGCCTTTTATTCTTCATGTACGTCATTGTTTCCTTTTGACAGATGAAGCAACTCATCTCTCCTTATCGGGTGAGGGATCTTTGGTGCTTTCTGGAATCTAATGTAGCCCCTGAATCTCTCAGCATCTTTGAGAGACAACATTTGTCATCCAAATGACTCCTGCATCAGTGTTCTGGTGAGACGTTTTAAGAGTTTATTCAATAATGGGGTAAAGTTTTTTTTCCAATTAGAGGAATGCCCATTATTTTTCTTTATTTGCATTAAAAACAGCAGAGCCTTTCAAACTCAGAATTGAAACAAATTTCAACAGAACACAATCTCAGAATACAACAAAAAGTTCATTAAGACTTGGAAATGTAAACTCAAAAGCTGATATTCAGAAAACTAAAGTAATTGAAAGAGAAGTATTAGTTTATAATAAACCAAAGCATAAACCATGACAAACGCTCACAGAACTATAAAACTAAGTTGCCTCTATAGATACTATAGCATATATGGCATGTGTTACACAGAGGATTAGCAGTGAAACAGCAGAGAATAACAGTGAGTAATGTTATGTCATAGACAGAAACTGCATTAACTGCTGAGTTATAGTATAAACATGCAAATGTAAATTGGATAGAAGCAGTAGTTGTGCAGCCTGATGCCATGCATTAATGTTGAAGTGAGTAACAAAGTGAATTTTAAAACCATGAGGCTCACCGAGTGATGATTGTTCAGTTTAGGCTGTAATGAACAGTAAAGCTATGGATATGGTCTGTTGACTTTTAGAAATGTTAATATGCCAGAAAATGACAGCAATTAAGCAGCCACCCCAGCTCTGAGGTTTTAATATATCTAAGAGAACCTGCTAAATTCTTTGAAAAATTCAACTTTGATATTATCAACAAACTCCAGAATTATGATGTGTGCACTTTATATACAAAACAGAAGAAAATGTTACATATAATATTTCAGCATTTACCATTTTCTTCAACTGTGTTTCCTTCTCTGCTAAATCCTGTTGATTTAGTAATCTCAAAAATTTGTTAAATGACAAGCCGTCTTGTTATTCATGTCCCCTCTGCAGCTAATGGATATGGCACTATCAAAGACATAAACCAGTATTTAGTACTGCACTATTGCAGCAGGGCATCTACAGGACAACGTTTCAAGATCAGAAAATAAATGGGCATTCTTCTCCCAGTTTTGGAGAACCTGCACAGCACAACACTAGTGTTAGGAACTTTCTTTACAATTTCTGAGTTGTAAGAAAAGAGCAGCTAGAATTCTGAAGAGGACAAAATGCAAAAACATCAGAGAAGCCCAAACCTGAGTGGAACAGTTCTGTCCCTTGGATAAGATTAGGCCTGACATCATTTATTGGTAAGAGAAAAGCAGGAACTCTTGGAAAGGAGAATGCACACGCAGATGGAAGCCACAGAGTATGTCAGCAGTTTATGGTGGAATTGAGGCACTAGGGGCAACCTACATATTAAGCTTCCCAGATACGTGGTACTTGTGGTTTAGACTGACCTTGCTTTAGATATTTAAGCTGTAGATTTCTACACCTGACCTCATCACCAGAGGTTTTTTTTGCAATTAGCAGCATGAAATGGGTATATAGGTAGTTTTCGGGCATGTTTCTTGTTAGCTGCTTTAGCCCGAGACAAATCTTGTTTTACAAGTGCATATCTCGTTTCACTCATTAAAAATTAATTTTAGGCCACTAGTTCAGTCACAAAGGCAGATCTGCATTTTGGGCAATTGCATCAGATCAGACGTGCAGCTGGAAATGTCAATGTCCCGAATCATGAAGTTCATAGACCAGAGAAACTGAAAAACATCTAGTTCATGAGGGGAAAGTGAAAAGCAAAGAACTTTTGTCTTGCTGGACTTCAGCTCAGAGCTAAAAAACATCTCAAAATTGGTGTGCTGTGAGAAAGCCAACAGAGTGAATTTGGACTTTTTGTTACTAATACTTCATACAGCATCAAATAATGATTAAAACAGGGTGTGAGGCAGCTGCTGTGCTGGATTACAGTGAGGTATCACCTAGATGTATAAGAGATAATAAATCACAAAGCATTGACTGGTTGACTTGAACAGGTTTCATCACCTAAGATATTTTAAGAGATCCAAGTGGTGATGTGAGGCTGTGCACTCATGTTAGGAAACAGTTAGTAAATAGTCTCTCTCATGTTCACAACAGTTAAATAACAGGAGAAAAACTATATCTGTTTAAAACTGTTTTCCATAAATTATAATTTCCAATGCACCTGAGGATGAAAAGAAATGCCTCCTGTCTGTCCCAGTTACACAAAAGCCTTTTAGATTCATTAAAATATTACGGACTTTTCAGAATTAATAAATGCCCCTCATCTAAGACATGAGAATTAATGACATGCACTCAGGTAACTGTCTTTAATTCCACCAAACAAAGAAGAAAAATTTGGTGGGAGGGTATTTGTTTAAAACAGCAGCTGTATAATCAAAGAGGACTGGAAGGCAATCCTGGCCCCCCCATCCAATCCCATTCTAGAATATTTTTCTGAATTTACAAATCTCCATCTAAAGAAAAGGTGGGGGGTTGTATTCTGATTGAAAGTTTATTGCAGAACTGTCACTAAACCTTTAAACCAAAGATTGGGTATTTTTTTGGTCCTGATTCCAACAGGAACTTCTGCAATTGTTTTACAGACTAGGCTCATTGAAGACAATTCCACCTTTTTTATAACCTCTGCTCTTGCCTTGCACATCACCCTTCTGCTGAGCAGTAGAACCATTTTCAACCTACTCATATCTCCTGGTGAACCTTTTTCTCCACCATGGTCTCCTGTTCAGAATACTTCTTTGTACCCGATTCTTTCCTTGGTCTAAAGAGAACACGTCATTCAGAAAAGCACTTTTTTTTCCACCTCATCAGCACTACCTTTCTGTAAAGAAACAGGTATGGAAAGATGGCTGAGGGGGGAAATAAACCCCCCTCACTTTTTCATCGCACTAAGTAACCATGCACGTCTAATCCTGATAACACTCCTTTTGAGAGCAGCATAACCATGCTTGCACTTCAACCTGCGTCCCTGCATAAGCCTTTGTGGTATCAGCTCTGAGGCAGCAACTGAACCAGCAGCTTCACAGATATTTTGAGCCGTGAATTTTTCATCTCTGAATGAAATTAACAGCATGGCTTTATAAATATCCTGTGGAATAAAAAGCCTGATTGTGGCCTCTAGCACTGATAAGCAGTGTCCTGTCTCAGAACTAAAATAAGTTTTGTGGGTCTACACCCTCACTGACAGGTGAAGCCTACTTATTCCAGCTCCTGCGACACTTCTTCAGGATCATCCCTTGCCATTGTGGGGAACAGTTTTTATCACTAGTGCATACTAATGAAGAAAAAAAATTGGTATACTAAAGAAAAGCAAGATAGACTGATTCAAGGCAGAAGTTATTGTTTGTTACTCCCACAGAATCAATTTTAAAGCATTTACAGTAACTTTGTGATATCTCATTTAAAGCAAGCAACCTTCAATTTTTTTTCATACTAAATTAAGCATCTGTTGGTTTGGGATTTCCTTCATGGAAAAAAAAGCCCAAACAAACAAACTTAAGGACTTAGTCAGAAAACACTGACAGCCCTGCTCTCAAATTATTCGAAGAGGAGTAATTTGAGAAAGTAAAAATGTGTAGTCCATTTTTCAATCTCACATGTTCTGGTTAGTCCAGAGGTATATTATTTAGTTTGCTTTACTGAACATCAATGTAAATACGTTTATTTCTTTGAAAAAAAAACAAACACAAACCACCAAAGAAATATTTGATGACATTCACATGAATTATTTTTACTGTTATAATTAATACATCTGATATCTGACTTATCAGAAATGACAACTGCCTGTTACTGATTTTTTACAATCTTCCATAACAGTATGTTGTTTCCTTTTGAATACTTGAAGTCACACCGAGGAAAATCTCCCTGGCTGCCAGGATTCTGCCAAGAGTTAACTTTCATCTTCTGTGAATACTCAGTTCCATTTAAATAGCTGCATTTTCATTACCTTTCCAGATATGTTTATTGGTCAATGTTTGTTGTAGTTCCATTGAAAATCCTGTGGATAACCACTAGGGAAAAGAAATGACAGCACATGGCTTCGATGTGAAAGAAATGGTGTAACAACCAGCAGAAAATTGAGAGGAATAATTAGGGCTTGGAGTGAAAAAGTTGGGAGTTTGAGGGGGAGGATGTAAAGGTTTAATATTGCACAGAAGATGGGAAAACATATTAGGAAAGATTTGTCTGCAGTAGCTCACTGAAGAATAGTTAGCATAATGGTGTGAAGGAAAACAGGGAAGAACAGTCCTGAGAACTGGTGGCCAAACACAAAGGAAAGGCCCAACCAATAGTGGGGTTCCTGCAGTAACAGGGGTTCTGTCATTGTCCTGATCATATCCAGGGAAATTCTGGAGAACAGCTGAACCTAAACACGTGTATCTCAGTTCCCAGACCTGGATGATCAGAGAGGAAAAGCCTCCATGGGTTGTGGCTGTGCTCTAACCACATCTCCACCAGGAAACACAAGTCACAAACCACAATTGGACAAAATCGAAGTAAGAGAAACATCTGAAAAATAAGCAGACGTTTAACAGCATGAGAGCATGAGCCCTGCTCTGACATTTTAGCCAGCTGTAGTCACCACCTGGACTTTACCTCTCATTTGAAAGACCTTCAGCAAGGTGCCCATCGCCTATGTGAATTGAGAGAGTGAACTTCGGTGGAGGCACCTACCCTTCTCAGTATGAGAACTCTTTGCAGATATCCTTCACATAAATTGTATGTGCCCAAAAAGCCTGTTACTGGGCGTTGTATCCTAGGTTTAATCTGTTGGTTATCTTCATTACTTCCTACTGTATGAGCTACTTCATAAAAGAAACTGTTAAAAGCTATACTGGGTGGAAAAAAAAAAAAAAGCCTCCAGAGAAAAATCTGCAAGCAGAAAATACAGAAGCAATGATTTTAGGAAAGGCAAAAGCAGATTCTGAGAGACACATTTACTTACTACCTTTTCCTTCACTAAATAATTCAGCAACTGGGGGATTTCATGTCAGCGATTTCATTACAGGGATGGAATTATTTCACAAACCCCTTTCCTTTCACATTTGACACAGGTTCAGCTCCTCAGAGAGCCTCTTGAATTCTCAAATGGCAGCACTATTGCTAATAACCATCAGCCCTCTCTCTCTTGCTTACATTTCCCCAGCACGTGGAAGAATGGATCTTTTACTATCTGGTTTACTGCATTTCTGGAGGGAACGGAAAGAGAGCTGCTGTAACTAAATGGACATAATGAGCTTTCAGTAGGATATAGAAGCTGTTAATAACCACAACCTGTCTCCATAAGATAAAAACAATACCTGGCTTCTTACAGTTTTCCCTCACTTGGTATCTGTCTGTCTTGTTCCTGTTTTGTGGTGGCTCTTATTGCATTTATTGTACTAGAGTTTAGAATTTC
The DNA here is from genome assembly GCA_013400555.1 of Jacana jacana. Classification (NCBI taxonomy): domain Eukaryota; kingdom Metazoa; phylum Chordata; class Aves; order Charadriiformes; family Jacanidae; genus Jacana; species Jacana jacana. The sequence goes on from VZTM01029961.1 coordinate 697,499, forward strand.
CCAAATGGAAGATGTGTTTCTAGGAAAAACTGCCAGCACTGTACAGATGAGATAAATATCATCCTTTAATAAACCACAGAATGGCAAGCTTTTTGACTGAATGCTTTAATCTTTGTACAAAATATTGAAAACTACCTTCCTGAAGCAAGGAGGAAATATTAAACCAGCAGGGCAGTTAATGCATTTCCTGGGACTAATATAAAAACATAAGTGAAAGAAAAATAGATAAATGATATTAAAGGCAGGATATGAAAATGCAGGCATAAGAAACACCTGCAACAGCTACCATGAGGGAAATAAAAACAGGCGCTGGTCTGTAGCACAGCCCGTTGGTGTTGGCACACAGAGACCACACCTATACTCTGCTATTATTTTCCAATCTTGCTTTTAAAAGTGCGTATATCCCCCCTGAACAGTCTGCTTCCAGGTGCTGACACTGCTATATCTCCTCGAAGCTCTGCAGGGGCTGCCGGTGTTTCCTTCCTGCAGTGGCCCCTGCTCCCATCCCCTCTCTGCCTGGCAGCACCAAGGTGGGCTCCAGGAATGGGACGATTCCTCTGCTTTCTTCCTGGTGGGGGAGCGGGCTGTGGAAAGCTGTAGAGAAACAAAGAAAGGGTTGCAGGCTGGAGAACAGGGAACTGTTTCCCTTTCTAGTCACTCTACACTGGGTACCACACCCCAGTTTGGTGTTCATGGCGACAGCTTAGGAGATCTGTGTTAAACGGGTGGTGAAGACAAGGGACAGGGGGCCATTCCTTGCTCTTGCTCCCAGACACCTTCCCTCTGGAATGTCCACCTGCAGAGGCTGCCCCATTCTAGGTGTTCCCAGGCCGCTGGGTCCCCTCAAGGGACCACAGAGACGTGCCTTCCCAGCCTGGATCTCCCCTCAAAGCTCCAGTGGAGATGGTGGTTCAAAACTCTTATTTTTATAGTCTTTGAGAGAGTCAACTATTTAAATTGCTGAATCTTCCTTCATAATATTTTAAACTGGTCTGGTGAAAGGGGAAAATCCAGTTCAGTTTATCTGGGGTTTTTATTTTCTTTCATTATGTATTTCTTTTTTCAAAGAAAATTCACTATGAAACAAGCAGCGTTTACTAAGATATCGTATCGGTGTAATATATGAAATCCTAATGGGAAAAAAATATCTTTTGTAAATAATATGACTGCCTCTCTAGATATCTTGGAAATTCAATATTTTCTTGAACCAGTAACCTGCTGGTGTTAATGATGCTTGACTGTGACTCAGAGCTTTAATCATGATCAGTCATTATTCCTATTGTCTCATTCTCTTACTGGTAATTAATGCTTTAAATGATGCATTCACCGGAATATAGAAAAAAGCCTTCTGTTGGCCACTTAGGTTTTTTTTAACATTTCAGATTCTTTCCCAGAACTCACTTCTGACAAGTACTTTTCTTCCCAGTAGTTCTTACTTTTTATACATTTTTCCTCCCTTTCTCTCACCCACACCCACATAAAAACACTCTTCCCCCAGAAAGTGAAATGAGGGAGTAGAACAGGCAGTGTATAAATTCCAGTTTTCATGAGGAAAATGGATTTCTTTGAGGCCAGTTCCAATGCTCTGTGAAGGACCACAAGATGGTTCCAGGCATCATGGATGCTGGCGGTTTCCCTCCCCCTCTCCTGGCATTGCACACGGGCAGTGCCTGTTGGAAGACTGAGTCCATCACCAGTAACAGCAAGTCTTTACCATATTTGACTGCATGAATTAAATAATTTCAATTAAAATAATTAAATGAATAAATAAAAATCAATTTCACTTCCATAAAGTGAAAAACTGCCAACAAATTGTAGGCAGAAAAACGCTATTTATGTCAAAATGTTGGTAAATAGAAGAGGAAATCATGTCAGTGGGTTTGGTAGTATCGGTTTCCTAGAGGCACTTTGTCTTTCATGAATTGCAGAAGCCTGAGGTTTCATGGAACAGGTGAAATAACATTATTTTTGTTTCTTAACATACAAAATTTATCACTTGCCTCATGACATAACTGAAAGGAAAATCATGCAGTTGTTGCTACATGGACAGATGAAATCTCTACTTTAAATACATCCTAGCAATTTCTGCAATCTTTGGAACTCTTCTAATATGCTGTTGTATGAGACACATATGGGTCACTTCAGAAAGAGCAAATCTGAGCTCTAAGAGCTACACTTGCTGATTAGATTTTCAATAAATAATTTAGCAAGCCTGTTTCAGATGAGAGGTTTTATTAAATACATGAAGATATTTAACAATTTTTCTTCTTTTCACATCTGACACAGGCTCATCTCCCCAAAGATGTCTCTAGGTCTGTAAATACAACAGCACTGTTATTCTAATAAACCATTTCCATCTGTCCTGCATACATTTGCTTTGACATATTGATTATTTTCTTTTTTTTCCTTTTTTTTTTGAATGGAGTTCATTGGTATTCATCCTCTACAGCAGGAAGCTTAACTTAGACTAATAAAGGCCTGTCTTGCCTCTGGAAATTTTTCTGCTACGGGACTAAGAGTAGTTACATGGAAAATAACTCAAGAACAATACAGTATTTTACCCTGTTTCACAAATTGAATTGACTGTCTAAATCTGAAATCACTTCTGCTTCGTAATTAAGCAGTTGTTGTGTTCAATATTTTTCTTTCTTATGACAAACAAGGCTTCAGTCTGTTAAATCTGCATGGGAATATAACTGAGTGTTCCTGGTTTGTGGGTGGTGTTTGACATCATTACCGTGGCTCATTAATGGCTCCATCGTACTTATGTGAATAATTAAATTGTGCTAATGACTGTAGTATTTTCATGAGCAGCATTATCCATTTTTTATTATTACTGCCAATGAAGGATAGTAAGATGCCAACCACTAAAATGCAGCTTTTGTGGAACCCAAGGAAATATTTTTAGCATAAATCAATCCAATCAGAACTAACGACAGAACAAGGCAGAGAGTTTTTCTGGAAGACTTTCAAAACACCATCAATAAAGTGATGCTACAATTGACTACTTCTCAGCGTGCATTCCAAGATAAATGGCCTATGATTCCATTTAAAAGTTAATGCTGAAAAGTCTTCAAATGCTAATAGCAAAGAATAATACATAAACACCGCAAAAATAACTGAGAAGGCATTTGGCATAAAAAAACCCAGGCATGCAGGTATACCACAAAAATACACCCAAAGATCTCATTCAATACCCCACAATGTTAAATTCATGGCTATTCAAAAGAAAAATGAGAATTGCTAGCCAAAAATGTAGAACAATAAAACTTTGAAGATATAATTCAGGTAATCCACAAATTAAAACTCTTACAGAAACAAAGTTTGTTGCTGAATTCAGTTGTTGATATAATTTATCAGTTACTGTTTAAACTCTTAAATTTCCCTTTTAATAAATACTCAAGGGCTATCCCATGCCACTAAAACCTTAAATGCAGCAGGGTTGCTTGCTCAGATTCACTTTGTCTCACAGGCAGCTTATGGCAGGGACTGGTCCACAGCGAAAACAGGGACCAACCACATCCCTGTCTGTCGTCCATGAACCTTAACAGTTTTGTACAAACAGAGAAGCTGCCAACCCTTGTTTGGCCTTTGCCACAGGGAAAGATGCTTTGCTCGTTATTCCATGACACTGCTGCCAGCCTAACCAGTCACACACAACACAGCCAGGATCACTCAGGAGTCAAACCCACAGCCTGATTGGGCTGTTTCTGGGAACATCTATAAGATGAATGCATTTCATTGGGGCTGGCAGCTGGAGAAACCTCCTGTGCATCATAGAAGGGAGGCACAGAAATACTTCTCCTTGTGGCAACAGTGGGTGGGAACATTTAAGGTCAAGGTCTGTGATGAATTTATGGGAAGTGACATTATGGGAAGGCATGTCATATGGTCAGCTCTGAGAAACAGCAACTACAAGGTATAGCCCGTCTTGTTCCTACCCTTCTTTCTCCCAACTTGTGGGTTTGTTTGCAAACTGGCTTCTGTCTGTCTACATGTACCAGCATCTTGGTTACAAGGATAGAATCTCAGCATCATGTGTTCCCAAAGGATTATGAATTAATCTAAAGAACCGTGAAAAGCTGCTTTGTTTTTTGTTTGTTTTTTTTTTTATATCTTATTAAAATATTGTCCCGTAAAAGACTCTGGCTTATTCCATGGTGTTTAGTTTGTTTAGCTAAATAACATACACTGCAAATATGCTTGGTGACCTATGTAAAATCAGAAATTATTCCACTAATGTGCAATTTTCCTGCATCACTATAGAAAATACCTGGGGTGGGCACATGTATTCCGCTCCTGTCACAGATACCCAATGTCGAGAGCTGAATTCCCATCCCATGCACACACCGCGGTCACAATCACCCATATAATTGGCAGCCAGATGGGGTGGTTAATTGTTTTGCTGAAGTGCATTATCTGGGTCCTACTAACAGAAATAATAAAAGCTTTAATGTTCATACAGCTTGTAAAGCAGAATGATGATAAGTATGTAGTTTTTAGAAATGGATTAGTCTACTGCACATAATGCTTCTTTTGGCAAGAAAATGAACATAATCCTCTTTATAATATAGAAAAAATAGAGAAAACCCAACATTTCATTTTATGACCAGAATTAAAATTCATTGCATATTTTCTATTTAAAAATCTTCTTTTTCCCCAAAGCCAAGAAGGCAGATGTGTACTTTGTCTGAAAACAAAGTGCTGAACTGAGAGCCATGAGAGGATATGAATTAATCTTAAGCATTGAAAAGAAATGAACCCTTTCAGTTGAAAGAGTTCAGGAGAACTGACTGCCCTATTTCAGTTGGGATATTCTAAATGAAAAGCTACTGGTTTTAGAACTTGCCCAGTGTTGAAAAATAGGGACAAATTCCTTGTTGCAATGTCAGATTGGTGGTTGTGTACCTTTTTAGGCCAATAGAAAAACCTTCAATTACAAAATAAATATTTGACATAAGATCAACAAACAAGTTTTCAGCTCATCATTGCTTCAATCACCTCCTTGGATTTCTTGTTCTGAAGAGTAACTTAAGCAAACAGATAAACTTTGAACCTCATTCAGATTCATGTTATACCTTGGGATATTTACACCTGTTCAGAATCAAGTGTGCTTCAGTGATAGCAGTCATTGTCTCCATCCTTATTCTGCTGAAACACTGGCTATAGGCAGCCAGATACCCGATAATACCCTTAAGACATGGCAACTACTAGCAAAAAACAGTCAGCTAACAATGCAAAACTGTACATTGATATTGAAATTACAGGGTGTTTCTTGGATATTTGATAGATACTTTTCAATCTGAAAAATATTATTTAACAATGAATTGTTTATTCACATCTCTACCTCTAACCCAGGTTAGTGAATTACCTCAAATATCCTCAACAATCAACAACTGAGATGAAATCGCTAATGATAACATGATTAAACAAAAAAATATTACGTGTGGTTAATTAAACTACATAGAATAATTTATTTTGTACCTTTCATTGTAGCTTAAAATAAATCCTTTGATGCATCTTATACCAAATACTTTCTTCTGGCTGTAAAATATTACAGTGTTGTGAAGAGACAAGGTGGGGGGATCACTTTTTCAGAAATACCTGATTTACATCTGCTCAGTAGCACCTGCACTTACTGTGCCTCATTCTTAAACAAAGGCCTCATCCTGATCTGTCCTGATTCCCCTCCCTCCCTCTCCCACTCCCCTATCCCAGAGGGCTGACAGGATGATTGGACTTGTACAAGACATTATTGTGAAAGATGATGAATAGGTCTAAATTCTCACTTCTATAAAAAGTAGAACATTTGTGGAGAAGACCTGGCTTTGGTGAGCTGATCTACTCTGAGCTCAGTACCCATTCTGTTGGGCCGTGAGCAGAAAATGGGAGGCCACCATGCAAAGCCCAAGGCCACCCTGAGGGGTCATTTGAAGAAAATCCAGAGGAGGACAGCAAATATTGCCATATTCACCATTTACCAAGTGAAATCGTGGTCTGAGCTGAAAGCCTTACGTGACTGTGTTGGAATGGTCTTGGGTGGTAAAAATGAGAGAAGATATAAAGAGAAACGCAAAACCGAAAATGGTAACTTTTTTTCATGTGCTGTGAGAAAAGAAAATGTGACAGGTTTCCATGATAGCTAGGAAAAATTATTATTAATGTTGAGAAAAACTTTTCTACTCACAGGAGTTATTAAGCAGATTGTCCATACAAGTGACAGAACCTCTACCACTGGCAATTTTTAAGAGCAAGTTAGACAAAAAGCGTAGAATCATTTCATATATCATATCAGAAATCATAGTATCATTCAGGCTGGAAGAGACCCTTGGGATCATCAAGTCCAACCTTCAGCCCCACTCTACAAAGTTCTCCCCTACACCAGATCTCTCAACACCACATCTAATCTACTCTTAAATCTGTCTATTCACGGTATGTTTGCTTCTGTTTGGGCAAGGGATAGACCCACTGACCTCCTGAAGTCACTCCAGACCTAATTCCTCTGATTTTCTCTGAAGTCTATGAGAATTATATAGGAATAACAATTTACATACATGGACTTTCCAAAATTAACAGTTATAACATACAGTGACAAATAATTCCTCTGTAAAATCTGAGAGGGATTTTCCATCGATGCTTCCCTTACAGCAGGCCTGTAACTACTGCTTACCTAAATGTACTTCTTGTGGCCAGCACTATATAGTGTACCACAGAGGAACCTTCTATAGATACCTGCCTAAGTAATTGTTAGACCTCAGAAACATATTTAAAACCACCAGAAGGATTTCCTGCACTTCGTGAAGGACTACAAAAAGTGACCTAAGAGGCTTCTCCTCCCACAGTGTGTGTGTGCACACATAAACACGTGTGTACGTATAAAGGTACAGGGAGAGATGGAACTGGAGCATCCTGGGGTTTGTAACAAACTTTTCCTCTCTTTTTGACATATACAATTATTATTTGTGGGTCACATTCAGGAGTCCAAGTTCAATTTCTAGCCAAGCAGGAGCCCAACGTATGTCAAGGAGAGTGCTATTCATTTCAAGGATGAATAAAAGAATTGAATGAGCCCCTCAAGTAATAAAATAAGTTACTGCGGGGTCATCTTATTACAAAGACCCTGTAATGGTCTCCTCCAGAACACCAGACAGGGATTCAGCCTCAAGCAAAGACCCTTCCAGCTGAAATGGTCCCATGTACAAACCTACTTCTTCAGAAGCAACTGCTTCTGACCCCAGGTAAAACACAGAAAACTGGCTTAGCTTGAAGTCAAGTTCTTGTCTTAAAAGCTTTGTTACAGATGTCCACGGGCAAAAGGACCAGCAGCACATTGTATGGCCATATTGTTTTGGCAAACAAGTTCTCCTTCCTCATACCACAAGTATCCTGAAATTGTGAAAGGTTGGCACAGGAGCGTTATGCTCCCATCATCAGTTTTCAAAGCTGTCAGTGAAGCTTCTTCTAGGAAACTACATGGGCTTGCTTTCTCCATGACTGAGGTTAGATCTGCCTCTGAGACCTCTCTCTTCTCCCCCACAACAAAGGCAGAATCCATCTCTGCACAGAGGAGGTGACAAGAATAGCAAAGACCCCCTCAATGCCTGAAGGAAATACACGGGAGCATTTCACAGCTGCCTTGAGACGGCATCTGATCTTCTGCCACCGCTAGCCAGGAAAAGCCCTTGTATGAAACCTTTGAAAGATTCTAATAGAAACAGTCATGCACCTGCAACTAGTTCTTAAAATGTTTTGGAAATATTAACTCTTATTTATATTAAGTTATGATTTAAATTTACCTTTAACAATACAGACAGTGCATGTTTGCAGAACTGCACTTCCTGAAAAGTTACAGACACTGTTGATTTCCATAATTTTGCCATTGCTTTCTTCTAAAGAAATATCTTTAGAAGTCTGTTTGAAAAGCTGTCTTATTAATTATAGTGATTAAGAGATCTCTGAGAATAACTGGATTTTACAAAAACAAAGTACATTTCTTGGTATGTACATCCCTGCTGCCTCCTACCTTTTAATGTTCCTTTTTCAGGCCAATTGATAAATTAAGTGGTCAGCTGTTCTTCCTTTTGTCTTTAGATCTTTTATTTTCCTGTCTTTCTGTTTCTTCACCTGGGGTTGGACACATCCAATACTGTGGAACTCTTACCAGGTGACTGGGAAACAAATGTCTTGATGGATCACTGCTGAGCTGTACATAGTATGACAAAAGCAGTGTCTGATATCAGATGGATATCGTCTGAAAATGGCTCAGAACATGTCAACAAACAGAGTTTAAAGCAGCAAAATTCAGTCTTTCCTGGGCAGAAGATAAAAAGAATTGAAAACAGATTTCTGGAACCTCCTTCCAAATTAAATCAAAAAAGGAAGAAAAGAGAAATTGATGCAATCCTGGACTCTAAGCACACACACACTTTAACTATAAATCTCTTGATTATCACTTGTCACTAGAAAAATTCTGCAAAAAATCATAGATGCCAGTCATTTCATCTGAGCTCCTTTCCCTTGAAGCATGCGTCATAAAATATTTTTATGCAGTTCCCTGTTGAGCAGACCTATCTTTTCCCTGACTTGCAATATTCTTCAGCACACATGGGTAAATAGTCTTTCTTTTTCCAAACTTGCTTTTTTCCCTGGGATTCAGCCCAGTTCTGAAGTTCAGATTTTAGCAGTGTAGGAGTAATTAAAATTCTCCTTGATCTGTGAGTTCTAACTTTTCATCTGTACAAATCTGTACAAATGTACATCTGTATCTGTCTGTACAGAGGTACATCTGTATCTTTTATCTGTACAAATACAGTTTCAAATGTGCTTTCCTTGGAGGTCAGCAACGAATCTGAGTAAATAATTTTTTTAGCATAACTTTGTCCAGTTCCCTTCCCTTCCCTTTTTTGTTCCCCACAAAGGCTATATTTTGATATAACCCAAGCCCAGCCAGCACATTTTTCAGACTGGTCCTGGTTTGTGCTAAGGATCCCTGAATTGTTTTGGGTTAAGCACCAGTTCTTACTGCCATTTTCTTTTCCGTAGGTGAGATCATCCGAGGCATTTTAGTCACTCAGTTAAGCCTAGAGAAGGATTTCCTCCTGCTTTGTATCCAAACCCCTCAAACATCACACAGACCTACCCAACATCTGCTGCAACTCTCTGTATTTCAGAAAAAGTTTTATGCTCTGTGAGACATCTCAGACCAGACCAAAGGTGAGGCAAGTATTAAGGCAATGTGGAGAAAAGTGAGAGAAGGAACTCAGAAAAAGAAGGGAAAAGGAGAAAAAAGACCAGCCAGTACACATCTTTTTTTTCCTCAGACAGTATTGGCTGAGTCACCTTTGGTTGTTCATCTGACCAAAGCACAAACATCCACTCCTCTGGGTTTTACTCACTAGCAAGCAATCTGGACTGCATCTGCCACAGAGACGCTCCCCCCAGCCACTCCTCTACAGAACACACTTCAAGGAACAAGTCAGTCACAACCTCCAGCTTTCGTAAAGCTGCCACATGCAGTATTCTGAAAATACATGAAATCTTTACAGATGCCTTTTATAAGCAGTAACTAACTGAAAGTGAAAAATGTTATAAATGTTATGTAGTGAAAAGATGCTGTTCATATTTATCCTCCTGTTATAAGTTGATCCCACAAATTGATGCGAGACTGAGCCAATTAAAATGTGTAAAATTTTATTTAGCCAGCAGCAGCAAGCAAACAGCGCCGGGCGGCCCGGGAGTCCCACTGCACCGACGGCCCGCACCCCCCCTCCCAAAGTCGCCAGTTTTATACCCTTCATCTTCCAGTGGTGTACTCTGCCTCTGCGTATCTTTCTGTTAGGGAGTCGTTCACTCTCTTCCTCACCTCCCGGTGGTGTGCGATGAAGGCTTCTCATCTTTCTTGCATAATGAGCTCCTTGTCTTCTTCAAGCTCCCCCTATTACCCCCCTTACTTGCCCAGTCATGCATGCATATTCTATTTACATAGCCAGATGCCAGTGTTATCTTGACCCTTCTTGTGAGACAGTACAGCCCTTTCACTTCTCCAATCAAGGTTGTAACGAGGATTATCGCATCCAGCAAGGTTTAACGAACAGACAGTTACAATTTATCACACTCCTATTTTTTCTCATATTTTATTCCAAATAATAAATGTTAATTCAAACACGCTTAAATTAGGAGAAAACATATTAGACATCAACAGCATCATCAGCACTCTGCAGCTGTTACTTGTACGTATGTTAGAGCCTTTCATGGTAGAATTCCTGTTATTGTACCAGAACAAAATCATATTCTTGACAGATTAAAACAAAAAGCTCTAAAAAAATAATTAAAAAAGCCAGATAAGTACAGTAAGTATGACTACTTTTAAGTGACAGGGTAGCTATGGCAAGCAAACAAACAAATAGCTGTTCCTCTATTTGTTTTTCATAACAACGATTCTGAAGAAAACCACACAGATGTTAAAGTCTCCCCAAGCTCATATAGCTTGAGTTGTACATCATTCAGAGGTTGATCACTCACCCTTAGAACACCTAGCACCATTTTTGTAGATGATTTCACAACACAATATGACTTTCTGTGAAGCTATTCCTTGAAGTTATTCATAGAAGGGAATGAGCTCTCAGCATCTTTCAACTACTGTAAGCATGATGGATTAGAGGAAACCATGTCTTCACAGAATCACAGAATATCAGGGATTGGAAGGGACCTTGAGAGATCATCTAGTCCAATCCCCCTGCCAGAGCAGGAACACCTAGAGCAGGTCACAGAGGAAAGCATCCAGGCGAGTTTTGAATGTCTCCAGAGAAGGAGACTCCACAGCCTCCCTGGGCAGCCTCTGCCACTGTTCAGTCACNACACTTCTCTCCAACAGGCTATTTCCCAACCTATACTGGTACCTGGGGTTGTTCCTTCCCAGATGCAAGACTCTACACTTGTCCTTGTTATATTTCATTGAATTTCTCCGCACCCAGCTCTCCAGCCTGTCCAGGTCCCGCTGAATGGCAGCACGGCCTTCTGGTGTGTCAGCCATTCCTCCCAGTTTGGTGTCTTGTCCATCTCCATAGTGACACAAAACCTGTAGCTTTCACTCCCCACCTTGAAAGACTCCAGCAGATTCTAGAGTCCAACACACCTCAATTCATTTCCATTGCCTAAGATGGCAGATTTTCTCTTCCTCTCTTTTTGCCTTATTCCATTAACAGCTGGGCTAACATAACCTTTAGTCTGATGCACAGAGAACTCTCCAGAAAGATGGAGGATATGATCTCAGTCCAGTCAGACCTTTTACCACCGAGTTTTCCATAGATATTTTCAGACCAGACTACCAAAGGAAATATGGCTGTGGCCCCACACTGGCTTCTCTAGTAGCTCTTTCTTTAGATTTCACTCATCAGATGAAGAAATACGGGTTTCCTCTCCCATCCTGTGCCTATTTCTGTTGCTTGCCTTCATACCTGGGGAACAGGTTTTGCTCTCTGTTGAGCCAAAGAGAAAGCAATAACTTGTGGTGCAGAAGTTGGAGATCTGCCTGGGAGGCACATGAAGAGTCTGGTTGCTGGGTTGAGCAGAGGTGCGAGCTAACCATCCAACTGAGAGCTGACCAAGAGGTTGCCTTCCAGGCCTTTTAACATTCACGGTGTAAAACCCTTAAATGTCCCACTGAGGGGAACTGAGTAGACAGAAAGGCTTCATCAGCTGAAATCTGAGAAATGACCAGTTCTCATTTCTGCTCACTAGCGCTGGAGCCATCAGGAATCTCCTGCCTCCATTTGCCCTTGGCTAACCGACTGACCACGAACCCAGGTATAACAGTAAAAATGTCTCTTAAGGTGGCAATGAAAGAATGAAATAATTTTAATTTTAATTCAGATTTTCTTCATATTGAAAAATAGCTGAGTGAACACATTTAGTTTACTTTATGAAATACAATTCCATTGTCTGAGGACCATTTCCCATACCGTCACAAATCACCATTTAACAGACAGAAAACTGTTTGATGTAGAACGGGTGCAAGAATTACTCATTCCTGTGAGTGCAAACCCCTGTGACAGCACACTGCTGTGAGTGCACACCCCTGTGAGCGCGCACCCCTGTGACAGCACACTGCTGTGAGTGCACACTCCTGTGAGTGCACTGTAGCTGTAGCCGGGGCTGGATTCATGGCCTTAGGTGGGCAGTCAATGGAAGCACCCCAAGATCCATTTTGCACACTGCTGTGCTTGTGTCCCAGACTCCAGTGTCCCCAGTTGTGTGCCTCAGGGAGAGGCACTGGCTTTTTGCTGCTAGTTCCCTGTGGAACTCCAACCTGGCAGAGCTGAGGCAAACAAACCTCTGTTACTTCATGAAGTAACACTGGAGAATGCAAACTGTCACGAGCCATAGCTGTGTTACTAAGTCCAACCACAAACTGATAATAGAACTTGAGAATACAAAATTCTTAAAACTTTTCACTTGAAACTGTAAGGTGCAGAGCAGGGCCTGGCCACGTGCTCTGGAGATCGAGCATCAGGAGAAATTCTTTTCAAATTCCCTCTTAGCTTTGCCATTTTACTGAGCGGGTGCAGACCAAGATTCAGGGAACACGTGCCGACGAGGGAATGTGTGTAAACGCAGCCACCACCCTAGAGTCCTGGCAGTCTAGACAACCAGAAATGGAAGTGGAATCCCATCTCCCCAGTGAGCAGAGCAGTCAAAAGCCTTGCTTAGGGCTATGTGGGAGGCTGTGGAAGAAGGCAGGACCTCTCCTCCCAGGTGCCTTCCAGAACACCCTTCCCTATATCTAATTGTCAGCTATTTGCTTTGGCATGGTTCTACCAAAACTTAGAAAATGCCCATTTAGGAAAAAAGATATATGTAAAAGTGGAATGATAAAAAAGGTCCACAAAAGAAAAAGTGAAGACATTTCTCAATAGCAAAAGTTTTTTGCTGCATGGGCCACGGTGAGTTTACCCAGGAGAGTTTCAGAGAATAAAAAATGTGACTGCAAAGAGAAAAAAATAATGCCTGATGAATTACAACAGATAAAAACTGTGAGGCTGATTGATAGTATTTACATACAGCTAGAGTAATAGCCCTGCACAAATCTGTTCAGACCTGTAAAATTCAGATCTGTTCTCACAAACTATTAAAATCACCAGAAAGATTCCCCCGGTTTTGTCTATAAGGAGCAGTGAGGGGGGAGTTAAGCATGCTGGGAGTTATGGGGAACCAGTGTTTGCATGATATAGCGGCAAGTTATTAAGTCCTGGCATGCAAGAACTTGATCACTCATATCTAAAGTATGGCAATAAAGAAGACAGTAGACATATGAGAGAGAAAGGCAGGGGTGTGGGAAGAGAGAGATGAAGAGGACAGATTGCAAAGCAGTGAAATTCAGTCTGTGAAATGCGTATTTTAGATATGGAACTGACTTCCAGCAGTGGGATCGAAAGCTCTTCTGACATTTTCCCACAAAATAGCTTGCTATATGAAAATGCCAACTAACTGAAATCAGAAGTGTTTATGGAAAAAAGCTGGCGGTTTACCCTTATTTTCATCATTCTAGGGTTTTTAAGCTGGAATTTTTATTGCAAAGAAAAAGGGGTAACTCCGCTGTGGAATACCAGCCTAGTGATCTTTGCACTCTGCCTGCTCCCAGGTAGGCAGTGCCACATTCTAAAAGAACACCCTCAGAACTAAACTGCTTAACAATGAGCATGTTCTCACTCTATTTTTTTTTTCCTTTTAACATACAAAAAAATACTATGGTAAAATGTGGAAAAGAAAAAATACTTATAAAATATTGACAAGTATAAAAAACAATGGGCCACATCTAGCATTTAGGTCATTTGCCTATCATGTTAATTGAGTGTCAGTATGCATTAAGGGCTGGTGGCACTTCTGGGAGGAGGAAAGTTCATTTAAAGTTGTTACACTATGAAAGGCCTCTTACCAATGCAGGGGGTTGATTCACAATTAATAATTTATTCTCTTCTTTCTCTCTGGGAATAGCAACAAGCAGATTGTAAAGGTTTGTTTGTTTTGGGGCTTTTTTCCTGCACTTGTATATTGTGTATATTTAAGTCTGGCCTAAACCCAGTGGGAGACGACTGAGGACTTTGAACTGAGACATGTTCCATGGTTCATAAGGAATGACAGTAGGTAGCAACCCAGGGAAAAATGTACTGGCAGGATCTTTTGCTGCATAGAAAGGAAAAATCAATGATCCCCCTTCAAGAGAGGGGCTAAAATATACTGTCCCAGATGGAAATAACTTATGTAGCAGCTCTGAGCTCCCTCCATAAGGCTTTTTGGACAAAAGAGGCAACCACAAATACTCCACCTTCTCCCAGTGACATATGATGAGTTCATAGCAAGAAATTCCTCACTAACGCCTCTGAACACAATACACCGTAACTGCTCTGTGAGAAACGGGATGGATTATACAAGAAGATGACTGCTTATTATCTGAATGTTCTTAATTATAAGTCATAAAAAATGACAGCATGTTTTTTATGTTTCTTGGTTGGTTCATATATGAGCAGTACTACAAGTATGAATTAAAAGATTTTTGCTCTATATTGTTCATATTTTCTATGAGCATTTGCATTAGACTTGACCTTCAGATTTTCATGGAAGCTATGCAGAGAAAGAACAGTGAAGTAAAATATATTACTATGTCTATAAACATTAGAAATTTGTTTTAAATATTCAGGCATCTTCCCTAGTTCAGTTGTATTTCATGTCTTACCTCAAAACTGAAAGAAATAAACTGAACCACAGCTTGAAAAGCTGCATGGAACCTTTTTAAAACTAATCACGCCCTTTTGTCTGAGTGTCTGCCTGATAAATTCAGGAGATTAGCCATTCTCTTGTACAGAGAAATTTTAGGCTATACTTCTAGAATTTGGCAGTAATAAGCAACACCCTGAAGAGGGAACAAAGTCATCTGAATTTTAAAAGTGTTAAAACAAAACCTGGTAGGGGCCCCAGAGCTTTCTCCCTTCCACACCTCAGGAACGGGTGTGGTGTAGGGCCCATTTCCAGTTAAAACTGCAAAGATGGGCACCCAGTGTTGGGGTGTTGGGTGGTGCAGGCACTTCTGGACCATTTTGATACACAGGACATGGTCTTGGAAACCTCATCCAGATGGGTTTTGTTTCATTATCAAAACTAATTTAATGCTGTTTGTTTGCTGTTTGGGTTTTTTTAATCCATTTATAATGTTTTGAATGTAAGCAAGAGAAAACAAACAGTAACCTGGGGAAAGGAGCATCCCCCAGGATGTGGTAAACTCTTTAAAATGCAAACTGGAGCCTTACTCTTTGGCACACTGAGTGAACCACATTGACCTTCAACTTCTGAAGATGGATTGACGCTTTTCTTACTGAGGTTTGAAGCTCCATCCAGGAGCAAAGAAACCTTTTGCAATAGAAATTTAGCCATAACAGGGTGTTTTCAGTGAGCTGTACTTTACAACCAAAAAGGAAATGGCAGATAAGTATTGCTTGAATGTCTTAGTGCACATAATAGTGTTCTTTAAATAAGTGTTCTTTAAATAAGAGTGATCATTGCAAGGCATTACCAGAGAATGTTTTGTCAAATGAAAATTGTATAATGTTTCAGTGACTCTGCAGGTAATTATTCATATCAAAAGAAGAGCTGGATTCAGTATGAGGGAAGGAGTAGGAACCGTGCACCTCATTTCTGATTCTAGTGTAACCCCTGCACAAAAGGGGGATAACTCCTTGGTGCAAAAGCCTAGACAGTCATGACACTCTACACAAGGGCTATTATTCTGTGTCGTAGTAAAAATCACTTCATCGATCATTTTTCTGCTTCCCTCTGCAAAAGTAGATTTCAGGGCTGAGATGTTCATGAGCTGAACTTTCATAGACCTACCGAGCTGATTTCCAAATAGAGTTTTGTCACAATAACCACACCAAAAATCAGCATTGAAAACTGTTGTCAGATGTTTCTAGGGACTCAATCTTCTCTTAAAACTCAGTATTACGTTTTTCCACCACCCACCCCTTTCTTCATATTTCCTCCTGACAGCCCACTGTGGTGTCCCCCAAGCTCATAGCTTTTTCCACACAGAATAACATATGGGTTGTTTTTTGTTTTTTTTTTTTTCTTTCTCTGTGCTTCTGGGGAGTGCAAGACAAGCACTCAAAACAGAACATGGCACTATTTCCCATTCTTATGCTGGGTCCCGGAGTAGTCAGCAGCAGAGCAAGGAGCAGGTGCTGGCTTGCCTGACTTGAGGCATGAAAAATGGGATCAGGCAGTTGGAAGAGATGGGATATTTAGCAGTAAAATACTGGCAAACCTGTACTACTCATATACAAAGAGAGACAATTCAAGGGTCAATTGCAAAGCCAATTTGGATGGATACACAGACTGGGGTTTGTAAAAATATACTCTTGTTTATTAACATTTGTGTCTTGTTTATTTCTTTGAAGTCTCTAACAATTTGTGTGCATTAAAGCTTTCTTTGGTTTATTATTCTCACTGGGTAGTGTTGGAAATTTGCTCTGTTTTGGAGGACTGAGATGGTAAGTAGATGACTGATATTAAAACAAATGTCTGGAAACCATAATACAACTTTTTAATCATGATGCTTGATTCCTCGTCTGTTTTTCAATATTATTTATTCACATCTGTTACTCCTGAAGATAAATCTGAGTCCACACTACTTCCCAGAGTCTATGGATCTGTCAAAAGGTTTATTTTTGACCACTAACAAGTTAGTACACTGAATGATGTCCTGTTTGCCAATTTGGATATTAATCTATTTTTTTAAAAAAAGCAGAATGTAGACATTTTTGTAGGAAACAAAAACTAATTGCATGTTTCTACTAATTAACAGCTTCCTATTTAACTGTATTCACAAAGACCATATCAAGCACATTATTTGAAACTTTAAAATCTGAAAAAAAGGTAAATCATTACAGAGCTCTCTTTACAGTCACTGTAAAAGTACCTGAACTTCTTGCAGGATTTAGCTGTTTCCTTTTCCTTCATCTCCCTGTGATGAAGGAGGTCCACAAACTGACATAGGGGGCAGAATGGTGTTGACTTTGACCTCTATGAAGGATATTTTGCTTTTCTGATTTCACAAATGTGGTGGGTGGACCCTGGATGGACTCCAGGTGCCCACTAAAGCCGCTCTGTCACCGCCATCCTTAACTGGGCAGGGGAGAGAAAAGATAAGGAAAGACTAATGGACAGGGAGAGATCACTCAGGCAAAACAAAAAAAAAAAAGCCTCTGTTTTTTTTAATGTCCTTTACTGCTGATGGGATATTCTGTGTCACCATTTATTAAACCATCACTTTCTCAGCCAATAGTTTTCATGCCTTTGCTTCAGAAAGTACCCTTAGTGAGCAGTGGAAAATGTTTCCTCTTAGCAGACCTTGTGACATCTCCCAGTTCTCCTCAGCCTTCAGCCTGTTGTCAAATACTGATTTCTATTTCTGTCACAAATTCTTAGAGTCTTTGAGAAGTTTACAAAGTCCATTTCTGAATTCAAAAATTATTTAAATGGTATCATTAACAAGAATAAAGGAAGTTTTAATTTCTGTGTAGTGTTTTAGAGTCATTTGACTGGCTTTCTGTAGCAGGCTGTTATGAAAATGTAGCATATACTCACAGTCATCATGAATCTAAGAATAGTTCTGTTTAACTTCCAAAAAAGACACAACTCCCCAGTGGCTGAATAACCATTTTTTCAAACTGAGAGACTTCAGCTTGTTTTCTGTATTTCATTTTTAAATAGTAACATGTCTATAAAATGGTCTAGTTCCAAATAATGAAGATATTTTTGCTTTATTTTAGAGGTATGTGACCTTACCCTTTAAATTGAGTTATTTGGAAACAAATATGCATGTTATTTTTAAATATCATGTGAATATTGATGTCGGTTCTATTTGCAAACCAACACAAGTGATTTTTCATTCCTGGATCATGTCCCTTTAGAGTTGTTCATGCATATTTATCTTGGGTTTTTTTCTTTGTTCATGCTGGAGAGCATGATAGAACAAAAAACATAGACAACATCCACTATTCTTATATACTTTTCTTATATAGAGTTTGAGGAGGGCACTTTTTTATATTTTTCCAGTCAGCTATTCCACTGACTTGTGAAATATTTCATTTTTGAATTGCATACTCAGCAGTAGATTTGTCTCAAGAGGACAAAACAGTATAATGACTTATGTGGATGCACTCCAAATAAAGCATTTCTTAGAACAGCAGTAAATCTCATGACCTGTCTTTAAATGCTTCAGAATACAATATTTCTGGATATCATTAGCATACCATACAGATGATGGTTCTTGAGGAAGATGAGAAATATTTCTGTTAGATGTTTCATCAGTGGGAAAGATGGACCCTGAAAGGAGAAAAATTTATACAGGATATGAGACCTCATGTGATTCAGTCCATGTAGGTCTTAATACATACCACCAGGGTCTACATCCATCAAAAGTAAGTCACATGACTATTGACTGGAATGAACAGTAGATGTTGTGTTAGGTGCTTCCAGAGAATGATGTGTTCTCGGCTTAATCACACACAGAGCTTCACAGAACAAATAATTAAAAAAACAAAAACAAAAAAGCCCCAAACAAACAAACAAATAAACAAAACCAAACCAAACAAAAACAAAACAAAACAAAAAAACAACCAAGAAAAAAAAGCCCACAAAACGCTCAAACCCTTATATATGCATTTTTTAAAGAAGGATTTCATATCCTATGCTATTATATTGCTTAAACCTCTTTTCATTCTCAGTCCCCACAACTGCAACTATCATCTCTTCCAGTCATCCAGCCTTTCAACCAGTCACTCTAAATCTCCTAAGTGTCGCTATCCATTTCAAGAGCTGATTTGAAGTGCCTGTAAAATTTTTTCCAACCTTCTCATGATGGGGAGAATTTATCTCATGAATGTAGATCTGCATAGCTGAAAAAGTGACTAGTAGAGGTCATCTATTCTCCATTCCTGCTCCAGAAAAGGACGATCACTGTCCATCAATAACATCAGTAACTGAAAAAGGGGAGGTATAGATTAGATACTAGGAAGAAAAGCTTTGCTATGAAGGTGACGAGACACTGGAACACGTCCCCCAGAGAAGCTGTGGCTGCCCCATCCCTGGAGGGGTCCAAGACCAGGTGTGAGGGGCCTTTGAGAAACCTGGTCTGGGGGGAGGTGTCCCTGCCCACAGCAGAGGGTGGCACTGGGTGGGCTTTACAGTCCCTTCCAGCCAAAGCCATTCCATGATTCTATGCACTGGAGTAAAGAAACCCAGAGAGGAGAAACACAGCTGCTGCCTGAAGAACAAAGGACACAATGTTGGGATCAATGTGAGAAAACTATCAAACAGTATTTGAGGTAATTGTTAAAAACAGCCAAGGCTTAATGTCATTAGCAAACTGTTTGGTGCAGACGGATTTAATGACCACATTGGCAGCTTCAGTAGATTATGGCATTTCAGAGCTGCTACCCTGGAACTTGAGGGTAAGAAGAAAGATGAATCAGTGCCTTTCAAAAGCCAGTTGCTACTAAAATTATAGTTCAGGCCATTAAAATTGCACTCGTTTCACGGTGGAGATCTGAGATGTAAAGTAAGACCTAAAAGACAAGTTTTCTTTACTAAACAAGTAGACAATCTTTACAAAGAAATTCCTTGATGCTTAGTCACAAATTATGTTAAGAGTGTCCTTGATTAGAATTCATTAATTTTGTTTGCTGGTTTGTAAACTCATCTTAGAACCTACCTACTTTTTTGTGTGTAAGGCACTGCACTTTCTGTTTTGTTTCTGTTTGCAGATAGACACAGAGCAGATCAGTGGATCATCACATTATATGGCATCAGTTCCCCTAATTAAGACAAGGAGCCTTATATTGTGCTTGTTCTTTTGCTTTTTAGCTAACCTAGATTTACCTCTGAGATAGTACTTATCCAAAGACAGTATAAAACAGTTCAGAAAGAAAACATAATGGATAACTACATAACATGAGACTTACCTATTTCTCAGTCATTTACTCGTTCCTGTAACATTCACCACAAAGACTGCAAATAATTTTTTGACATATGAAGAAGCAGGTAGTTTCAACAATGATTAAAGACATTACCAGTGTAAACCAAACTTAGCCATGAGCTCTGATCTCTGTGCACCAGGTGAGGACATATATAAGTGGATACGAGAGTGGGTGTGCATGAATGGATGCTGGGTATGGCCCAGAGTAAAATGTGGGCTTATTGCAGCACAGCCAGGACCCCAGCTCTTCCAGAGATGACATGGTTTCAATCATTCACATGGACCTCCATATGGAAACAGGAAAAGGTAATGAACTTCATCACATCCCACCAGTGCATGTCTTTCTGCCACAGGGGTTTTACTAAAGACTCCTCTGGAAATAGATTCAGAGAGAAAAGAAATGGTGGACCATGTCAGAACAACCCTGACACTTTCTCACTAAAAGGTACTTTACTTTTGTTTTGAAATGACATTTAATTGATTTTTCTAAACTTTGCATCATACTACTAGATGCCAATAAACATATATACATTGCAACATTCACAGAATCACAGAATACCAGGGATTGGAAGGGACCTTGAAAGCTCATCTAGTCCAATCCCCCTGCTGGAGCAGGAACACCTGGAGCACATCACTCAGGAACACGCTTTTGATTAAAAAAGAAACTAAAGGAATGTATTGAGTAATTGCCATGAAATCACATTAAATTTTCTACAAATATATGGAAAGATTACAATACCTGGTATTTGAAGTAGTCCTTTGTGCTCACTACTTATTGTACAAATTCAATAGTATTTTTGTTCTATGTACTCTTAGCTGAGGTGACCAAGTGAGACATGTTAAACCAGATTAGTAGCTAGTTTTGCTTCCATTCCTCACATAAAACATCAGCTGGATCTCCCTATTTTTTAATTCATAAATTCTTTTATGTCCTTTCATACCGTGTTATCTGTTGACAACAGTAGTTAAAAGATGGGTAGATACCACTACTTCCCATGGCCATTAATGGCTTGTTTTGTGAAAATATATAGTTTTGATGACTCTCAAGGGAATGTAGCTCAAGAAGTAAGTACTGTGCAAGATAAAGCAAATTTATTTATCATAATACAACTTGATTCAATATATTATATCATAACTTTGTAGTGAAACTTCTCAACAGTCAGCAAGAGACACCTTGTGCTGAAGCAGTTGGTGACTCCTGCATGTGGCTTGTGGTCAGCAGAGCTGTTACTCTTCCCTGCCCCCCAGCACACTGCAAACACCATCTGAGGGAAACATTGGCGTGTTTTCCATGGACAAATTCCTGTGTTTTCATTCAGTATGTAATGCTACCCAAAGATTAAATTGAAATCCCCAGACCACAATGTAACTCTATTTTCTACCTTGATTTTTTTTTTTAAAGTTTGTAGGGTTCCTGCTGCATTTCTGGTATCTTCCACTCACAGAAGATTGAAATTAAATGGACTGGTGAATGCTTACCTATTCTGTTCATTTTCTTTTGGACATTCTCATTGATCTTCTTTTTTTTTTTTTTTTCTTCTCTTCTAAAGAGAATTTTTAACAAATTAAAAAGTAAATTATCATTTTAGCTATGGTAAACGTCATCACTAAATTATCTTCATAAATATTGAGTTGTGGGGTATTACTGTGTGGAACTGTATGGCTGCCTGTGTGTTCCAATACACTCACAAGTGGATTTTGGCGGTTAAGTTTGGCACACATGAAAGTGATATCACAGTGACATGTTAGGGAAGTTTCTCCATGGTGGCTTCTGGTGTGACTGAAATCTCTCATGACTTACCAGCAAAGGTCCATTCTAAGATTCAAATAATGCATA
This sequence comes from Jacana jacana, assembly GCA_013400555.1. Classification (NCBI taxonomy): domain Eukaryota; kingdom Metazoa; phylum Chordata; class Aves; order Charadriiformes; family Jacanidae; genus Jacana; species Jacana jacana. The sequence goes on from VZTM01029961.1 coordinate 719,362, forward strand.
TTTTAAAATGATCCTAAAGTTCTGAAACCATTCCATGGTGTTCCTGACCATATCAACCATAATCACTTGCTTTAACATCTTAACTCAGGCAGACTAATTGAGAAACGCAGAACAAGTTTGTTGAAGATGGTCAAGATTCTGATTGTGTTGTAATCATGATGAGCATCTCCATTGAGTCAGCCTTTCTGTTCTGACTCATCTGAAGTCACCATCTTCATAGGAACACTTTTTGATATTGTAGATATTGTGGATAACTGCTGCTTCTGGATTCCTTAGTACCAGACATGAATACTGAAAAGAGTCCAGCAAAGGGCCATGAGGATCATTAAGTGACAGGAGCATCGCTCCAGTGAGAACAGGCTGAGCTGAGAATGTTCATCCTGGAGAAGAGAAGGCTCAGGGGGGATCTCATCAATGTCTATAAATACCTGAAGAGAGGGTGCAAAGAGACCAGACTCTTCTAAGTGGTGACCAGTAACAGGACTTGTGGCAATGGCACACACTGAAACATGGGAGGTTCCTTCTGAACATCAGGAGAACCTTTTTTTAATGTGAAGGTGACTGAGCACCAGCACATGTTGCCAAGGGAGGTTGTGGAGTCCTTTGCCTTAGAGATATTGAAAAGACATTTAGAGCTGGTCCTGAGCAACCTGATGTAGGTGGCCTGATGTAGGTGCTTGAGAAGGGAGGTTGGACTAGACAAACACCAAAGGCCTCTTCCAAACTCAACCATTCAGTGATTCTGCATGATTCTGCCTGCAGACACAAATGCTAACTGGAGCTAACTGAAAAGTCTGCCTTTTCTGTACTGGAATTCAAAGCTAGGACTGAAACATTCAACAGCAGGCCTTATATGGTGCATTAATTATACAACTAAGGACAGTGTTTGTTGAAGGGGACAAACTTTAATTGAGGGACCTTGTCCCTGGGTCCAGTAAACAGGGTCAAGAGGGAGGCTCTTCCAAAGAGTTTTAAAGAGCAGAAACATACTTTAACCATCTAGCATCTTCTTCTGTCCCTCCCTTGCCTACTTAGCTTAGGAAGAAAAGTCTCTTAACATTAAGGCAGCAATTTGTAACTGTGGCCCTAAAATTTACACACAGCTGTCCGATTGCAATGGTATACACGATACCTCATATTACAGCAGGAAACCTTGGCTTTTTGATAGCTCATTAAACTTAGCTTTTGAGGTCAGACCATGAAATGTTTGTTTATTCCCCAGGAGCACACATCCACACAAGTCACTGCTGTTAAGAAGATGACTCACAGAAGAAAGTTGGCCAAGTTCAGAAAAGGCATGCAAACATGGTGCACTGCTGGTTTGCAGCTGGCAGGACTGTGCCCTTCCCAACACAGTCGCGTAGGTTCTGCACAGGGAGAGGTTTGATTAACAGTTCCAGATGAGACAAGGAGATGAATCAGGGTGAGGGTCTATCCAAGGACTCCCCCAGGGAGCTTGCAGGAGATAGAGGCAGACACAGGGCGGGAGGCAAGACTGCCACACAGGTCCCACATCCATCCAGGGAACAAGGACTAAGCACAGGTGAACCTAAAAGAGAGCAGCTACACACAGAGCTACAATTTCAGTTGTGTCCACTAATGCCACCCCTCTTCAAGAACAGAGAACTGGCAAGCTCACCACACAAGCGGCAGAACTATTCTCTCTTCTTTTGCAGACAGTCCTCTTGCTGCTTTTCAGGAGCTTGTGAGCCTTCCCACTTCTCTGAATATCAGGCCTGTAACATTTCTTTGGGAGTGCTGAAAGCGTCCACTGAAGGCTCAGATGATCTTCTCCCCACCCCAGGAAGGGAATTTAAGGGCCATGTCCTGCAGCTGTGGAGTGTCCACATCAGTGGAGGGAGCAAGGGTAGCAAAGAGAAGATAGAAATATATCATAGTGGGTAAAGTGTGTGCTTGACAACTTCTGTACTGAATCAAGGCTTTCTATCATAAGGGCTTAAATACCATGAGCACTGGTCACATTTCAATTCTTACACTTTACCGTTACCATGGAGCTCAGGAATCATGGACCAGGACCCTATATTTCTGGCTCTGTACAAGGTCAAGGGAAAGATAAAGGACAAAAAACTGGCAATGAGATGTTTGGGAGCAGTGTGACACAGGGTGGGCAGTAGAGCTCACAGAGTGGGCTCAGCAGACTTGTCTTCTGGAGATGGTGACAGGCAGGGACCCTGGCCAGGGAAGGGTTCTGATGGAGGGTAGGGAGGCAGCCTCACAGAGTGAGCATCAAGTTCCTCGGAGGAGCAGCAGAGAAGACATGAAAGCCTTTGTTTGAAATGTTAACAAGGGAATGTGGAAGCTGGCACCAGTGACCCACTGGAACTAGGAGGTGACACTTTCTGTGAGTTATAGATCATCTGTGGGGAAGGTGCAGCTTTGAATGGCCCCCAAGGTGAAGTTGACTGCTTCACATTTGATGTGATATAAAAAGAAGAGCTAGCAGTGGGATGATGAGGGGATGGGAGGCAGCAAAGTGGTGACCCAGTGGTATTAATTTTGCAGCAGCGTGATGAAGGGCAGGGAAAGGAAAGATCCCTGACCAGATCACTCTTTCCAGTTACCACAAGTCTCCCAGCTGGACCTCCCTCCTACAGCACATGGGGCATCTCCAGGAGTGCCTGGCAAGTATCACTATTTGTTCTCAAATTCAGGGGTATGCGTGTGATGGAGAGTGTCCCCAGGATTAGGAGTATGATTAAAATGTCTGATAAACGCTAAAAAAAAGAAAAATTTTTTAATTTTTATTTTATGAAGTTATGGATTAATAAAATAATAATAATCAGATAATCATAGGGGGAAAAAATCATCACCTTATTTTAGATTTTGACTTATGTTCATAATTTCCCAAGGATGGCAAGATAAAGGGACATATTACTCCATTAATATCTGCATTTCACCGAAGAGTCAGTGTTACACATAGTAAGAACTGCTTACACATTTAACATAGAAATCAGGTATAGAGAAACTGAAAAAGAAATTATACTAACAAATACAAGGATTTTGCCTAGTTCTTGGGGATTCTTTTCATCCCATAAAGGGCATTTGCTTTCATGTTCTTTCCCCTTTTCATCTCTCAGAGGCGATGTCATTTTCTCCAGCCATTGACCTTCTCAATAGATCAATGGAGACCTAATCCATCACATCCCTCAGCGTGTCTGATTCCCCGCATGGAATCTATATCCTATAATTGTTGTTGGCCCTATTGTAACACATTCTGTATCCACACACTGAGGCACAGTTTGCTGCAATTTTCCCCTTCCATTCTGTTCTCCACCTCTTGCTGATAACCTGGAGCACTGACCATTTTAAAGGAAATCCCAAATTTTTCTCCATAGCCTTCAGCAAAGACCAAACATCAGCAGAAAGACAAGAGGTCTGGTGAGCAGCATTCTCCTACATCTGATTAATATCCATGTATTACAGATCTACTCAGCATTACTTCCTACCAGGTTCTTTAAAGAACATTACTTCCTTCTATTTCCTTGCATTCAGCTGTGCTTTGCACACACACAAAGCCCCAACAACCAACAAATCAAACAAAAAATCTTGGTGTAGCTGCATCAAAAAACCCAGCATCCTCGTGCTTTTCTGCGATTCTGTGATCCTTGTGCATTTGTACATAAACAGTAGCATTTGGCTGGATCCACCTCCTTTAATTTTAGCCATTTGACAGGCATCTTAAGCCAGCCTTTTTGGCTGTTCCAGTAGTCACTGAAGAGAAGTGGCTACCTCCAGAAAATGATTCATCCTGCCTCTTTTCATGTTGGTTTAGACCAGGTATCTGACTTCCACGTGGCACAGAGCCCTGGGAAGCATCTCCTTGATGTGAGTGCTGCATTTCTGCACCACTGCCAGGGCCCTGCATTCAATGGGATTCAGAACCTTTGCCTTGGGGAAAACAGAAAGGGTGAAAAAGGATTCCCTGTCTCCCATCAGGAGGAAAAAGAAGGCATTCTTTTTCAACCGCTTTCTGTGAAGTGAACAGGTGATGGTTTGTCCTTCTAGAGAGGTCCTTACATGTACAATATTACAGACCTTCCCAGTGTTTAGTTTGGAGAAAGGGAGGCTGAGGGGAGACCTTATTGTCCTTTACAGTTACCTCAAAGGAGATTTGAGAGGTGGGTACTGGCCTCTTCTCCCAAAGGAATAATGACAGGACCAGAGGAAATGGTCTGAAGTTGCAGCAGGAGAGGTTCAGACTGGATATCAGGAAGAATGACTTTATTGAGAGGAGCGTTAGGCACTGGAACAGCCGGCCCAGGGAGGGATTTGAGTCACCGTCACTGCAGGGATTTCAGAAACACGTAGATGTGGCACTTCAGGCCGTGCTTTAGTGACTGAGACAGTAGGGTGGGGCGGGGAGGAGGAAGGAGGGGGGTGTTTTGTCAGGGACATGTGTGTGTGTTTATGATTGGACTCAGTGATCTCAGAGGTCCTCTCCAACCATGATGATTCTGTGAGTCTGTGAAAGCTCAGTTCATCTGCTCTGTTGTGTGACAACCTCTGGGACAGCGTATTTCTGGACACAGTCCCCAGCACTCAGCAGCTACTCAGCTCACACTGCCCTGAAGCATTTCCAGCTGTAGAAAAGCTTTCCTGGATAAGCAGATAAGCCTTTAACTAATTGTATTCATGTGTGCAAAACCTTGGCACTATTTACGTGTCCAAGTTCCCTGGGATTTTGAAATTAGTCAAATAACTGCTAAAACAAAAACATCCCAAACATTGCTTTCTTGTGAAGTTCATGCCTTTCTATCCCAGTTTCACCCACGCTTGCTCCTGACCCATCAAAACCGAGAGAGAAGAAACACATGCGTCGTATTTAGAGAAGTAATAATTCTTCATGGATAGTTCTGACAGAGCAAAGATTGTCCTGGTAAGACCTCACAGTTTGAAGAAAACTTTTTCATATTAATTAAGTGCTAAAACAATGTTATCACAAAACAGAGTTGTTTGAGAAGTTCTAAGCAGGCAAACACAGTGCAGAGTAGTGAACACTCCTCCACCCCGGCTGCTGAGACTGCCACGGCTGCCAGTGAAATGTGTCACAGCAGAGAATCCCTCTCCTTTGCAGCCTCCAGGTGCACGTTTAAAGTTCTTCTTGGCATTCTTGCTTCTTATTGTTTCCCTCACTCTTCTCTCGACTTTGATTTCTCTTGTGTTCATACATTTTCACTTTCAGCCTAGTGGCAGCCCCTTTTCATAGAAGTTCTGATTACACTCTAGCAAAATTTGAAATCCTACAAATATTCCAAGAAGGCTCCACTTCCAGTATTAATACTTTATGTTTTGGAAACCCTAGTGGAACTCAGGAAAAATGAAGAGAAAAATATCAAGACATCCAAAAAAAAGCAGAAATGTTTGTTGGAAATCCATGATTCACAATGGAGGAAAGACAGGTATATAGATGAGAATTAAGTGTCCAAATTAAATTGTACTGGGAAATTTAGCAAAGTTTTTTTTTAGGGATTTTTAGGGATCTACACCTGAGCTGTAAGAATTATTTCAAACATTTTCCTTGAAAGTACGAGTGCTCATTTATTCAGTTAACTAGCCCAGAATGCAAATTATAGAATCATAGAATGTTTAGAGTTGGAAGGGACCTTAAAGATCATCAAGTTCCAACACCCTGCCCTGGGCAGGGACACCTCCCACCACACCGGGTTGCTTATAGCCCCATCCAGCCTGGCCTTGAACATTTCTGGGGATGGAGCATCCACAACTTCTTTGAGCAACCTGTTCCAGGGTCTCACCACCCTCGCAGCAAAGAATTTCTTCCTCAGATCTCATCTAAATCTTGCCTCTTCCAATTTAAAATCATTGCCCATTCTAACACTACACTCCCTGACAGAGTCCCTCTCCAGCTCTCCTGAAGCTCTCTGCAGATACTGGAAGGGGTTCTAAGGTCTTCCCTGAGCCTTCTCTTCTTCAGGCTGAAACCCAGCTCTCTCATCCCATCCTCAAGGGAGAGGTGCTCCAACCCTCTGATCATCTTTGTGGCCCTCCATTGGATCCGTTTAAACTGGTCCATGTCCTTCCTGTACTGAGGACTCCAAAGCTGGACACAGTACTCCAGGTGGGGTCTCGCAAGAGCAGAGCAGATCAGAGGGGTAGAATCACCTCCCATGACCTGCTGGCCACACTTCTCTTGATGCAGCCCAGGATGAGGTTGACTTTCTGGACTGCGAGCGCATACTGCTGGCTCATGTTGAGCATCTCATCCACAATAACTTGATGTCCTTCAAGAGTTTTCCATGAGCCCACTCTTTAAGCCTGTCCAGGTCCCTCAGGATGGCATTCCTTCCCTTCAGTGTGTCGACCACACTACACAGTTTGGTGTCATCAGCAAACTTGCTGAGGGTGCACTCTATGGCAAATGTGCTGAAAAAAATTGAGGTGGAGTCCTGTCCAGTTCTTAAAAAGAAGACATTTTTTCAGTCACTGGATCCACTCCAGTTAAGTAACACACAACACAGCTAAAACAACAAGTAGGAGTAACGTAATTTAAATTTTGGATAATTATCTATGTTTTGTGTTTTTAACAGAAACAAATGAAACGAGGCAGTTTAATTATCTCCTAAAAGTTTAAATTTATACAAATGTGAATAAAAGCAACTGTATTTATGCTGTCCTTATCTAAAAAGAGCAAATGTCACACAAGCTATTCTGGGGCTTGGTTTATGAGATTTCAGTGTGATTGTTTATACTGGTAGATTAAAGCAAACATCAAAGAACAACATTAGTCTGAAAAAGATGACTGCAAAATAGCATGCTGTCCTGGTTTGAGCTAAAAGAAATGAGTTTTCTGTTTTACAGTTTTCCTTTTTTAGGTGGACCTCTTCTAACTGACTAAAGTCTGAAATTATCAGCATATTCTTCAGAAAACCACTCTCTCTCACAATGATAAGACCTGATTTTACCAAGGGATGGTGTGCAGAGAGGCCCTGGCTTATACTTGTTATAACAACCAAGGTCAGGAAATTTCATTATTTGCCCAGTTGGAGGGTGGGAAGTGGAAAAGCATCGAGGGGTCACCCCTGTAGGGAGAAGTGAACAGGACAGGGAACCAACTGGGGTATTCCATCCCATTCACATCTTGCTCAGTAGAGAAGTTGAGGGATCAAAGGGTCAACTTTTTTTTTCTTCAATGGTCAACACCCGAGGAGGACCCTGTCTGTTCATCTGCCTCTGACCCTGATCCCAGCACTCCTGACTCCATTTCCAGAATCCAGCTTCTGTCGGTCACCCAGTCCAGGATGGGACTTTTCCCAATGCCTGCTAGCAACGTGATCCTCATCCAGGGAGCTTCATATGGTTTCGTATACGCTGTATCTATTCCATTATTTTCTTCCTTTCATTTTTGTTTTAATTTTAGTATTAATACTTCATTAAAGTAGTTTAGTTCATTCTAAACTTGTAAATCTCCTTATCTTCTTCCTCTCCCTTCTTTTTTCGGGGCAAGGAAGGGCCACCTGTCAGTCTGGTTTATGTAATTTTGGCTGAAACCACAACACAAGCCATTAATAAGTCTATAATCAGGTGTGGAAAGTCTGTAACTCAAGTCAGTGCAAATAATTCTTTCTGTTCCCAGGTATGAGAAATCCATGATTGGTCAGGTACAAATGGCAGCTGCTACCAAACAGCCTTACACCTGCAAATAACTGAACTTGCCGTATCAAGAGCATGCTATTTAATGTCCACTCAGCAGCACACCTGAGAAAATATCCAAAAGGACTTATTATAAAAGACAGATAACCTTTTCCACAAAGATGCAATAGCCCCTCCTGCAGAGAGATCTCCCTTGGAGACAGAAAGAAATCAGAGAGAGGTCCAAACTGGAAAGAACCCAACCGAGAGCAGCTGAAAAGAGGCCATGGGCAGAAGGAGCCATCTCACAAAAGGGAGAGCGGGCAAAGTGTGGGCCCTCTCCAGAAAAAAGCAGGAGACCTGGTGACATGCAATGTGGAGAAGGCTGAGGTGCACAACAACTATTTTGCCCTGATCTTTTCCAGCAAGTACTGTAGCCACACCACCCAAGTTGTGTGAGGCAAAGGCAGGGACTATAGGAGACAATCAGGTTTGAGACCATCTGAGGAGCCTGAAGGTGCACAAAATCCTTGAGATCTGATGAGATAGATTCGTGGATCCTGATTGAACTGGCAGATGAATTGCCAATCTACTGTCCATCATATCTGAGAAGTCATGGCAGTCTGGTGAAGTTCCCACCAACTGGAAAAGGGGAAACATGTTCTTAAATGCACGTCTTACAGAACTCAGCAAGTTAGCAAAAAATTCAAACCCAAAGCATTTTATCCTTAAATGTAGCACAAATTTTTCACTGGAAATTGAAACGATTATGTGGAGAAGTTGCCACAGAATCTCTTGATTATAAAAATTATGGAATTCAATTTTCCTACTTTTCTTTTTAAGTCTGATTCCAGAAGTGGAAAATATCTCTCGTATGCAGAATTATTTTTCCTCTTACTGGGATATTTCAATGTATTATTTAGACCACTGAAATGCAGCAAAGCATAAGTCAGCTTGGGAACCCAGTCTATGGAGGATAATGGGGCTGTCAAACGCTGCCTAGGAGAAAGGACAATGACACTACTGGTACTGGAAATATTGATGGGGTTTTTGTTGTTTTCAAATTATATGTGCTAAAATTATTTGGGAAAACTCAAAACTTCCCCACGAATATATTTTCTTTGTTGAAACCAAGCTAATCCATTAAAACGCACCTTTGATAAAACATTTTTAACATCCTTATCCATCACCCATAAGACTGAATGTCATTTACAAGGGAAAATATTTATGAAAAAATCCTGTAATCAGTGCCCACTGGAATGAAATGATGTTCCTACTCTTGGACCAAGTACAAAGACATCTTTAATTTCAAAGAATTGATAAGTACGTAACAGTGACAGAACTGACCTTTTTTCCAAGACTGACTATTTTTTTCACTGCATTTGATAATAAAAAAATGGAGGGGGGGAAGAAGAAGAGTACTTCAAGACAAGAGAAACTTAATGATTACAATTCATAAAAGCATAGGTTCCTTGATGGCAGAAGAGGAGCTTTTTAGCTCTTCTTAAGTAAAGAAAAATAGACAGAAAATCCATACACTTCCTCAAGAAGAACTTAGCTATATACAGCTGCTTGTGAAACAGAGACTGAAATAACAAAGGCTTATCTATTAATTAGTGGAAGAAATATATCTATAAAAAGACAGAGGTGAGGTTGTCAAGATAGATTTTCCAAACAATTTCCTGAAATTTTAGTCATGTGGTTATCAATTCCTCTTGCCCTGAAGCATCATACCCTAGAGAATATGCTCTGTTCAGTTTACTAGATAAGACAAAACCTTTCTTCTTTTTTTCCTGGTTTTAGAGATAATTTAAAAACGTAACAACCACATGTAAATTCTAGCTCACATAACACACGAGCAAGAGCAACTATTATATTCTATTTTATTCAATAGTTAAATTATATGTACCTTTTTACACGAGCACTGTGTTTCTGTATGCAAAGTGAATGATACAATCACCACCTTGGAAGGGATGGGCAGCCAGAAGAGGAGCCTCTCATGAACAAATGCATTTGGATCCAGGGCTCCAAGTGTTCGCATCAGCTGTTCACCTCTCATGGGGTAAGGAGAGAGTCAGAAGAGAAACACAAGCATCAGTTCTCCAAATGCAATCAAACTGCAACTTGAAATATGTCCTGTCAAATCTTTTCAGCTTTATCTGTAACACAGTTGAAGTATTGGAGATATTGACACTGTCCATTTCAATTATTTTTATTTCACCACTCAGTACTTACGTGTGTGGTGTTTGACCAGTGCACCATCACTAAAGATGAAGCAGTTCACTTTTGTATGGCTACCAGTCTGGTGTGGAGAAAATAAGGCTGACATACAGAGGTAGTAACACTACTGTTTACCAGAGGTGGCAACACACTCAAATGATCAAGAATTGCAGCACTCACAGTAGTGAAGATACTTGTTTAATAACCGAGGAAGATCTCAAAGCAGATCTTTACATGGCATTCCCACATTTCAGCTGTTTTGGGTATTTCTTTGAGGTCAAAGAGAGGTGACTATCTCCCACTGAAGTCACTGATGGCCTCCCATGACCCCTTGAAATGATTGCAGAGGTCTCAATGGGCTTCAAGTCAGAGGATTAATTGGGGGTTCTGGGATTAGCTTCCTCGTGCCCTGATTAAATTCCGATAAATGTCTAAAGCAGGGCCATACCGAGTCTCAAGTCCAGGTGCATTTTATCAGAGCATGACCAGGCCTGAGCCATCTTCTGTAAGGCAGCACATACAGCTTTCTGTAGCTATCTGTATGGAACAGGAAACATCCATAAGTCATTGGTAATTGTCACTTTATGATGTCATATGGCAACATTATCTAAAAATGCAGTTGATGCCAGTGCAAACAGCATTAATTGAAGACAGAGTCTTCCCAGAGTCCTTCACAGCAAGGTGCAGGTCCCCATGCATTTGTAGGAGGAATCTCAGCCTTTTGAACTGGGAAGCCCAATGTGTTGTGGCAGGTCGGGGCAGTCAGACTCGCACAACGATGGGTCAGCAGGCTCACGGGCAGCAGCAGCAGAGAGAGTCCTCCCGTACTGTGTGCCAGGCAGTTGGACGTTATCACTCACAGGTACCAACAGCCTCATCCCAGGAACCCAAACCCAGCTGTGCAGTGCAGCCTGGAGAAGATGGGAGGGACCTTTCAGGGCCAGTAGACTGCACCAGGGATGCTGAGCACCTGGTTGGGACATTCTCCTCTCAAAACACCCCCCACCCTCCCCCAGCTCAGCCCTGGGCAGGTGGAGCCCCAGCAGGAGCCAGGAGCCCAGGGGATGCAGGAAGGTCTCAGCCAGCAGCAGACAGAGAACACATCCTGGCCTCCCCCTGCTTCCTCCCCGACCTTCTACTGCCTGCTTTCTCCCTCTCTCCCCGTGTGACACTTCATTGAATGATTTAACAAGTCAGGGAGAGGAGGTTTTATCATCCAGGCAGACAACCAAGCCAGACGCCCAGACTCTGTAGGGAAGCAGTCCCCAGTGTCCCCAGAGCAGCCACCCTCCGGGAACCCCCGGGGGAGGGAAGAAAGCAGGCGCCCCTCCTGCGTTCACCTTTCTGTGTATCCGTACTATTCTCATAGTGCTTAAACTACTCGAGTGCGTTTCCAAGTGACCGGCAGGTGGACAGAAAGGTTCGGAATGTTGGCAGCAGGAGGTTGCCATGGTAACGGAGAGGGGTGGTTAGAAACTCAGAGGCAAGTAATTAAAGATGCCCAGAAGCCAGGGACAAGGGTTTGATACCGCCCTGTTACCCCCAGGCAAATTTCTAATGAAGATGAAACCTTCTGCCCCGAGCCCATAATTAATGCTTCCAATTGGGCTCTCAGGCACAGGGACTCACAGCATCTGCATCCCACGGAGGACAAGCGCTCTCTGAAACAGAACACTGAGTCATCATCCCTGTGCATTGTGCTGTTTCTGTAGTGACAGTCTATAACTGAAATTAAATCCCTGGCCAGCTGCAGAGGGCTCTGTAATTGGTGACATCAAGTTTACTTGGCATCCATTATTGACTATGTAAACTGTCAATGAGTAAAAATATTCTGAAAATGTACCTGCCCATGCAGACAGGTCTGTCTGACTCATTATAGGGTGAATGATGATATGATTTACCAAAAAAAAGAACCCATTTACCCATTTGCTTGGAGAAACGTCAGAACCCAGATTTGCTCTTACAGACTGAAAACATATATGACAATGAAAATTTAACTTGATTCCCTCTGTGTTAGTAAGCATATAGTTATGAGCATAATTTATTTGCATTCATTACATCCACATGGGTACTTGTGCATCCATGTGAACTCTCAGAGACAGATGTATTGCTACAGGCAGCGTCCTGGATGCCCCACGATTTGGTGACTCTGCAGTTTATCCCTTGCTGCAAAATATATTCCAGGTACTCGGTTTTCATCAAGCACAAAAGCAGCTCCAGCAAAGCCTTTGTAGTGCAAGGAAAAGACTGAGAATGTGAGCTGAATCTCAACTGCTGCAGCCACGTGCTCCTGCATGAGACGGCGACTGAAACAATAGGACACAGACCTCAGCAACATCATTTACCTCACAGGGCTGCTGGCTCTGGAGCTCCAAAAGTAGGAAATGATCATCAGAAACTGTTGCAAACACCACAAAATAATACAGCAGTAGTAACAGAAGACATGACCAGTTTCAAACCTGAAGCTCCTCCAAAAATGCCCGCATTTCCCACTGTGATTCAGAATCCAGGGATCTTGGCACAAATTTTGGATTCATTTGGCTTTGCAGTAGGAAGACTTTCACCTACAAACTCATGCAATTGTACATGCACAGACCTAAATGCACAATTTTTTACTGTATATTAGAAGGCAATGTTATTGCTGTTAGTGCAATGCATCTCATGAACCAGAACTCAGAAAACATAAAATGACTGATATTTATGCTAGCTTTTTACGCTGATAGTGATTGTATCCACTGCATGATGTCTATGTTTTGTGCAACCAGAAACCAGAAACTAAAGAATTATTGTGAATTTACTAAAAGAAAAACAACACCAAACCCCACAAAAAAACCAAAACACACCCAGAAGAAAAAGCAGACTCAGTTTTGCTTTGATTAAAAACATTGACGAATTAGGCCATATCAACATTATTTTAAAACCTTGTAAACTATAACATTTTTAAAGGAGTGGCACAAATAACCTCAGCTCTGCCCTTGATCACTCCCTCACTGAAAGCCTTTTTTCTGTCAGCCAGTTACAGCCCCTCTCACTAGCAGCAAGTATGAGGCCGTTCATTCAGCTTAATCCCTGGTGACCTGCCTGGCTCCTGCAGTCAAATCTCTGTGTCACAGACTTACAGGGGCAGACGACAGTGGCAGATCCTTCAACAGCAGCTACTACACTTAATGAAGGGAAAGAGTCTTATTACTGCAGTCATTTGTTGCCATAGCTTCCCACGTAAAAGCCAAAGAAGCCATTAGAGCATCTTTCTGCCAGAGACCAAAGATTTTCATTCAATTACACCCATTCTAAGTGCAATAATTTGAGTTTAGCAAAAGCATATCTTCCCATGTTAAATTTGAAATTGCATGCTATTTTTCATTTCAATTTCTGAGGTTTTGGCTTCTAGCCACTGGTTATTTTTCTTCTTGGGTATTTTCGTCTCAGGAGAACATACGGACATTTTAATCAAGTCTCTTCTTGATTTTCCTTTTGATAAGCTGTCTGCTGTGGCCACTTGTCAAGCCAAAGAAAGCAGCCTAGGAAGAGAAAAATCTGATTCTGGTCAACTTAGTTCTGCAGCATCCCACCTTGCATCCATACTTTTTGTTTCATAAATCGTCTCTCATCTTGACATAATTAACATCATCACTTCTGTCAAACAATGCTGCTTTCCTCCCTCCCCCTGCAGGTCTATGATACCTTTATATGTATCAGAGTGATTTTTGCTCCCCTGAAAAGTAAAGATCACTCTGATGCATATAAAACATATTTTTCACTCCCTTGAGGTCTGGCTTCCTGGTTTGGCTCCAGACCTTGAGGTCTGGAGAGTAAAATCCCTCTTCCCCCCTCTCTATCACTCTCTCTCTAAAGAGGAAATCAGCAGCATTATGCTGCTTGTTTCTAAGACAAACAGAAGTGCAGAGAGGACAATGCTTCACTGTGTCACACGCCAGAGCTTGGACACTCAGATCTGCCTAAACCCAGCAGGGCATTAATGACACTCATCCTGCTGCCTCTTACCCTCTCTGCTGCTTGTCTTCACTACACACAGACTGTCAAATTTTATCCTTTCATATGTTAAAATGTATCAAAGATATCTAGTATTGCCATTTTTTTTCCAGGAAACTTTTGTCTAATTCCCTAGAAGACACTTGCAGATTTGGTGAAAATCTATGAAAATGGGATTTTCTGCTTTGGTTTCTTAACAGAGAAGAAATCTATACAGGCAGGAAGCCAGACCATTATTACTTTTACTTTAGGACGTTCTGCTGAATGTGCATAACAAACAAAATGTAAAACAGAAAATCTGACTGCCAGAAAAACTTCTAGAGTGAGCCCCATCCCCTGTGTGCTGAACACACCAATCTCCCAGGCTAACGGGAAGGCAGCCTCCTACCAACAGGGTATTGATCTCCACGTTGCACAAACAAGCATTTCCTGCAAGTGTCAGCGGGTGGATTTATAGACTCTACAAATGTAGAAGCACAGATGAGCATCTTGTGAATCGTTCCAGTGTTACTGATGCCACACAGGTTCATGCTATGTGTGATGTCAAATATACAACCTGTGTTTTAGAAGTTTAGGGGTTTAATTGTTTTATCAAAATATCATTTATCATTTAATATTTTAATTATGTAATGTTATTTATAATGTATTTGTCTTGTATGCCAATGTAGACATGCAATAGTGAAGTCAAGAGGCTTGTGGTTAAGTCAGGCAAAACTGATTCCTGTTGCAGCTGTAACACAATGCACTGTGCCAGCACACATCAAACTGCATTCTCACTGCTCCAGGAGAAAAAGAAATAAGAAAAAAAGCTCAGAGAGTTGTGTTCTACAGGCTGTCAAATCATTACTCTCCACAGGAGAAGTCAATGAAGATGCTGACAGACACGAGGGGCTGGACAATGGCATGAAGACTCCGTAACTGTTCAGCTGTTCACAACTAACACTGTGATCTCCAAAGAATAAAGTGACTGGCTCCTTATCACACATGATGTGACTTCGCCAGAATGGTGTGAGCTATTAGTGCTCTAGCATACATAGGTCAGATAAATCATTCATAATTAATAACAGTGCTCTCCTATGAACCCCATTAAAGGTACCTTCACAGCGGTCCTGGATTTCTCCTGACCACTATGACTTTAAAAGCAGGAAAAGGTATCAAACCTCACATCATAATTTGCCTACTGATGCCCATAAGAGTGCCCTGTAGTGGCAGGAGAGACAGGGTGACTTGAGTCCCAGCGTGAACTTCAGTATCCAGAACATCCAAAGAGGATGGATGATGAGGCTGGTCCTGCCGCAGACCCAGCATGTCTCAGCTGGTGGCTGGGACTCAGATAAGATTTGCTGACGAATCTAAAAGAGTACCAAACAATACTACTCCAGAAACAATGCATGCTTGAGTGCTTCTAATCCAGGAACCAAATGAAGCCTTAAAAATCATAGCAACAAGCATGAAAGCCTGTTCATAATCACTGCACTGCTCTGGACGTATGTTCACTACTCAGAGATGTTCTAGGACAAGAAATAGGCCATTAATGTTCTGTTTTCTTCCCTGCTTTATGTGCCAGCTAACAAGACTGTGATCATGCACAGGGTGAATTTGGGCTCCCCCACAATCAGATTCTGCTCTGGAGACAGGCTGACACCATTGAGATGACGAGGGTGTTAGAATTCCATGTATTCTCCTCTTGGCCACCACCAGAAGCAGTCACAGACTGAGACTCCTCCCATGGGGCCAGGACGTCCATGTAAACCCAATTCAAATTCCAAGTTGGACTTATGCTGGGAGCAGAAGCACGTTCCCATGCAGTAGCCACACAACCATGAGGAGGGCTCTGGGGACACACAGCTGTGTGTTCACGCTTGTCCCTCCTCCAGCTGTGACTGCATGAGAGAGCTCAAAGAACTGTTCTCCCTGATGCGTTCTGGAGTCTTTTCTACTGATTGCTGCAAGAATATTGCAATTACAGTTCTGATTCCCTGACTTCCATAGGGCTGCACCTTATCATCGTGATGGCACAACTTTCACAGCACACTGCTCCCTGGAGAAGAACCAGAACTGGTGGTTTTGGCAGGTTTCCTCTGGTAGAGGTGCACAGGGAAATTTTACTGCCTCATTCACAAAGGGACCAATGAAAAGCACCCTCTGTTCTTTATATCTACAGAACTTCTCTGGTCATACCTGGGTTACATTTCTGCTTCTCAGGTTTTAGTTTAACTGACATACAGAGTGAAGAAATCTGAAGTATTCAATTTCTGTTGACACAGGAATTACTGCCAGACTTCTGTGGACTCTAGAGGTTGCAAAACTTTACTTTTACCATCTATTCAATTTTTCAGTGAGCTCCTGATTTTTGCGATATTTGTAATTAACATTATCCCAACTAGCAATTCAAAATAGTTTCAAAGTAAAACTGATTAACAAAATGTTGTGTGGGTACACACCTCCCTGAATACTGCCACTATATTTAACTATGAACAGATGTTTGATAAATCTTTACTTTTTTTCAGTAACTGTTCTGCACCAATTTAAAGCCCATTAAATGCTAAATCTTTTCCAAGAATGTAAACAATGAATTGATCTAAATTTACTGCTCTGATTGTCCTTGTCATCTGTCAAATAATAGATTTCCTTTCTATGCGTATTGCTAGATTTTAGCCTCTAAATAGATGAAAAGCTTTTCAGACCTGACATTGTGCTCTGAGAAGGTCAAATAAACCTAAAGACAAGTAAGTCTGATCAAAAGAATCAGAGCAGATTACAGCGTTGATTAAAGACTGAAAGATTCCAAGCATATTCAGGGATGGTTGTAGATAGTCACTATCTGCATGAATAAGACACATCTTACCAAGACTCATTCAGAATGAAGCAGTAGGAGGATAAGATCTGTCTGAAATAACAGGTCTTAAGCCAGAGGAAATACACAGAGTGAGGGCATACTGTGGATAAAGTAGTTGTACTCAGGACCTGCAGCACTCACTTCCAAGCAACTAAAGGTTCATTTCCATTTGGTTTAATGTCACTGAGAGTAGCTAAGGTAGCTGGATGCAAACTTAGGAGCTCAACTTACTTTTGAAAACAACAGTGGGATAATCGTTAGAAATATAATCTCCTTGATAAGAATTCAGATGCAAGAAAAATATGGGAATTATGAATGTACCAAAACTACCACACTTATGTGATTTACTGCCTTCTGAGTCAAAGAGCGTGAGAAATATATTTACTGTTCTCTTGTGCATGACAGGACTTTTTTTTTTCATCAGTTGAGGCCAGCAGAACACAGGTGTTTTTATGCTGTACTTTTTATTGTCTTTCCCTTTCTTTTTTAAACTTGGAATAGCATTTTAATTAATCTCACAATGATACACCTTAAAATCAAACTAGCAGAACAGATCACAACAGTGATCTCCTTTTACAGATAGTGTATTTAGAAAACCAACAAGATTTTAGAAAAATACATATCATTATTTCCTCCAAACCTGAAAAATTGATCAGTTCCTCTAGCTCTCTTATGTGCCACAATAAAAAACAATAGACCCTTGGAGCCTGTCAAATCTTTGATTAATAATAAATGAACACCAATGATAAATACAACCTTTCGCTGTTCGATTGCAGAAAATTACTGCAGGATAAGTACGAACAGGAAACAGCAATATTAAAAGTACAGCTTAATGGATACATTATTTACAATAGGAAAAATGTATTCAATATCCACATTAAACTAAAAGTCAGGCATATGTTAAAAAAATATGTGTTTTGGAACATGTTATATTACATGGAAAAATATTTTAACATCATTTACTTTTCAAGATTTAATTGCAGAAATATCCAGAAAATACAGTCTTTGATTTGTTGATGTTGCTGAGGTAGAGACATTTGCTGACTGGGAAGAGAAATGATACTTGCTAAGGGAAAAAGGGAAAACAGGTGAATGTGCAAGAAAAGAAAGGCTGTGGCAGGAATGGTGCAATAATGTACAACATTTCTCCTTTTCTAGAAAATGGGCTAATTTCTAGTCTATTCATCTTCCTTCCAGGGGATTTTAATAGCAGGGCATAAATGATCTCTGATTCAGCCAAGTGGTGTATACACACCAGATTTATTTCACTCTGTGGTTTCACTCTGTGGAGCTGGAGCAGAACATGGGAGCACCACTCTCCCACAGATGACTGCACTAAAGCCCTAACATTTCAAGCAGATTTGTGGCGGAGAGAATAAAACAACCCATATCAGAGTATGTTCAGAAGAGAGACTTATTGCATGACCTACTTGCCATAGTCATGCTTACAGAGCGACAGAGGGCGTTTGAGTTTATGTTTTAGAAAACAAAGACATGAAAATATCTGCTAACACCACATTTTAATATAGCCAGGTGAAGGGTCACACATTTATGAGTCTTACTTAAAGAATTCATGACAGCTGTGACAATAGTAGGGATCTCAGAATCACCATACATAAGTTAGACCAGCAGATTCTGCATCCTGATGTGACTAGGAGAGTAAGCAGAAAAGGGTATATGGAAATAGGTATTTGAGGGAATATTTCATAGAATCATAGAATCATAGAATCATTCAGGTTGGAAGAGACCCTTGGGATCATCAAGTCCAACCATCAGCCCTACTCTACAAGTTCTCCCCTACACCGGATCCCTCAACACCACATCCAATCTACTCTTAAACACAGTCAGGGATGGGGACTCCACCACTTCCCTGGGCAGCCAATTTCCAGTGCCTGACCACTCTTGTTGGGAAAATTTTTTTCCTAATGTCCAGCCTAACCCTACCCTGCTGCAGCTTGCAGCCATTCCCTCTCGTTCTATCACTAGTTGCCCTTGAGAAGAGACCAGCACCAACCTCTCTACAATGCCCTTTCAAGTAGTTGTAGAGAGTGAGGAGGTCTCCCCTCAGCCTCCTCTTCTGCAAACTAAACAGTCCCAGCTCCCTCAATAGTTCCTCGTAAGATTTATTCTCGAGGCCTTTCACCAGTTTCGTTGCCTGCCTCTCTACTTGCTCCAGCATCTTTTTTCGTTTTTTTAGCACATAAGTTGGGCTACTAGTAGCATACCAGTATTCATTAGCTGTACTGTCGAAAATCTGTTGAAAACATGACTGATTCTGAAAGAGTTTATGGTTTGCCATCTTTAGTTTGTTCATAAGACAAGGCAATTGCTTCTGGTCTACAAATATTCATATGAGAAAATATTTTTGATGATGGACCACTGTTTAATCTAGGAAAACAAACTCACCATGAGACCCCAAGAGTAAAAAAAGACCCTGGATGGACAAAAATTATGAAAAAAATCATAGCAATTTTTAACAACTACTTAAATAGCTTAGCTAGTACAGTATTCGTGTGCTCATTTCTTGTTATGTAAATCAAAATGGCTTTTTTAGAAATGATAGGAAATAAAGATCCAGGAAACATCAGGCTTACAAAATAACTATTAACACCTAGATTTCTTTGCCCAGTGCACTGTGATCAACTTATTTGACTGGACATGGAGTATGTGACTCTAGTTGGGGGCTGGTCAGCTCATGGTAATTTTAGGATCCACCTGACGTGCTGGCTGCACCCTGTATAGCTTAGGGTATGTAGCTATAGAATTTATCATAGACTGGTTAGAGTTGAAAGGGGTGCTAAAGCTTATCTAGTTCTAATCTCTGGACCTGGGCAGGGACACCTCCCACCACACCAAGTTGCTCCAAACCCTGTCAAATCTGAACCCCTCCAGGGATGGGTCAGCCACAGTTTCTCTGGGCAACCTGGGCCAGGGTCTCACCACCCTCACAGCAAAGAATTTCTTCCCCAGATCTCATCTCAATCTCCCCTCTTTCAGTGTCAAACCCTTCCACCTCATCCTGTGGCTCCCCTCCCTCATCAAGAGTCCCTCCCCAGCTTTCCTGGAGCCTCTTTAGCGACTGAAAGGGGCTCTAAGGTCTCCCCGAAGCCTTCTCTTCTCCAGGCTGAATCCCCCAACTCTCTAAGCCTTCACAAAAGAAGGGCTCCAGCCCCCCCATCATCTCTGTGGCCTCCTCTGGACCCATTCCAACAGCTCCATGTCTCTCCTGTGTTGATTTGTCACCATCCAGAAGGATGAGACTGCTGTGGAGGTGTTTCACTATACACAGTGTCACTTTGCTTGCTCTCTCTCCATGACCATCCCTACAAAGATCTTACTGCATGATCCTAATGCTTTGATTTCCTCAGGGATGCTACTTATGTACTTTAATGGAGAGAGAGGGACTGTTGTAAATACTGTTAATGTAAAATACATATTCAGGAACAGATAGTAGCTTGAAAAGAATTGGAAATGTACTCCTCTGTTTTTTACAGCAATGATGGGCAGAATTAGATTATAAAAAT
Source organism: Jacana jacana (assembly GCA_013400555.1). Classification (NCBI taxonomy): domain Eukaryota; kingdom Metazoa; phylum Chordata; class Aves; order Charadriiformes; family Jacanidae; genus Jacana; species Jacana jacana. The sequence continues at coordinate 739,546 of VZTM01029961.1, forward strand.
TGCCAAAAGGATTGCATTCAGACTCCTGGATGCTTTTTTCTGTGGGAACTTCCATCTAGGACTATTCCTTGGGGAAGTCTGTTATTAACAGGTGCAAGATAAGCCAGTAATCATTGTTCCACTGAAGAAGAGATCTTCTGGAAATAAGTGAGCATTAATCAGTCTATTCCTAACTCAGCTATTCTTTTTTAACTCCTCTCAGGAACATACAGATAAAATCCTTTCCCCATCCAGAAGAGAGAAGGAAAGGAAAGATCCTGGGAAAGACAGTCACCTCTCTGACCTCCATGGGCAAAAGCCTAGTTGTACAGACTACACTTTTCTTTGGTTTTCATGTGAGAAAAGTCTTATTACTCTATTCCAGAGTCTTCACAATCATCACATTTTCATTTTGTTGCTATAAAGATGATAAAAGACCCAGCTAATTGATCTCTGGAAAATAGATATATTTATTTTGATTTATATAGATAGTGAGAACTCCTCTTTCCTGTACAGAAGGAGAGCCCAGCTTCATTCAAATGTGAGGGAATATGATGAAATTTGATTTCCTAATGGCCCAGAGACACAAGTAGGAAGAGCACCATTATAGGAATGCACCTCTTAAGGACTATGTGGTCACCACACACACACACAAAAATAATAATTTGATGAATAAAAAAAAAGTTCTAGACTGAAGATCAGGTAGTCCTCTGATTCTTTTGAAACCAAAATCTCAGACTGTCTTATGATCAAAATAAATTATGTATGAATATTCTCTTTTCCAAATCATTCCTGTCTCAAATACCAAGTTTAACAGACAAGCAGTACCAAGTTCTTCAAGAAATTGCTTTATTTTTTTAGTATAGAGAAAAGGCAGAGAGAAAAAACTGATGTTCACTCTCATTCCTTGCAGAGTTAACACTGTTTTCAGATTTGATGATCAGCCCTGTTTCTGTAATTGTCCTACTCTTTCCCTTCCTTATCCTCATGTTGCCACTTACCCCTGGGTTATCATTTGGTTAGATGACTGTATCAGATTCAACATTCCTAAAACCTCCCAAAAGGAGCACCAGAAAAAAGGGCAAGGTCCTCACCACTCAACTCTGGCAGGAATTTCAAGCTTAGCTTTCCTCAAGCCCTCATCTTTGTGTGGTGTCCACTGCAAGATGCAAACCATCTAACAGAACACCACAGAAGAAAACATATTTGTGAATTTTCAAGTCATCTTGCTAAAAAGGTAGAAACTAAAAGTCTCAAGTGTTTTTCTGCCCTTTCTCTTTGCACCTTCTCCACTGCTGCACAATCTAGGGCTTGGGAGAGCAGATACAAAAAAGGATGAACCACAGCTTAGGACAGCAGCATTCTGTATTTTAATTTTTCTCCTTAATGTAAAGATGATTGTACATCATTAGGAGCTTCATTAGTGAAAACATATTAATTATATTGAGTTTCCATTAGTCATACACCACATATTACCTTCTGCCATCTCTATTATATGCTTACTGTATAATTTTGGGAAAAAGAGCAGGCTAGATTCGCCAACATGAAAGCTTTGAAATCAATGGATTTACTCACAACGCTAACTGTTACTCAGCCTTAAAAGAGAAGAGGAATGTCCCAGCTCTATCACTGAGGGTATTGCCTCCACGTTGTTTCCCCTTTCAAAGCTTGAGGCTCGCTCCACTGCTTTCTCCCTCAGACTTTTCAAAAGCAGCCTCATCCCTGGTGACGACTGTGGACTCTACCAGTAAGACCCTGTGGTCTTCTCAGGCATTGGTATTGGAAAACTTTTTATGAGAAATCTCGAAATCCCTTGCAAATATATTTACCTTTGCAGTTATATTTATTCTTAACCTCTGTTGCACTCGATGACATTTTAATATCGTCATTTCATAAATGTAGGAGGTAAGTGACCTTCCTAAAGTTATAGTGGCAGCCAGAGGCACATTTGCTAGTATATTTTAAGCATCCTTGCCCTTCCCTGGTCACAGCAGAGCGTTTTCTTGGCCCACCTGCAATCTTGGTGCCAAGGCAGTTCACTGAATGTTCAAATTACCAGACTATTAAAGAAAAACTGTCCTGAACTACTGTGTAAATGTATCATGGAAAATCAGCTCAGGCTAACTCCAGTCCAGCCATAAAACATCACTTGTGACAGCCTAGTACTAGCAGAACAATTGATGTTCTATTGATGATTGATACTATTTGGCATAGGCCTTTGGTCCCATGCTAAAATTCTAGGCATCTATAGAAAGAAAGAATGAAAAACATACTTATTTTTGTATATTTTTCAGGACCAACATACCTGAAAGTGGGAAAAAAAAAATCACAGTAAATGCTGTGTGTTTTCTAAATATCAAAAGCCTTTTTTTCCTTCTCCATGCTTTCTACACACCCAAGCACGCATTGAGTCTGGCATCTGGGAAAGAATTCACTCAGGGGACTGTCTTGTTGATTTCTATCAGGCACCAAGGAAAGCAGTTTTTCAGAGAAGATGCATGTAAGAGCCACACATTTCTTACCAATATTTGACTGAGGACAGAATTATCTGAACAGAAATGAAGGGAAGCATCCCCTTGCACTGAGCAGCCAGCCAAGACAGCAGCAGCTGATCTCTTGGCATAATGAGACACTCCACAGTGTGGCCACCCTTTGTTTCCTTTATTTGCTTGTTCATTACTTATCTGTGCTGAGAATCAAAGCTTAAGAGCTGACACCCATTTCTAATGAACCTGTGTGACTGGCAGGAGGGATAAGATCATTACAGCCATCCTAAAGTATGCAGATATTGCTTTTGTTCAATGGCCCTTTCCACATAAATTGTTGTGGATCACACTCCTGTAAGATTCATAAACATCAGCTATTTAAGAGACAGAGGTTTTTATTGCATTGTACATAGCCCTTAACTCCCTTTCACTAACAATAATGATCTGCTTTCTTTAAATAAATAAATAAATAAAAAAAACCTTTGTGAGCTGGGTCTAGTAAGAGGTTTAAAGATGGTAAATCTTGTTTCCATCTTTATTCTACTTCTGTGAATTATTATGCTGCAGCTACAAGGAGAACATAAGCCATTATGACCTGCAGAATTTCTCCAGGGATACAGTACAAAAGTGCTCTATCAGAAATGCAATCAATTCCAGAGACGACTGCTTCCTGCACACTTCCAAACTGCTGCTTTATAAAACAGCTCCCCATAAAAGGATTAGGAAATGCATGACATCGTTTAGCAACCAGTCATTAGAATTTAATGGAAGAGGATTAAAACACAAAAATGCCATGTTCATAGACCTTCCCATACATTACCCCAGCCTTTGAGGGGAGGT
>VZTM01029961.1:743147-786143 GCA_013400555.1 Jacana jacana
TGTTGAGAGATCTAGTGTAGGGGGGAACTTGTAGAGTAGGGCTGATGGTTGGACTTGATGATCCCAGGGGTCTCTTCCAACCTAAATGATTCTATGATTCTATGATTCTATGATTCTAATTGGTGACAGATTGGTAAAGCCTTAACCTGTTCCTCTACCTTCAGAGATTTAAACATACCATGATCAAATGAAAACCTTTGTCGTATTCGAAAGGAAAATCAAGTAAAAATCAAACCTCTGAAGGAAAGTGAAGTCGAGGGTTAGGTTTGTTCATTTTATACCATCTCTCTATAAGAATTTCTGGAGGGAATAGAAATGTCTTCCCTAATTTTGATTTTTCCTTAATTGTCTTTCCACGGGTTCCAGAGAATGGCTTTTCTCATTTTAGCAGTTTTCTCATTTCTAGTTGCCTATATTTAAGTGTGGGTGCACCCTCTCCTGCATATACACAAGGTACAATGAGAAAAAACGAACAAACCTCTGAAATTCTGTTTCTGCTGAGCTACTGTGAAGGCGTATTTCATATGTGCATTGACACTAACTCTGGCACAGCCTTTCCTAGAGTGAAGCAAGTATTTACAGCTACATGAGCAGGATGCTAGTGATTAAGTCATTCTTATCACAATCAAAAGACATCTGGGACAGCAGGAATATATCAACGTCTTGAGCTTCAGCTCTCTCTAAATCACCCCCAGAAGGTTCAGGGAGTCTCTCTCTGAAATGGCAAGTCATTTCAGCACACTAAGCAAGAAGCCAGAGTCTGTTCTTTTCCATCTCTCATGGTGCTTTTCTCTCCAGTTAAGTACAGTTCAAACCACAGAAGCAGTTGGGAGCCAGAGCACTGCCTTGGCACCAGAGCGACCTGGTCCCTGTCACAGCAGGAAATTGCTACCAGCAGAGAACAGTTACAGGAATTCAAAGTCCTCATCTGTTAAGAAAATGCATCTTGTAATACTGCGAAATGTTGGCTCATAAGGCTTGCCTGACTCACATTAAATATTTACCGTTATTGGTCAGTTTAGTCATTCAGCTGTAATAAAAAGTATTCCCTGCAGCTGTGCCACTCCAGGCTGCGATCTAACCACCCTCCACACCCAATACCTGCCAGCCAGGACACCCTGTTCCCTGCCACTGCCAAAGGACCATGGTAAGAACAGGCGTCCAGTGCTGGTAACATGGTGTGCTCTTCCCTCCACCTCTGCCAGGAAGAGCAGTTTGGAAAATTGTGTTGCTGGAAGCATTGCACCTGGGTGAAACAAAAATAAAAAGGGGGATTTCTGTGCATTGCTGACTGATAGATCAAGCAATCTCCTTTTTATCCCAAAGCACAGAGCTTTAATTCATCACTCTAAACCAATTGTTCTTTATTTGACTCAGAGTTTTACAGACCTTATGGCTCTCGCACAGCATCACCTAACTATGCCTTCTCTCTAAGGAGAAAGTTTCAACCACCACAATCAGACATCAAACTCCTAGTGTCAAAAATGTCAAATATACTGCTGTTGTTTATTGTTTAAAATTGTTGTATTCAACCCAACCCAAAGGTGGATTTATTTCACTACAACACAAAGGCATTCATATATATAAGAAAACAAATTCCGTTTGCCATAAATGGCATAAACAGAATGAGACTAAGAAGACTCCCTCACCTGTCTCCCCTCCTCTTTTCCAACTGCACTTTTAACACACACAGCTTGACTGTGCACACACAAAATTATGCGGTGTTGTCATGATAAAGCTTAAATGAAAATGAACATAAAGTATCAACAGGAAATTGTGGCTACTTCAAATGAATACCCTCTATTGTTGCAGTCATTTAGAATCTAGGTAGCCTGAGATGTCGAAAATCACCTAAATGACTCATTTAAAACTTCTTTAGAAAAGCGCTCTGTAATTTAACATGTAAAGACTCCTGAGAAACATTTATGGTATGGAAATTATCAGCATCAGCCACAAAGGTAAAATTTGAGCCCAACTATCTATTGAAAGATCATTTTTACAGCATTTCTTTTTTTTAAAAAAGGCATATATGAATATAACATGATACAAGAAAGAAGATAACACCAGCTCAGATCAAGGTCTACCTTGGTCAACGTTCTGTCTTCAGCAGTGGTCACAAGCGGATATTTAGGGAAGAGAAGGAAAAGGGAACATATGTGATATAGTGACTCTCAGTCAAGGAGGTTTCCTGATCCTGACACAATTAGTAACCCAGTTAGCAAAAGTCAGCAGATCTCAAGTCTGCCTTCATCTATACACAATATCCTTTTGGCGAGGAGTTCCACGGGTCCACTACACACCATGTGAAGACTCACATCCTTCTCTTTGTTTCGAATCTGGTCCAAATTAGCATCATACCTAATTCTATGGGACCAGTATCTGAAAAATACAACAATCAGTTGATCCCTGGAATTCCTCTCCACACCACTCAGAGTTGTGCTGACCTCTCTCATATATCTCCAATAAATCTTTTTTTTTTTGGGTTGAAGTGTTCACCTCAGCCAGCCCTGCCTACATTATACCGTGGGTAATAGGAGCGCATTTGTAAAACAAAACTACAGAGGCAGAGTCCCCAGAATCCTCAGGAGGCTTTTTCTTCCAACTAGCATAAAGTTGGTCCTGCAGGTTGTATACCCTTTAGCAGGTGGATTGCACTAGGCATGGTCCAGAACACAGTCAGGTTTTGTTTCATCCAAAAGGAATTCAATTCGGGTGCTCCAAGACTGTCCAGTGTTTGAACTAAAGTGCAGTAAGGATGATTTGAAGACTTGCTTCATAAAAAGGTGCCTGATCTAAAAAGGTGCCTGAACTAAAGCTGGTAGATGTACCTTGGTTTTCCTCACGCAGAAGTTGGTCCACACCTCTGAATCATCCTTGTTGCCATTCTCTGAACCTTTGCCACTGTAAGGATGTACTTTTTGAGTTAGCAGGACTGGAATCGCACACAGCTGTCAAGGAGTAGGCACACCATGAATAATTTGTTGTCATAATGATGTCTTCTGATTTCTTCTCTCTTCCTTCCCTAATATTTCTGAACATTTTTGCTTTTCAGACACCTGCTGAACACTAAGTTACTATTTCATGGCACTGTCTATAATTTCCCCAAGGTCTCACTTCCGAGTGGTAATGGTCTCTCAGAACACAACATTTTATATGTGAAGTTAAAATTGTTTTTCCCTATATGAATCACTTTACATCTATCCATCAATCTGATTTTTGACACACATATATGAAATCAAAGAATCAATAGAAAACTGTACCTAGCATGTAAGTCAATTAATCAGCTGTTTATGCCAAACAATGTTCTTTTGAGGCATGTAAGCATTATTATATCCATTTATATACTATTATATCAATGTTTTTTTGGCTGTAAACCCACTTGGACAAACAAACTCAGATGAGGGGGGAGTTTTTTCATCAGCAGAGCAAGGAATTCCCACTACATTTATCCTGTTTCTAATAGATAATAAAATAGCTACAATTAGAAAGGAAACTTGGAACATACTTTCTGGTACAGCTCCTTGCAGCACAGATCCTTCCAGGCAAAATGCAATTTGGGAACACTAGCATCTCCTAAAGAACATATTATAAGCTTTGCTTATCACATCAGAAAAGAGCATCCAAAAGTTAATTATCTTTTTGAGTTGCTTAACTGCTCCTCATCGCTGGCCAGGAGGTGCCTTTAGAAGGATACTCAGGTGCTCCAGGCACTAGCTTTCTCTGATAATTATAAAGTAAGGTCAATTAAGCCCAGCTGAGCTCCCTCTTTTTCATACTGATGTATTAGGAGTTTCTAGATTGCTTATCAAGAAGGAATCAACAATCCTTTCTGACAGTTAAATTGCTTAAATGTTTCCTAAATTTAATAAAAAGCTGCTGAATTTATGCATTTTATTAATTTTAGTACATAATACATGACACCAGATGATGATCTCTAGAAAGAGAGTTCTAGAAAATGGAAAAAAATAAAAATAAAAAAGGATGAAAAAGGCATTGAAGCTGGGATTTGTCTTCCGATAGGACATAAGATTAGACATTCTTATGTGAACAATTTAACTAAAAGAGTATTTTTATTTCAGCTTTTAAATTGCTTGATCCAAAAACTTGCTTCATAGCTTTTATATTTTTGTTAAGGAAAGTTTTTCAATGTTAATAGTGATGGATGTTGTCATGAGTCAGTATGATCACTCTTAAGAGGGAAGATACTAATCCAAAAATCACGAGATAAAATATATTCTATTATATAAAACGTGTATTATTTTATTTGATTGCAATATATTGTATATATGTATCATATATATGCCTTCTAGTTTTATAGCCTTGGCATGCCTTCAGGTTGCATTTTCTTCATAAAAATAAAGGCTGGGGAGCTTTTAGAAAATGAAAGCTTAGATTTCCCTGTACCGATTGAGGTCTCACAAAGCAGTCCTTTTTGAGGCAAATGCCCTAGTGCTTGGCTTTCACCAAGACAAGGAGTTTTACTCTGTGTGATGAGAGCTGAACCAGTGCACCAGGATTACCTGAAGGTGCACATGTAGTGTTGGAGCCTGTGTACATGAGCTTCACTCCCTCTGCCACAGTCAAGGTCTCTCAGCTTTTCAGTTGAAAAGTTTATTTATCTACACCTGTAATGAAAACACTGTACATAAAACCCCGCAACAGGGCAGAACAACCCCTTTCATTTCCACAAGGCAGAAATCCTTTGGCTATCACTGAAACTCCCGAGCAACTGCAATGACTGGAGAACCAAAGCAGCATTTCCTTACTCTGCCTGCCCAGGCCCCACTGGGTCTAGCAGGAGGGGGCTGAGCAGGTCCAGCCCCATGTGCTCCAAGACCTTGCCCCCTTGCGTGGACAAGGCACAGGTCTGCATCCATACCTGAAGGCTTTGTTTTGAAGGTGCAGCTGGTGGGGTTTCACTAGAGATGGGTTTTCTCCAAAAACTCTGTACTGTACAATGATTTCGTGTTCTGGAGAGGTGCGTTCCTTTATGAATCTCAATTTGTTCCCTAAGGAAGTGTGACTGACACAATGCTAAGGCATCACTTATTCAGGAAGGCCTTTCATTCTGATGGCCTGAATTTCTTTTTCACAATCTGTTAATTCAAGGTATTTTTGAGCTTTAACTTTTAAAGTAGCTATTAAAATATATTAAGTGAAAATATATAGGCCATTTTCAGTAGTCTGTAGGGATAACCCATTTAGCAACACTTCCTAACACTACACACAGAAAGTATCAGAATTTTAGGAAGTATGTTAATTGACAAGTATGTCTGCGACTGTGTCTAATAACCACATTTTCAAAGACGGCTACAGTTAATAACACCGGACATCCAAGCACTTAGTACCTGGATGAACTCAAGAGAATACATGAAAAAAACATACATTCAGGCCAATATATGATGGAGAATCATCTTAAAAAATCACTCACCATGGAACTAAACCTATTAACGGAAAGATTTACTGTACTCCATGGGTATGCTTTGAAGAAACTTCCACTCTACTCAATTACTATTGATTCATTAGGTACATGAACTGTACAACTCTAATTAAAAACTTTTTTCTTTCCTTCTCTGAAACCAGCAGGGAACCTTAAACAGATTTATTCTGAACTGAAATAAAAAAAAAATGTCATAAAAGGATGAGTTAGAAAAATGCTAAACCAAATTCCCTGGATTTCTTTGTGTTGATGATTGTCTCCCATCACCTCCCTGGCTCTCCCTGAGCTGAGGCAGCGCATGAAGTATCCTCCCAAGCCCTTTGATGGCCTGGCTTCAGCAGGAACAGACTTCGGCATGTCCCACTTTCTCACACACTGTCCTTCCCACCTCTGGCAGGCAAAAATCCCAATTCTGGGAATCCCAGATGGAAAAGGCAGACACAGTAAAAACAGAATGGTTTTATTTGACTAACCGCTGACTCGGGAAACCTTTCTTGACACCGAGGAGGGGTTGACAAGGCTGATGGTGCTGATAAAGGGTCTCACTGGGGGGAAAGCCGATGTCGGGCTGCATTGCCAGAGCCAGGGAGTGACTGGAGGGGTGTGCTGAGCTTTATGTCTCACTCTGGGGGTGAAATCCAGACTCTACTGCTGAGCCAGTGCCCAGACTATGTGAATCCCAAGTGTTTTTTGAACTGCAAAAAAGGTTTCTTTGGGTAAGTTTCTTCATGCTCTAACCCTGTTCCACAGTGTTTAAGAGTTTAGATAGTCCTCCAGATGTCACAGCATCAGCCGAGGCTTTGCTGACTTGCCTGAAATGAAAATACTTGAAACCAGGAGAGGGAAATATGTCTGTCTCTACGTAGCTCATTACTTCATGCCTAAAAGCCTGTCACCTGTGCTACTTAGGTTTTGATAACCACTCACAGAAATAATAATTAGGCAGGGGCATTTTAAATACTTTATACTTTCTGAAGTAGGAGCTGATCTGAGACAGTGACAGGCATGCCATCCCTCCAACACCATCCCTCCGACGCCTTTCCACGCCCCCATGAGAGGCAAGACTTAGGACAAATGGACATCCTAATCATGTTAGTATTCTCCAAAGCAATAATGCATCTAGGCCTTTATTACTAATTTTCTGCAGCTCCCAGCAGGTCAGGGCCCTGTTTTGTGATCATTCACCAGCCCAGGATGTAGAGGAACATGTTACCATAGGGATGCACTGCCTTAACGTAGACACCTTTGGTTTCCCAATTGTTGCTTTTCTTGTTGAGATGAAGCTGGCTTCATTCCAGCTTGAGGCCATGATGGTTCAAATGGGGACAGCCCCTGTGTCCCCCACAATGAGGGGGGAGTCAGTGAGACCAGTGGGTAACAAACCATCGCCCCGGCCCTGGCAACACCACAGCAGGGACGGGCTCAGCTCCCACAGCCCAAGATATCTGCTAGGTGGTGGAGTCACCCTCCCTGACTGTGTTTAAGAGTAGATTAGATGTGGTGTTGAGGGATCTGGTGTAGGGGAGAACTTGTAGAGTAGGGCTGATGGTTGGACTGGATGATCCCAAGGGTCTCTTCCAACCTAAATGATTCTATGATTCTATGATTCTACTGCTCAACAGCAACAGGGCTCTTGATTACTCTCCACCAGGGAGATTTAGATGTCAGGAAGAGCTTTTTCTTCCCCAGAGTGGTCAGGCACTGGGAGGGGCTGCCCAGGGAGGTGGGGGTGTCACCGTCCCTGGCGGTGTTCAAGAAACATCTGGATGAGGTGCTACAAGACATGATTTAGTAGCTCAGTGGGCAGTATTGGTGACAGGAGGACAGTTGGACTAGATGATCTTGTAGGTCCTTTCCAAGCTTGCATTTCTATGATTCTATACTTACTCAAGGTACTTTCATGGAATAGAAAGTTCCACCTCTGACCCTCAATCAACCTATAAAATTCTACAGCACATACACCTGCACACTCATTACTGTATTCAGATAATTTTTCCATAAGGATTTCCTAGACACAGATAGTAATTTCCAATACAGATCTGCAGTTCTGCTTAATTTTTTTCAAAGTTTCTTCCTGCTGTGTATGGAAATAATTTATTTGTTGATGAAGAAGGATGAGTACTTTCTTGTGCCTGCTATATCAATGCTGTAATCCTTTCAAGCTGCAGCTTCATCAAATTCTTACCATGGTAGCTACTTCTGCTCAGCTTCTGCCCAGAATCCAGACCAATCTGCAGATGCCTCTACACATTAATAAACTTTCACCAGTGGCTGCTGCTTTGATGAACTCTATGGGCAGTTCAGAAAAATACTGGTCTACCATAAGAACTGTTTTTTCCACTTAAATATGTTTTAGCCTGTCAGGTGAACAGGAAGATAAAGCCATTACTTTTGTAAATGTAACAAGAAAAGTGTCAGGAGTCCCATTACTTAAAACTGAGCTGGGCACAGCTGAGTGTAATATATGGTAGAGATCAGTCCAGCATGCAATGGGCTAAACAATCCACTGAACTCCATTTCATCAGCAAATTAATGACTTTCATTTCATTTGCCTACATCAGTTAGCTTGGTTAATAAGGCTAAGACCCCTGCCATTCCTCTGAAAGGCTTCAACACTGCGTTATACAGCAATTCCATCTTCCCAGCACTAAAAGAATGTTATTTTCTTCATATTGAGGATATTTTCCATCTGACTTAAAACATATATGGGCGATAATTTAAACAATGGCACAAACCCTGCTTTCCCTCTCCACCTTCAATAATTCCCTGTGCTCACATGTTATTTTCAGATGCTGGGGAAAGAGGGCATGCTTTTCAAAGGAGCTCTAAAGGCTAAGAGTTTCCTCTTAGTATGGGTCATTTTCATAGTCTAGAACAGCTTCAGTAGGAGCTGGCTAAATCACTGCATAATTATTTGAAAATTCAGTGCTTGGCTCCTTTCATTACTTGATGGGGTTATAGAAAAATTCTTAAAACTATGCATGGTCGAAAGGATAAATTTAATCTTAATGAGTTTCATTTCTGCTAATTGCTAAGGCCAAAAGGAAGTCTGTCAAAGGCTAATAATTCCCCAGCATCTTCCAAGACATGAATATATATTATCAAGTAAGATTACGTATTACATTCATCCTTTAGAGGGCATTCTGTGAATAAGGAATATGCTCCAGGTAACACTGTGGGTCAGGTCTGCTCTAGTGTATATTTCCGTATTTGCACTTAACCCAATGAAAATGCATGAGTTACACCACTTGAAGACATTACTCTTTGTCTTTAAACATTTATTCTTAAAGCCTAAACTGACCCGAATCTTCTCAAATTGATCTACCCATCTTCACAATAGTTTTCACATGTAGGTTTCACTTGCTCTTTACTGTTTTACTCCTGGCTATGTATTACCTTGGCTGATAAAGAAATAGAGCAACCTAAAGGGAATAGTTGCTGCTCACTGTCTTACAGCTTTCACTGGTAGGAATTTTTCATGTCCAACTTCTGTCTCACTCAAGCTAGTGAGGTTGGTATATTTTCACAAGGCATTCAAGGTTCATCAGCTACATGCAAACCAATTCATTCAAAGGGTTTTATCAGGCTATCACTCCATAATAATAAAAAAATTAGTTTGAAATGGTTTCTAGTTCATGCTCAAGAATTAACATTACTGTTAATTATTGGAAAAAATATCAGCAAGTCCACAGTACCTTACTAAAACTCACACTTGGTTCTTTGGTAGAGGTGACTTTTGGCATGGATTTCCTGAAAGCTTTCCAGGTTGGTGGTTTTAGTGTTGTGGTTTTGGAAACCAGAACTGTAAAGACAACTGGATTAGATTCAAGGCCCAGTAGTGCAAAGGATGGGAAAATGTGAAATATGAGATAAAATTTTAAAGTATCAAACAACATGGATTAGAGAGATGTAAGGACACCTAAAGAAGACAGTCCAAAATATATTGGAATAATGTAAAGCACAAAGACAGAAAAGACACAGAAACATTAGATTTGTAAAATAGAATGTGGGGCTGTGCATCAGGAAGGCTTTCTAACAGAAAGACCATAGAATAAAGGAGAGATATGGGCTCTCCAAAGGCTCTCCAGCAAACCTTCAGCTTCAAAGCAGGACCCAACATTGCATGCAATCATTTAAAACAGGCTGGGAACACACTTCCAAGAGGAAAATCCAGAATATACCTCATCTTATCTCTCTCATTAATGTGTTTAATCCTGAAAAGACATGTGCTCTTTGAGGCTACTTGAATGGCTAGTTGATCTTAAGCACACAGCAGTGGGTTGACAGATGGCATTAAAGGTGAGATTAGAGGGGAATTTTTTCAGAAAGTCCCACCTGAATTCCTGTCCCAAAGCTGAAGTGTTGCCTAATTCCATGTTGTTGGGATGATGTAACCAAATATGTAAAATCACCCCTAACAGACTCCCCCCTCTGCAATGATGACTTTCAGTATGACAAAGGGGAATAAATGAGTTGAACTTCCATGCATGCTCTGGGTCTCAGAAAAGGCTAAATTCTCATTTGTACCTTGAAATGAAACTCAAATCAAGTTATTGACAGCATTAGCAGCTCTGTTCTCCCTGAGCTCACAAATGTATTTGTGTGTTATGTTCAGTGTACAAGAATTCTCTTCAGTTTATTGTTTTCACTGAAAATATTTGCCAGATAAAAAGGGTGGAATGCTATGAGAATAAGTGCCACTTTTTCTAGCAATAACAACCTATAATTTTTGCATATCATAATTTCCAGAGCTTGGTAGTTTTGACTCTCTGACTTCCCAGCACATTTTAAACAAGTTTTTCCTTGATCCCATTTTCTGCAATCCTTAAAAATCAAATATTGCTACTGAGGAAAATTTTAAAATGCACAGTGCTTTTTTACAAATGAATCTGATACATACAGAACAGTACAAGAACACTCAGAAGTAACCAGGCTCCTTCAAACATATTTGTTTTTCTAAAATCTCAAAAAGCATCACAAAAAAAATGCAGAAAGTGGTTCCCAGTAGTGAAGTAAACAGTTCTCAACCTCTGCTGAGAATCCAGTTGACAAACTAGGAACTATAAAACAAATATTTATAAGGTTAGATGACGAGCATCATGCAACGAAGGAGTAAACAATAATTTATGTATTCAGCAGGACCAAGATAAATTTCATACCCTGCATAATCTGGGGAAAGTGAATTAAAAATTCCAGTTTGATTATACATGCATATATCTCTGTGTGTTTTGTGGGGGTGAGGTGAGCCATGCCTCTTCCATTTACTGCACATTTGATTTTTCCTCTCCGAGATACTGTTTATCATTATATACAATGGTTGAACAGTAGTTTGAGATCCTTGAGAAATGCCATCTATTGCTCTCTCAGCCTTCCAGTCACCATAGAATGGTCCAGGTCAGAAGGGACCTCTAGGGGTCATCTAGTCCCAGCTCCCCACGGTCAGCAGGGTCACCCCCAACTAGGCCCAGAGCCTCGTCGAGCCTCCCCTTGAATATCTCCAGGGAAGGGGCCTCAACTACCTCTCCAGGCAACCTGTTCTGGTGGTCCACCACCCTCAGAGTAAAGAACCTATTCCTGATATCCCACCTAAGGCTGCTCTTCTCCAGCTTGAAGCCATTGCCCCTCATCCTTCCCCTGCGGGCCTTTGTAAACAGACCCCCCCCAGCCTTTCTGTAGCCCCTTCAGGGACTGGAAGGCTGCTCTGAGGTCTCCCTGGAGCCTCCTCTTCTCCAGACTGAACAACCCCAGCTCCCTCAGCCTGTCCTCGAGGCAAAGGTGCTCCAACCCCATGAGCATTTTTGTGGCCCTCCTCTGGACCTGCTCCATCAGGTCCATGTCCTTCCTACATTGAGAGCTCCAGACCTGTACACAGTACTCCAGGGGAGGTCTCACCAGAGCCAAGCAAAGTGGCAGAATCCCCTCTCTGGATCTGCTGGCAACACATCTTTTGATGCAGCCCAGGACACGATTGGCCTTCTGGGCTGCAAGTGCCCACTGCCTGCTCATGGCCAGCTTCTCACCCATCAGCACCAAGTCCCTTTCCTCAGGGCTCTGTATTGAGAGTGAGGGTTGTTCCACCCCAGGTGAAGAACCCTGCACTTGCTCTTGTTGAACCTCATGAGGTTCACTTGGCCCACCTCTCCAGCCTGTTCAGGTCCCTCTGGATGACATCCTATACCTCTGGTGTATCGACAAAACCACACAGCTTGGTGTCTTCTGCAAACTTGCTGATCCCTCTGTCTATATCATTGATAAAAATGTTAAACAGTACCAGTCCCAGCACAGACCCTTGAGGGACACCACTTGTCACTGCTCTCCATCTGGACCTCAAACCATGGAGTACCACCCTCTGGATCCAACCATCCAACCAGTTGCTTATCCACCAAACAGTCCACCCAACAAATCTGTACCCCTCTAATTTGGCGTGCAGGATATTGTGGGGGACTGTGTCAAAAGCCTTAGGGAAGTCTAGATAGATCACATCCATAGTTTGTCCCTTATCTACAAGTAAACGTTTGTCTCCTCAGTCTGAAACAGAACACAATTTCAATAGTAGGAGGTAAATGTAGCAGAGCAATCAATGAAAAATTAAAAGTACGTGAAAACAATGTTAAAAACATACTTTACTCAGCGCATATGAGGAAACTGCTTTGAGATCTGCTACAGATCTAAAAATCTTTAACTCTGCTTTACACTAAACAGCAGAGTGTATGAATACCAGTTTTTATCTGTGATCCTGCCTTTTTTTTCAATCTTGTTACAAATCAAGATTTAATCACTCTTTGATTCCTTCTTCTCAAGCATTGTTGATTGGGTTGCAACTATAGGAAAGCCAACACAAACATGAATCTTACCCTGCCAAATTATTCTGTTTTAATGTCCACAGTCCTGAGCCAGTTAGTAGGAAAGCTCATTCTCCACTGAAATTGCCTTTTGGTAGTGATCTCATGACTCCTGAGGAACCTAAGTCATGAGAAAGTTGAAACCTGTAGTGAGAGAAAGCATCTGAGACCTACTGTACGGCTGTCTTTGGGAATCAGTAATGGTGTTGTGATTTAATCCTAGTGTTGCAGGAGAATCATGGAAGTGTTCCCAGGAACCGATCCTCCCTATGCAGCATTTTTTGCTTTCTTGGAAACTGGAAGATATTAGGTCTGTATTTGCATTTGCCATTCTGGACGCACTTGGCAAGCCAGTCTCATTCCTCACCACTGTTTCAGATGCAGACCAGGTTCAGCTGTAGTTCACTTTAAATTTTATTAAGATTCTGATAATACCAAGCTGCTGCCACAGGCAGTGATTAGAAAGTGGTGCAGAATCAGCCTCTGTGAATGTCTCTAATTGTGACTGGAAAAGGATGACTGTATTCCTAAAATGAATGCCCCAGAAACCAAAGTTAGACAATGTCAGTCTGTCATCTCATTTCACAGCAGCCACAAGTCATTCATTGTGTATGTAGTAGCATTCCTGACAACACTATTCCCACCACAGACCAGCCTAACTGGCTCAAGGCTCTGTTTCTAGCTAAAACTCAGGAACATGCATAAATCCCATGAAGCCCTTATGTGGACTCTCATTTAATGACCTACAAGGTGTCATTTGTCTGAGCGTTCTCATAAGAGTCCACCCAGCCCCTCCCATCAGACAAGGCAAGTATGCTGTGCGTGGAGTAAGAGAGGTCTTCCAATGTCAAAAAGAGACTAATTTCTAGACAGGAAGAGGTCAGGGAGGCCTGGGCTGAATTTCAGTTAGAGTACAGAAGAAAACACTCATTAAGTACCATCCACCACTGTAACCGGGCTCATAAAGAACACGGCATGTGTTTTCACTGCCTGGCTCCAAGTTCAGGACACGTGCAGAAAATTCCTCCTTCTCCCTCTCTCTCCCCTCAGAACAGCTGATACTACCATGTGAAGTTTAGTCTTCTTATGGATCCTTATCAGTGAGATGCTTTCCCTGCCAAACCCAGGGGAAATCCAAGTGCCACTCAATTAGTGAAATCAAATGGAGTCACCTGTCACCTGCCACCTGGTGGTATTGTCTGACAGGGCATTGGAAACATCGGTGTACACCAAAGCATCTCACAGTCAGGATTTTCTGGAGGACAGTGAAATACTTGCCCCCAAGTAGTTCACAGATGGTTACAAGGATCTTCCTTTTAATGATATCAGACTTCAAAACCACTTGTCTTGACAACAAGAATAACATTTAATGATTTGAAGTAAGTAGCAAAAGAGCTTGTCTGAAATAACTTAGATGAATGATGTTCTTTAATTAATTTCAAGGTCTACTGAGCATAGGCCTATTAAATATAAAACCCATGCAAAAGAATATAAACATCTACTTAAGAAATACCAAGAGTCTGATATAAATTTAATTGTGAACAGTAAATAATAAAGTTAGGACACTGGTGCAGTTTCTCACTGACATCCATATTCAAATGTTTTGGGGCTTATGACTGAGAATTCAAGAATAAAAATTCTGAGGACTTCTCCGGGAACAGAGTAAAACTTAAGATTCTAGTAATAACTATAACTATGGCCTCCAACATTTCCAGTGGTATAAACCTGCTCTCTTTCTTTGTTGTTTTCAGGTTTCAACACACTGTCTTTTTTCAAAGCTTCCCTTATGTGAGAAAGGAAGGATTATGACCAACCACCAGCCCCTGCTCAGAGGATAAAACAGTTCCCAGAAGGATGAGCAGTGGCCACGATGTGGCTCAGAGCCACTGGAGTCCATGTGGCTGCAGCACAGTAAGAGGAATCTTAACATTAACAAATCTCTGTAAAAAGATCTCCAGAAATATATATATATGAAATATCCAATATAACAAAATAAAATGGAGCCTTAAATGCACTGGGTAAACTCTGCTGACACCCACATTTTAAGGGAGGAAAGCTGTTAAGAGGTAGAGCATTTCAAAGACCATGGATGGACTTTGCTAGCTGGTCCTGACAGAGTCTGATGAAGAGAGGTTCAAGGCTCCTGTAGCTGTTGCATGAAAAAGTGTAGACAGTTACAACACAATAATCTTGATTTATTTTATTGAGTCCTTCTTGTACCAGTAAGAACGTGTGGTTGTATCCATGGAAGTGAGGGCCAGACCATTACCACCTTCAGCCATTACTCTGAGCAGAGTAAGGTTTTATTCTTCCTAATGATTTGTTGGAAAATTTTACAGAGATGCCAAAAGAGACCATGCCAAAAGAGACCAAAAGCATCTGTAAAACATCTCTCAGTGGTAGCACTGAAGAGAGAAGAACTATGGTCTCCACCTGCTCCCCAGGATACCTGGGGAGAGACTGCACTGGTGGAACAGTGTGATAACTAAAAATAAAGGAGCAAAGAAGAATTTGCTCAAGAATTTGCCAAGATTGGTAAAACCAGTGGGAAATGTTGCTTCAGAGACATTCTTTGACAGGGAAAACCACTTACAGAAAAGCATCGTAATTTTCTAGGGGAAATGTCATTTTCTGCTAGGAAAAAGAGATGTAATTTTCTGTCAGGAAAATAAAAATGATAGTTTTGTGATTGCCCACCTGCAGGGACCCTATCCATTAAACTCACTACTTGAAGGAAGAAAGCAAGTAGGTAAGAGCCATCCCTCAGGAAGTCGCTACCTGCTGCAGACATTGTCTCCCACACAGATATTGATTAACGTCCTAGTTTTTCTTTCACAGTTTTCTGCTTTCCTAACAGGTTTGGGGGTTTATTATTATTATTACTGTTATTATTTTTGTTTCAGATAAAAAATTTCTAGATGCAGAGGTAATATTTCATAAAACCTTAAAATCCATGCTGTCTCAGTACTGCAAAATCTGGCAGGAGAACAGCTTTAGGAAAGGATCGGCTATTACAAAAGCATGGCAAAATAGTTCTTAGGGAATATCTTCCAGGGTCTTATCAAAAGCCTCTGGTTACTGGGCAATACACAGATCATGTTATTTCCACCCACATGGATTTGATATAATGTGAAAGGTTAATTTTCATGTAAATTGCATAGGAGATATAATACCATCCCTGGAGCCAAGGAGGAGGTAATTAAAAGAAAACGCACTGAATGGTATCATCTGAGATAAAATAAAGGGGACAAATGAAGGAGGATGATGTAGTTTATAAAAATGCCCTGGAGATCATTAGACTTATCTCTCCTTTACATAATTTCTCTTTTACACAAACATCAAGATTCGGATTCTGAACCCTGTAATTTACCTTCTTCCAAGAGCAGTGCCCAGTTTCCTGAGTGCTTATTTTCCTTCCTTTGGACATATTTGTTCATAACTTACAAACTCATAGTAGAATGCAGCACATTTTCTGTGTCTTCTTCCATAGCAAAATGATGTCATGACTGTTGTAAGGAAAACTACACCGTCTGATACCTCAAATACTTAGCCTTTGAAACTGAATTCAAAGAAGAGGAAAGTAGGTTGTGATATCTATCCCTTTTAGCTCTGTACACCTGGGAAAGAGACATATCCCAGCAGAATCTGCAGAAGGTGTCACACCTTCACTTCAGACAGAAAATTTATACCTCCAAGACTCTAAAACTTCATGTTCTATTCCCAGAAAGAAAGAACTACAATGAAACTCCCAGACACCAGTACATTTGCAATGAAACCTACCTCTGCAGGAAGAATTGAGACAAGTGACAAAGCAGGAGCTGTGCAAGACAAGAGAATGAACTGGGAGTAAGGGAATTAAGAAGTAGCAAATAGCAAACATCTGCAAGAAAAGTGCTGATTTGTGGCTGAACAACCTCTCTTACTAAGCCAGATGGTTCATTAGCAAAAACCATGGGTAGATGCCAAGACAGCTTTAACTCTGCAGTGGCCAACACCTGTATCAATGCTTCCAGCAGTGTTACAGAGGCGGGTCCCCCAGAGGTGTGTCACACAGTTTAATGTTCAGGCTGGCAGAACTGGATCATGCATGTCCGCTGCAAATTCCAGTCTGTAAATAGCCCTGACATGTGGACCCTGGGAGATGAGGCAGCAGCTTACTTCTAAGGGAGTAGTAGGTCTGTTGCTCAGTAGCAGCATGTTGCTGCCCTTTGCTGTTACTTCTCCTTTTGTGACCCCTTCCCACCACTTATCATGTTCCAGAGCAAATGTGGTTTTGCATGATGTCCAATTGTTTCTTTTTCATTTCTTAATGCACCAGACATTTTCTTTTCATCTGTGCCTTTACCTTTCTATGTGACACTGATATGGGCTGCGAGGAATGCCCTGTTACTCTTTTGTCGAAAGTAGAAACTTGTTTTTAGCTTTGGAAGTAAATAGAGGGGCTATTTCAGTGGGCAATGCTCTCCAGGAGACATGTCAGAGAGACACTAGTTCCACTGGTGCTACCATAGCCATTAGTAAAGGCTTCCTCATCTCTCACCACAACCTTCCCCTGTCCCAAACACATGGTGAGTGTCCTCCTTGTGAGGAAAATAAACTTGTGTTTGTACTTTCCTGAGGCCACATTCAAATGAACAGAGCTGCAGGGTAGGGAACAATGGCGGTAATTTGCAATTACAGCCATTTACCCAGGATGACGGGTACGGGGTATGTAGTACCCATCAAAGACAAGTAAGTTCTTAGTAGATACTGAGTCAGACTTATCATTTCCCACCAGCTGGTAAGGAAGCCCTCCCAATGGCCGAACATGCTTCCTCTCATGCTGATCACTCTGTGCTTAAGGCTAACACTATATTTAAAAGTATTCTTAATGTTATATCAATATAATGCAGTTCCTTCACCTTGCTGAAGGCATCTGTCTGGAGTATAAATGTCTTGGAAATTCTGACTCCACCAGCAGTGGTGTAGCTGTTTTTCTTTTTCTGGAAGTGGAGATACCACTTCCAAAAACCTAGATGCAAACCACCCAATATAGCTATCTCTACACACACACAAAAAATTTCTTTCCATTTGTGATCATCTGTCTGTGTTGCATCTGGACACCATTCCATCATGTGTTTTATATGCCTCTTGCTTAAAAGCCTAAAGGACAAAATTCACTTATAGTCTGCACACACTATCCAGAGATTGCTCTCAATGTTTCTTCCTAATCAAATTCCAAATTCAGAAAAAAAAATATAATAATCCTGGTAACATGTAGCTGGTCTTCCTCTTGTTCACTGAAAATCACAGTGTCATTTCAATATGTCTTTATACATTCCTGATTGGACCAGAGAAATCAAATGCTGAAAAACTATAACCACTGACAAAATTATCCTGAACTCCAGGTGTGAGAAGGCCAGATTTCCTGCTGCCCACCTTCACCCTTCTGGTCAGAGGGATACAATGAGGTCCCTTCCTTAAAAACAGTGAGGATATGGACATAGCTCTGGCAGGGGGATTGGACTAGATGATCTTTCAAGGTCCCTTCCAATCCCTGATATTCTGTGATCCTGTGATAGCAAATAAGGAAATTCAGCACTTCATCTAATATGCCTTAGATTTCGATTCACATTTGCTTACTAGAAAGCCATCTGGGTTAGGACATCACTACTTGTCTTTCCCTTAGTGCGGGAGATCATCAGACAGCACGCTGATTAATGTAATCAAAGCTGACTCTTCATTCAAGCCCGGACAGCATCTTATATACTCTTTAGCAGTGATCAGGCAAGTAAACTACTACATTGATTGGTACACGTACACTTGTCACGAGCAACTAAGCAGTACATAATTGGTTAACTAAGACTGTCCACATGAAGGTCACACAGCCCTACACAGTCCTATTGTTTTGCATTCCACATCCAAGAGTTGTTATCTCTTCCAGCTCCCTGCTTTCCCAGCTGCGTCTGTCCTTTAGTAACTTTGCAGTTAGGCCGTGAAGCCTAACTTCAGACTTTGGTCAATGTCACTAGGCCTGGATCACTCACATGTCCATTCTCTTTGAGATGGTTCCCAACACCTTAGGATATGGGAATCCTTTGTCATTTCCTATTTTTACATCTCACTCAGCTCTCGGTTTTGACTAGCAGCTTCTCTGGTTTTGAGCTTAATTCAAGGACCTTTTTTCTTTTTAAATGAGAGACAACAGATTAGATGCATTTGCTTCATCCTTGAGAGAACATATCCCTTAACTTCTGTACCAATGTTCACAGTGTTGTACTCTCCTCTGATGTTATATTTGCACTTCCCCTGAAAACTAGTGGGATTAGGTTTAGCTTGGGTTTACAGAGATAAGGTACTGCTTAAAAGCCTTGCTTTTCCTCCTTCCCTATGCAAAACTATTTCTTGCCCCTGTGGCTCAACCAGACTCTATTTTAGAGTATTTCACATTTATCCTTGCCATTGTGCAAATAGCTTGTACTCCAAGTCTGCCTGCGGTACTTGAATTTTGCTAGAATCACAGAAAGGGATTGAAAGGGACCTTGAGAGATCATCTAGTCCAATCCCCCTGCCAGAGCAGGAACACCTAGAGCAGGTCACAGAGGAAAGCATCCAGGCGAGTTTTGAATGTCTCCAGAGAAGGAGACTCCACAGCCTCCCTGGGCAGCCTCTGCCACTGTTCAGTCACTCTCATTGTGAAGAATTTTTTCCTCATATTTAACTGGAATCTCCTCTATTCCAGCTTGCATCCATTACCCCTTGTCCTATCATTGGATGTCACTGAGAAGAGCCTGGCTCCATCCTCCTGATACTCACCCTTTACATATTTATAAACGTTAATAAGGTCCCCCCTCAGCCTCCTCTTCTCCAAGCTAGAGACCCAACTCCCTCAGCCTTTCCTCCTATGGGAGATGCTCCACTCTCTTAATCATCTTGGTAGCCCTGCTGTGGACTCTCTCAAGCAGTTCCCTGTCCTTCTTGAACTGAGGGGCCCAGAACTGGACACAATATTCCAGATAGGGTCTCACCAGGGTAGAGTAGAGGGGGAGGAGAACCTCTCGCAATCTACTAACCACCCCCCTTCTAATCCACCCCAGGATGCCATTGGCCTTCTTGGCCATGAGGGCACAGTGCTGGTTCATGGTCATCCTGCTGCCCACCAGGATCCCCAGATCCCTTTCCCCTACACTTCTCTCCAACAGGCCATTTCCCAACCTATACTGGTACCTGGGGTTGTTCTTGCCCAGATGCAAGACTCTGCATCCAGGTCACACTATCTCAGTTTAGCTACAAGGATGCTGTGGGAAACGGTGTCAAATGCTTTACTGAAGTCAAGGTAGACCACATCCACTGCTTTACCATCATCTATCCACCTGGTTACATCTTCATAAAAGGCAATCAGGTTGGTTAAGCCTGACTTCCCCTTGGTGAAGCCATGGTGACTGCCTCTTATAACCTTCTTATCCTTGATATGCCTAGAGACAACACCAAGGATGAGTTTTTCCATTACCTTACCAGGAATAGAGGTGAGGCTGACCGGTCTATAGTTACCTGGGTCTTCCTTCTTNAACTCCCTTTTTCCCCTTGATTTTGCTCAACAGTTCCCTGTTTAACCATGCAGGTCTCCTGGCTCCCTTTCTTGACTTCCTACCTGTTGGGATGCTCTGATCTTGAATTTGGAAGAAGTAGTCCTTAAATGCTACCCAACTATCTTGGGCCCCTTTGCCTTCAAGTACCCTATCCCAGGGAATTTCCCCTAGCAATTGCCTGAAAAGGCCAAAATTGGCTCTTCTGAAGTCCAGGGTTGCTATTTTGCTCAGTGTTCTGTTCTGGCCACATGAGATCCTGAACTCCACCACCTCATGATCACTGCAACCAAGGCTGCCCTCAACCTTCACAGCTTCAACCATACCCGCCTTATTAGCGAGGATATGATCCAGCAGCACTCCTCTCCTAGTTGGCTCCTCCACCATTTGCATCAGGAAGTCATCAATGCACTGGAGGAATCTCCTGGACTGTGGATGGATGGCTCAGTAGGCTTCCCAGCAAATATCAGGGTAGTTGAAATCCCCAATGATAACCAGGGCCTGTGATTGTGAAGCTGCTATCAGATGCCATAGGGAAGGAATTCTGTCCCCTGTTCCATACCCTCAAGGTATAGTCCCCATTCAGCAAGGCCACCTGAAAATATCTCTTCTTCCTCCTCACTCCAGTCTTACAACCCAAATATTCTTGTTGGTTGCAGGACTTACCACCTTGCTGCTGCCTCATAGACAAAGAGAAGGGTGACAATAAATGACCCAATGGCTGTGGTCTAATTAAAAAGTGCTCTATCACATCCTCTGATATCCAACTAAAACACTCTACCCACTCATCAGTTGGGCATGACAGGCTGACACCCTTGGCTCATAAAGAGCCGGATGCTCTTTAGTATAGCAGGCATCTCTTTTATTAGGCATGATACACAGTTAGTGCATCAATCAGCAAACATTTCTTTGTGCAAGCAAACTCAGGAAATAGTTTAGTTTTGCTATTCATATTTTGGGATAGCACACAGCATAATTTATCAGCATCCACATTCATTCACAGCTCTGAACACCTCAATACACGCCTGAAGATAATCACCAGTAGCTGTCTTGTTACTGTTCCCCTAGCATCTCAAGAATGTTTATTCATGGGCCTCCACCTGTCTTCCTATCACTTTGGCCCTGCTCTCAAATCAGTAGATCTGAGCCTGTGTCATTAACCATATTTCTCGTTGTCATTACAGAATAATCACTTCTATCTCCACCCATTGTCAATGAGCCTTGATCAAAACAGAAGTCACTGCCTAGAGCTGTCAGAGCTTTCATGCACCAGCTTTTTACCATTGTGGAGACAAACAATAAGAAGCCAGCACACCACCATGGAAGAGCAGCTCTTTGAGACCCTGTTTTTGTGCCCCACTTCATGACTGATATTTCAATCACATTTGTATAACTTCAGCTATTTGGCCTCCTACTTTTCCAGTCCTCGTCTGTGCTTTCACTTTTACAACATACTCTCCATTAGCTTCATGTCACAAACTGTTTCATAGTTTCTCACTTCTGCTGCATTCCAGTCAGAAGCTGAAGTTGCTAATCCTCTCCTGCTCCTTGCTCATACAGTCAGCGTCAGTGAGTAGAGCCAGGCAAGTAATTTCCTTTTAAAATGCCATTACTACTGTTTTGGGATTTTTCATTCCATCATTTTTAGAAATTCAGGGTGCCTGATGCAGCACTGGAGCTGGCTATAGAAGCAGCACCTCAAGCGCTCAGATGACGGAGTGATATAACCCTCTAATCGTGCATTAGGTTTTACATTACATCTTTAACCTTTGGCTCTCCTAGTACAAGGAAAGAAGAAGGACACGATTCATTTATGCATTTCTATCTGTAATTTTTCTTAGGAGATGGGTCAATGAAAAAATGCAAGGAGCCTAAGAAACTACGGTCTTGTGTCTGCTCAATCAACATTGGCACAGAGATTTCATACATAGAGAGAACATATAGTTATTTCCTCTACTTTAACCAGTAAATCAGATGGAAATTAATCTATTTACAACCAATGTGAAAAATGTTTCCTAATTCCTCCAATTTAATAAAAAGTCTGTGTATCACAGCAAAGATAAATTAAAGTCATTGAGAAAACAATCATGACACAAGAAGGTCTTATGCTGAGTAACGATTATGTAAGTATGAAGAATTAGGTATAACTTGATCCATAGTACCTTTATCAACAGCACTTATTCAAATACAAAGTTGAGATCCTACTAGGTATATAACATACATGTCTGGGGACATTATTTGGCTGTATATAGTAGATGAGAAATATTTTCAGCAAAGCATCCCTCACGTGTACCTCTACTGCCTTTCAACTGCACAGTACAGTGATAAGAGCCACTGGTAGAAGGAAATTTAACCATATATAACATTGATTTTATACTGTATAGTGAGACCCTAACTGTAATTCCTTTTCACTACGATGATAATGTCCCTGATTCTTTCACTGTATGCGGCACAGAAGAATATAGGGGGAAAATGTCATTCATGTGTAGACAGGCCTCACAGCCCAAACTCTGATCTCTTGATTTCCATTTCTGGAAGTAAATCTGACAGGAATTTCCCTCTGCCTTGGCACATCCGTAGAATGGAGGAGTTTTTCTACTGCTGTTCACTCACTCAGACAAAAATGTTTGTGAAAAATGCGATCTTATAGAAATGATGAGTCCTAAAGTAATGACCCAGTTTTAAGATTCTTTATGCTCAAAATGCCTAAATCTCAGCTCTGACCTGACAATTTACATGACCCCATCAACAATGAGATCAACAACTGGAAAATGGAAGAGTTCTGACTTCAGAGGAAAAGTCAGAAGTCTCCACATCCTCGTGTTAGCTGGTGACCAACAACAGAGTTCTGCCAGTTCCCAAAGGAAAACCACAACAATGTTAGACAGATAATTCTGCTGTTTACAGCAGCAGCATCAGAAAACATATGCATCAGAACAACTTTAAGTATAAAGTTTGAATGAAAGATTCAGCTCTGGACTTAAATAGTTCCAACAAGCATCAGCACGACTGTTTCAGAAAGCCAAAGATTATATTTAGACACCACCAGCCAGTCACTAATTGATCTGGGGTAATTTTCTTTCCAAAGCAAGCTTAATGCCCACCTGCTCTTATTTCCAGGCACAGAAAACCAACATGATGCTGAAGGAGGGCATCCACATAGAGCAGTAACCACAGACAGCTGGAAACATGCTTGGGAACAAATCACCTCTGGCTGGCACTCTTTGGACTCCATCAGCAGTGTGCTTTGTACTGCAGATGTGATGGGCCCCACGGTTTCCCTGAGACACTTATCCTCACACACAGGTGCTTTTTGATGGAGTTGCTCAGCTTTGGGAATCTTTTCAGCCTCAGTCTCCTCTTAAGATTTGTGAGCCCGCAGGCAATGCAGAAATAAGTATGTTTCAGTAGGGTAACACACATTCAGACTCATTGGTCTGTAAAGAGAAGACATTCCTCCAGAGTAATTGGTGATAAATGTGACTCCTTCCTAGAGTATTACCCAAGTAGCCACATCTCTTCATAGCTTTATTTCTAGGAAATACTTCTTATCATCAGAGGAATTTTCAGTTTCTCATGATAGAATTAAGTTTTCTCTCATTCTGTCTTCTTTTTCAAGCACCACTACTGGGAAAGATAAGAAATACAGGTATATTACATTCTTACTGGCATAAATGCCTATATAATTTCCATTTAAAAGTTATTAATTAATAATACAGGTTTTAAGTATTCAGGTACAGTCTGGACCACTCAGATTTCAAGCACTAATAGTACGTCCCACTTCAGCACCAAAAATTACCACGTAATTTATGAAAAAAATAAATTTCAATTGTAAGCACCATCTTTTCAGCACCAATTTTAGAGTTTGCTACGAGTTTCTAGTTCTCAGATGAAGCAATCTGCAGGAGCCTGTGCAAAATCCAGATAGTTTCTCATTAAATTACTAGAATATTCTATTTCAGCCTTGTCAATAAAACCTTTCAGTTACCTAGGGATCATCAAAAGGGTGTGGTTAACCAGAGCAAGGCTGCAGAATATTCAGGTCAGCAAAGAGTTCCAAAAAGTTGATTTTTTCACCCTTATTCAGGGTTTCTGAAATTTCTGAAATGCCAGCATCTCCTACCTGCAGGATTTTAGTGCTTTGCCCATTTTACTAACTCGACGTTTCTCAGAAACCAGTCTCACCTACAGATCCACCACTGTGCTGCAAGTGTCTGTTGGGTCTGAAGGGTGTAAGCATTTTAAAAGCAATTGGGAAACGACATTGCTCTTGCAAGATATATTTAGAGGGTTCCAAATATTTCTACAAGCAGCTATGTGACACATTTCTTCCCTCCTGCTCACTCGCTCTCTTTCTTTTTTTTCTTTTTTTTAAGTTTAAATAAGCACTCGAACCTGACCTAAAAAGGTGGAGTTAATGAAAGTCATGCAAGATGGTGGATGTCAGAAGAATGGGTTGAGGATTTGCATGCATCAGAGCAGAGTCACTACACACATTTCCATAACAGTCAACGATGAATAACAAAACATAAATGTTTGATGTTTTTATCATGTCATCACCTCTGATTTAAGATTCTTTTTGGTCTTTTTTATATGCTCGTTTCTTCATCTTTTAATTCAAATAATAAGCCTTTCTCCACCTTTGAGAGTTTTATTTATACTTTTTCACTTCCCAATGCAAAATAGAACTAGGGATTAAGAGGCCATCCCAGACTGGAGTCATTAAAGCAAATGGCATATTACTAAGAGCACATCACTGTTCAAGAACCTCTAGTTTTCATCTTTTTTTTTCCACCTTTGTGCCACTAAAATCTCACAGATGCCAAAATAGATGAGCAAAAAAGATGATGATGCTATTTCGTAAAAGCCCTGGAAGGGCCAAGACTTCAAGGTCAAGTGCCAGGTCCTGCACTTTGGCCACAATAACCCCATGCAATGCTACAGGCTTGGGGCAGAGTGGCTGGAAGACTGTGAGGAAGATAAGGACCTAGGAGTGTTGGTCGATGCTCAGCTGAACACAAGCTGACAGTGTGCCCAGGTGGGCACACTGACACAGGGATTACTGTCCAGCTTTCCTTAATGTAGTGCAGAATAAGACCCTCAGTCTTGCTTTCAACATGGTTAGCATGTAAAAAGGGGAAATGTGGTAAAAAGGTACCAGAAGAGAACTACAGTAGTTTGCATTCAATTTTTTCCTTCACTTAATGAAAATATAAGCAGAAAAATCAGAGTAATATGCCAGAGATTAACTTTTTCTGATGTTTAAAGTGCAAAATTCTCATTAGGATTGGAATTTCACCTCAAATGGCTTGGCCAAGGAATGTATACCAATAGTGTGAACCTCTCTTTGTATGAGTTGATACCTTGATATTCAGCAAACATAGAAAATGTTATTAAAAGAGACATGGACGCTGTAAAGATGAGTCTTACTAACACTAATACACCTCCTTTGGCAATGCTTTCCTGGAGTGTCTGGCAGCATGGAAGGTAGCTCAGGCTGGATGCAAAAAAACTGAATTCATCCAGTACTGCACCCTCACTAACAAGTTTTGCCCAATCCTGGGCATTTCTGCAATCCAGCCCCTGTAGAAAAATGCTGTTGGGAGGAGGCAGAAGAGCTCAGAAACTCATAACAGAGCAAATATTTACCTGCATTTCATGGAGACTTCTCTGCCCTCTGATTGAGGATGTCTGAACAGGGACAGAGAGTAACAAGGAATTGACCTGAAGCAGAGATCGTAATACAGGAGCTCCGAGGAACAACTCCTTCCAGTGTGACACCTACCCCTGGGCTGCACTCCATGGGTGTTTGCAGTGCCCTGCTGGTTCAGCTCTGGATTGCCCTTCTAAGAGCACATGTCTTGATATCCCCCACCTGCCTCACTTCAGTTTGCACCACAGAGGGGGTTTGGAGCTAAAATTCTGAATCTAAACTAGATGAATCTGACTCTCATTCTTTCTGGATTAAACTATACAAGAAGATATACTGCAGAAAAACACCTGTATCAAATTAATTATCGCTCTGCTCTCAGAAGCATAATTTCAGTGCTCACAACTGGATAAGAATTAGTCCAACGAAAAGACTCTTGAAATGCACTCAGTGTGGACGCTGGGTCTCACCCCATTTCTTGCTATAAACCCTGCTCCCTCTGGGCTGCAGCTCTGGCCCGTATGGACACGATGGGGAGTGCCTCAAGGGGAACGGGAAACCTCAGGGTCCAACCTCAGGGTACCTCAGGTGCTTCACATAAGTGTCTGAGCCATCTCACAACCAGAGTTCAAAGCACTGAATATTCATTACAGGGAATTCAATCAATTTTTATTGTGTACAGAAGTGCAACTGCAAAGTAATCTACAGGCAATTTCTGTAAGTAATTTTAATTGTAATTTGCATTATAACTGCTAACAGAAACTTGCTTTTAATGTTTTCATAGCAGTCTCCCTCTTAAGCTGTTACCATGAAATATGTTTTCTGTCATGAAGTACTGAACCAAATAGTTCACATGTTAGAAATGAGGAGAAAGGGTGACAGGATTATCTTACAAAAACGGATGTAGTGGAGGATGGATTACTTCTAATGAGATTTATTCAGTGTTTTTTTGGGTTGATTTGGGATTTGTTGGGTTTTTTTTTTTTTTTTTTTTTTTTTTTAGAGCTGAGGCTTAAAAGACCATTTAAAATAAGACAATATATTTTAATTATAGAGATTATTTCCTTTTTCCCAGGGTTCAGTGGAATTTAGGGAGAGCCCAAAGGGAGGTATCCAAAGACTGCTCTGTACAACATGCGATCAAACCGCAGTTGGAAACGGGTAACTGTTTATCTAATGATTAAATTGATTATTTTTCTGCTCTCAGAATCATAATTTTTGAAGGAATTCCTAACAATGTCCTTTTACTTTTCTAATGTGGCTCATGGAGGATGCTCATTTAGGCTACAGCTGGCAACATAATTAGTTGATTAACCAGACTGACTCTGGAATGTGCCCGCCCTGATCTGGTGCACATGATCTAAATTACGAAACCCTTTGTCCCTCCAAAAGGGAATGCTGCTCAAGCAGGTGCGTAGATTAAAGCCCACGTGGTCCTGCTGTGGCAGTGTCCCAGGGATGCACCAGGGGTTGCATGATGTACCTTGTACCGAGCACTGGCACAAAACTGGACTTCATGTTACGGTTCAGTACAAATTCTTCTGAATGAGAAGACAGTCTGCAGAAAAGGCATCAGAATGTCTTACAGGATGAAAAGATAATAGCCTATCACACTATATTTTAACAAAGGATCACCATCCTCAGTGGGAATAAATGAAGCATAAAAATACTACTGCAATTGGCACAAGAAGAAATCTTCACTCACTTCACAGGCACTTTCTTATGAAATCAAATGCTACTGAACCAACTAAAATGTCCAAAAAAAGCTGAATAAGCTTACCTTTGTTTTAATTGTTGCAATATTTTTATTATTATAGTAAAACTAATGTATTTGTGTATTGCCTTCCCCTATCCCCCATATATGGAGGTAGTTCCTTGGAAAAGCTGAGAAAGAATTTTCAAAAAAATCCAATCCCTACTTCACTTATTTTTTTGGAAGATTTCATATTGTGTATGATAAAGAAGAATATTTTTGCATCTGCTTTCTCTTGCTCCATCAGGAATAGGGAATAAATGATCTGAATGACATGTCACAGACCACCAGCGGTAGCAAGAGTTATAGGTTTGGAAATTTAAAATTAAACTATTTTAACAGTTCTGGAGAAATGCATTCAGGATTTCCTGGTAATCTGTAATTCCAATTTACTGATATTTGAAAATTGTGATAGGACTTCTCTAGAATGTTCATTTAGTTTTACTATTAATGTGAAAAAAACTGCATGTCTGTTTATCAGTCCACATGGTAAATAGCCAGTGTTTAGTCAACAGTCCCTAATTAATGTTCACAATATTTCTGAGAGGTTTTGTTTATTCCATCTTATCATCAAAAATTAATCCAAGAAAGAAAAAAGGAAAAGAATGGATTAGATTTCACCAGATTCAGTGGTAAAGCTACTATTGTAAGCTGCAGCTTCCTGATACTCACAGCTATATATATTTTTCCAGATCCTGAAGAGAGGGCTAACATCTATGTGCCTCCTTGTCAAATGGCCAAGGAGGACCTGCAGATCAAAAGCCTTCTATGATGTTTTGGAAAAGCTATGCCTTTTTTGTCCTGCTTCCCTACTTAGCCATGAAAGATTAACTTTACTCATTACTCTACACAAGTATGCATGAAGGCTAACGCCCCATGTCTTCCCATAGAGACATCTTTGTCAAAACTACAAGGATCATGGTCTTCAGTAGAAGACTAATGAAAAAGGGTCCAAATCAGGGAGGGAAATGATGGTTTTGATGTCAGCAAGAAGCTTCTTGACCTCCTACTTTCAGGTAGCACCACATGTTCACATTCTCTAAAACCTTCTGGAAGCACAAGAACAGCCCATCCCCTACAACAGGATACAAAGAAGGCAGAACAACCAGGGCTATGCTATGATACTGTGAAAATCAGGATCCCATTACAACATTGGGAGAAAAACTTAACACAGATGGAAACTGAACCTGTAAAAAGATAAGCCATCTGAAATCATAATATTAATAGCAAATGGAAAAAACCTAACATACAAAGGGTGAGCCCTGGAAAATGTTTCAAAAGAAGCTTGAAAGTAATGTTGAAAGCCATTTGCACAGATTACAACATTGGAACAAGGGTCACCGTGCTGTAAAATAATGAAGATTAAGAACACAAGCAGAATAAAGAAAAGATATAATAAACAGGAAAGTGCAGCAGAAACCAAGATAACACCATCCAGTTCATGTGATGAGTCACAAACTATCTGACACGAATTTCATGGTGATGCTATACTTAGGACTCTCCACTTTTACTCAATCTCTGCCTTGTGAGAAGGGTTTTATTTAGTAGTTACAGGCTTGTTTCTATTAAAACCCATGTAAAAATGCGTATTCATATTACACTTTGTAAGTTACAGGAAAAGATCCCCTGTTGCAATGGTCTCACAGATGAAAGTAGACTTCTTTATGTCTGCATGTGGCCACAAAGCATTTGCACTGAAAATGTGGTTATATTTACAGCAATGAGGAATGCCTAGTAGGGGTGAAGGGGTTTCTTGAGTGGGGAAGGAGCAAAGGAAGTCGTTCATGAAAGACTTTGGAGGGAAGACAAAACCCTGAGAATGACATCTGAAGAGTAGCAGTGTTAATTTACTGATGGTCTAGTAATTGTCAGGCTTCAGTGAAAGCCATAGAAAACCTTTAAAATTTCAATAAAAGGGGCCTGGTTTAAAGAGGCTGTCATTGCTGAAAGGAAAAATAATAGACTAATGGGACTAATTCTAAACCCAGCAGGTCTGGAGGTGAGTCCCCACAGAACAGAAAGGGAAGCAATCATGTCAGATGAAAGAGAACCTGTGAGGGGAGAATATTCTGCTGGGTACCATCAAGCTATTTGTGGACTAATGCACGTCTCATTGCTGTCACTAATTTAAATAGGCTGAAAAATCAATCACTGTTATTATGTTATCTTTCCAGATGCAGGTCGAACACATAAGCATTGAAATTTTTCTTACCATTTCTCCTGTACGTGGAAAAAATTTATATCCCTACATTTGGTATGTAAGGTATGTAATATTGTGCTTTGTAACTAGAATGAACATTTACCAGAAACTAGAACTGAAGGATGTATTTGAGCAAAGGAAAGGAGGAAATGCTTTGGCTGGGTGGCAGAATCTTTAGCCAATGAGTAGGGATACACACCAGCAAGATAAGGAATGACATGCTCCCTCCCATAGAGCTTCCCTCTCTGGACACAGGTGTATGGGTGCTGCATCAGGTCTGGGGTAGCCAGTCAGCACTTTTTTTAATTGTGGTTCCTATGATTATTTCTCAAAAACTGTATGATGGAAAACAAAAGAAGTCTCCACAGCTCCACAGAGTTTTTCCTTTATTTATGCATTCCATGATGTAGATATTGAATTAAGAAAATCACCAAGAGGAATTATTAGCAGGAAACCTAGTCATAATTCTGTAACTCCAAAACAAGAAGTATCTCTGTTCTATAAGTTTCTTAAAGCACCATACAGTAATTTAGGTTGGAAAGAATTTAGGTCATCTGGGCAGGCTTCCCAGAGTAGGTACAACTTCCATTTTAATGACATTGCTCAAGGCTGTGTCCATGAAAATTTTAAGGATTTAAAGGATGAAAACTCATCAACTTTCCTACGTAATTATCCCAGTGTTTCTCACCTGCATTGTGCAGAAATATTTTCTTTATGTCTATCTGGAAAACTTGATGTTTCTATATTGAAAGTAAAAATTATTAAGTGTCATCTTTTCAACATGCCAAATAAATATGGTTAAATAAACAAATGCCCAGCTCCTTGCTAGAATTTGCCGTGTTACCTGGAATACAATAATACATTTTTAATAGCATATGCCTTGCAAAAGAAAATAATTCAAGGACTCAGGATTTCTGAGTTATTACTCTCCTAATTTGAACAATGGGAATAGAGATAACAAGTCATAGCTTTCCATCCTACTTTTTCAACTGAAATTAAAAAAAAAAATAAATTCTTCCTTGGATCCTTACAAAAATTGGATTTTGATGCTGTCCTGTCTTCTAGAAAGGGCACACAGAACACTTCATCAGCAGTTACTAAATGTTCACTGAAGAGGATTCAGATAGTATGTGAGATACATTCCTTGCCCAGTAACAACAGCTCAGGCAGTAATCAATAAGAAGCACATTTTATTTAAACATTCTTGCAAGACCAGGTGACCCAGGGAAAGCCAGGGTTTTGACACATTTTGGTTTTATTCCCTATTCCCAGCTGAAATTTCCCTTCTCTGTTTCCCCAAGGCTGGGCACTCCAGAGGTCACAGCCCATCAGAGATGCCTAAGACTGCTTTCATTTGTCCTGCCACTGTTTATCTCTCCCCATCACTCCACCTATATCAATTACTTCACTTATTTATTTATTCCCTTCTTTGTAAATATTGATCAAGTTTGCCAATCTCAGTTAAACCTTCATCCTTCCATTCTGGCATAGACTGGTTTCTCCTTTGTTTAAGGGATGAGCATTCTTGCATGTCCCTGGGAAGCCTTTGTGTTGTTAATAATTCCCTAACTATACTTCAATACAAGCTGACCAACAAGTTCTTCTGCAAACACTAGTTAGACTGTTCCTTTGCAAAAACAATATCTTAATTTTTCTTACATGTGATAGAAATTATTAAAATTATTTTAATATGTAACCCGGTGTATTAAAAGACCCAGTTCTGCTACAGACTGCAGCCCAGAGCAGCACAAGGGTTTCTGTCAAATTTCAGCAGTAGTACAGAACACTCACAGGCATGGACTGGACATGGAGGAAGAGAGGAGGTAAAGGGACATTCATCTCCTGACTTCTATTCCCACACTGGGCAATCCAAGTCATGGTCCCAGCTGCCCTTGGGAGAGACCTGCTGTGGGGACCCAGAGAGGGCTGCAGAGTGGTGTGCCTCCTCATCTCAGCAGCACAAGGAAAAAGAAGTCCCCCAACACTTACTCAGGTCACATTGCTCTCCTTCTCCCCTGCCACCCAGCCTGGGGCTGCAGTGACCTCAGGGCCCGGCACCACTGGTGACAAGCAAATAGACAGAAGGGCAGAGAGAGACAGCCCTAGCGCAAGAAAGCACTGCTCAGCAAACAATAGTTATCATAGATCCAAGCAGGACATAAAAATGCTCTTCTCTAGGTGACGTGAATTATCCATGCCCATGTTATGGCAGTGCTTAGAGTAACCATATACAAATCAATGCACATAATGACGTCGTGCCTTTTGTAGTCCAAAACTGAGTGATTCAGCAATTATTAGTAACCTCCATGGTTAAAAATGTAAACCATACTTATAGCCTGATATCATACTTCACCTTTTTTTACACCTTCTAAAATGAAGGTCTTCTAAGATGAAGG
The DNA here is from genome assembly GCA_013400555.1 of Jacana jacana. NCBI lineage: Eukaryota > Metazoa > Chordata > Aves > Charadriiformes > Jacanidae > Jacana > Jacana jacana. The sequence continues at coordinate 774,994 of VZTM01029961.1, forward strand.
TCCTGTTATCAAACTTTGGTTCCTCTTGTAAAACTACCCTGAAGTCATTTTTCTTCCTCCTCAGGGAAGCACAATGGATTAGTCGACCTTGTTTTCTTAATAACTGGGTCCTGTCCTTCCAGCTGTTGATGTTTTCACCACTAGTGTTTCCTCAAGAACATTTACATAGCAGTTCAATTGAATTGTGCTTATCCCTCCAGCAGCTGAAGCAGGGTACACCACAGTAACAGACCAGCATCACTTCTGTGATCTCTGACAGCGCTACAGCAATCACTGTGGTGTGAATGGGATGAACACATTGACCCACAGTCTCAGGGAGAAAACCTGGAAAATTATTGTAAACACACATCATGGTCCTCCGTCTTAAGTTCAAACCCACCTGAGACAAAACAGTAACCAAACCAAATATTTGTATTTTTCTTTACTGTTAAGGTTATCTGTGTATACAGGGATGTAATCTGGTTTTATCCCACAAAAAGAATGATGCAATAGAGGTCTAGGGATATGGAAGTGTAAAAGCAGACATTTTTAGATTTATCTCTTTTTTTCTATTTCTCACTCATGCACAAATGTTGCTCTGAGACATGCTACAGAATGAATCTGAGAGGAGCAGACTACCCCATTGCAGTAATGGGAGTGGGATTGGAACCTGAATGCCTGATTTGAAAAAATAAAGATTGCTCCTAACTCTTCTGAAACATGTGATGCCCCCACCCAAGGCTACAAGGATCCTGGATGGCTCCCATTGCTCGTACTTGAATGTGTGTTGCTCCCAATGCTCTTGCAACACAGAATTTCCTAAGTGTCTGCAGGAGGTTTTGAATGAACTCAAAATTTCAAAGTGATGCCTGGAGGGAAGTACTGAATTTCATTTGGGTTTGCTTTGAAGCAAAGACCTTCAGGCATGAAACCCAGAGTTCCCTAAACTTGAGAGAAGCTCTCAGAAAAGCCGACTGAATTTAGTGATAAAGCCAATGGTAAGCAAGCTCTCCATTTCAGACACCACTGTAAATAGTTCACAGTGCTCTCACCTGAAAATAAATACTGCTGTAAAAGTGTGATCTTTAGTACAAATCCAGGGTAAACCTATGGAAATATGTGTGCTAACTGCAACTGGTCATATAAAGTCACACATGACATTGTAATTTGTCATTCAGGGAGTCAACACGCTGATTTTAAAAAGCTATCCTGAGAAATCAGTGGAGCTACTGAACATGACAATTCACTTTTTCTAGTTCAATAGGATGAGGGAGACAAACACAGATCTGTGAAAGCTGAGCCCAGCATTCACCTTGGCATGTTCAGCAGCTAGATTTTTGGGATGCTGCTGCCACAATTCTTAAGAAATCAGCTCTGCAAGCCATGGACAAGAAAGCTGCTGCCTCCACTTCCTACTAGGGATCAAATTGAGTCCTGAGAGCTGGCAACTGAGCCCATCAAGAGCAGTGAATGGGCTGTGGTGCAGCCAGATCCCAACCTTTCCCTGGCTCCTGCTGAGGCTGTGTGTGTCTCCAGTCCTTCTGTGAAAACACAGCTGCACTTGTGCTGAGCAAATAGAACACACTTTCTGCTCAGGCCTTGGCTCTTTGCGCCAATATCTGCAGCTTGCGGGTCTGGACCCAAGCTTTTTCATGGTGTACCATGCTTTGGCTTGAAAGCAGGCACCCTGACGAACAGAGGAGTTACAGCACATGGGTGTGCATAACAGAATCAGATTGTTACTCCAGGATGTTGGACCCAATCTCACCCAACAAAGCTAGTGGCAATTTTCCTAATGAATGCATTGGGAGCAGTCCTCAGGAACCATACTGAAATGTAGTTTTCCATTAGCCTCTGCAGGACTGCAGCTTTATGACAGAACAGTTATTCAAGCGTCGTTTCATTGTAAAAATTATAGTTTTAAGAGCTGTGTCATGGGTTTTGATATTTGATAAATTCATGATACCTTTTAATACATGCTCCTGCTCAGGTTTTAATGTGCAAAATCCCACAAATGAAAAAAAAAACCAAACCAAAACAAAACAAACAACAAAAAAGAAAATACAATAAAACTTCTGACTTACAAAGTTAATTAGGTGATTAAACTGTCACACAACTGTAAATTAGTAGCTCAATCCTCACAATTTATAAGCAGAACACAAAATAAAACAAAAGGCTTGGTTCACTGTAAAAACCACTAAGCTTTTGCAGGAGGCCAAAACTGCCATGGAAAATTTATTTTCCACAGCTTACTCGGTCTTGAATAGTCTCTGCTTTGTAGATGACTTTTTATTGAGTGAAGCCAAAATTCTTTATAGCTAAGACCTTTAGGAACAAAGTGTGTTTGCCTCATTGTTTTTAATGTTATCATCATATTTAAATCTCAGGTATTAAAGTGAGAAGAGCACAAAGATATATTTGCAATTTATGGCCTGGGTGAAAGGGGACCATGCAAGATCTTTCATACAGTGTGGGCCCACAGGAGAAGGGAAATGACTATGTGTTATTTCTCACAGGATAAGCTGTGGGTGAAGAAATGTGAGGTAGAATCATAGAATGGTTAAGAGTTGGAAGAGACCTTAAAGATCATCAAGTTCCAACCCACTGCCCTGGGCAGGCACATCATCCACCAGAGAAGGTTGCTCAAAGCCCCATCCAGCCTGGCCTTGAACACTCCCAGGGATGGGGCTTCCACAACTTCTTTGGGCAACCCATTCCAGTGTCTCACAACCCTCACGGCAAAGAATTTCTTCCTAGTATCTCATCTAAATTTCCCCTCTTTCAATTTAAAACCATTACCCCTTGGTAAAGGTAAAGTGAAGCAGAGCTTTTTCCACTGTACAACTGTGGAGTCTAAGGTCTTATCAGAGACTTATCAGGTCTAAGGACAGTCAACACATAAATAGCCCTAGACAACTTTGGGGACCAGGACAGTAAACACAGCATTCCAGGAGCTGCTTAAGAAACCTCTTGACCAGTGATGGCCAGAAGTTGGGAAGCCCTGAGCAACCTGGTCTTGCCTCTGAGTCTGGCCTTGTGGGCCACAGGTAAGACCACAGACCTTCTGAGGTGCCTTACAGCCTGAATTACACTACATCCTTCTATAAATGCTCTTCTCTTACACTGCGAGCATCCCAGACGGTATTAGTAACAAGTCAGAGGGTTGCACAGACACCTGGTTTGAGTTGGTATGGAAGTTTTTACACTGTGTTAATAGACAAAATTTTGTCACCTGACCCAAGATATGTTAAAGTCAACAGTCTTCAGTAGCTTTTCTGCTTGTTAAATTGATCTAGTTAATTTTGGCAAGATTATCACAAAGAAATTCTTCTAGAGCATACCCCACACACTTGAATAATAGTAGCGTAGAAGCGAGGAAACCTGCACTTTAAGGGGGTAAATTTTATGATCCACAGAAAAAACACCAGCTGCTCTCCCAGCTTTTGGCAGAGACATGATCTCATGGAGTCACAGAGCTTTGATCCAGAAGTGCCATTTGTGATCACCCAACCTGGTCTACTTATCTCACTCTATTACCTTTGTACTGAGCTCAATAATTTTGTGTTTGACTCAAATACATCTTCCAGAATGACATCCCGTCTTAATTTGAAAATGAGAGATGGGGAATCCACCTCTTCTCTTCATCATGTATTTCAATGATTAACCACTCTTTCTGTTAAAAACAGGCACAGAATTTCTAATTTGAATTTGGCTGGTGACAGCTTCCAGCCATCGCTTCTGTAGTACTCAGAATTTTCTTATTGTGAATATGCTCATGCATTTTAATGAGGTCACCTCCAAGTCTTGTTTTTAAATCATTAACATGCCAATTTCTTTGTTTCTCATGGGATGGGGTATTTCTTACAGGTGATGAATCATTTTGGTAGTTCTTTCCCTTGTGCTTTCAAATCTTTGAACAGTTTTTAAAATATGATTATGAACTGATTACAATATTCCAGTTCTGTGCAGAAATCAGACACCTCCACACTCCTATAAGAAATCTGTTTATCAATGGACATCCTACCATTAACTGGAGCAGGCAAACTGGGTTCCTTCTGATGAAATAAAATCATATTAAAAGACTAATAGCCAACATATGAGAGGGCTTTTGATCTACAAAAGTTTAGTTGAGCATGCAGATTCCTGAGTAAAGAAAACAAATTTCTTAGCTGAAACATGCTGACTGTCAAGCTGTGGCCTTTAAAAAGTCATGTTACCACCTGACCTCAGTTTCCATAACCACAACATTGGAACAAAATCTCATTAATCCTGACACGCCAGGAAAAAGAAAAAAATTGCTTGCCATATTACTGTCATAGCAGTTCCATTCTTCACCACAACTGACATTTTTAAATAACTATGCCACCTTAATGTTAAAAAAATAATTTTATGCTGCAGCCCTTTCTTTTCTGAGGTCTATTCAAAGCAAATTCTAAGCCCCTAGAACCACTGTACACATACGATAAGCTATTACCCTCCTGCTACAATGGTTAGATAGATAACTGCTGAGATAAAGGGCATGGGCTGCGCTATATTCCATAAACCTACTGAATGTTGCAAAATTCTAGCTGAAGATTCCAACTTTAGAACCACTGCTGTCATAATTGATGTTTAGTAATGTCAACAATTTAACTGCATTCCTGCATTGAAAATTTGAGCTCTCCAAAATGTGCCTTATGTATTTTCAAAATTATTCCTTTTTAGCAACAGAGATATATGATTTCTCAGAAGTGATGGATGCTGCTTTCTTTGACTGCTCAGGATTCTTATCACCCTTTGAGAAAATTGAATTTCTTCCATTTGTAAAATCTATTACCAGAGGAAGGATTGCAAGTAAAACCCAATGACTGGAATGAGAACTGTTTTGGTAATGCAGGCGTATTTCATTGATCCATATTAATACATAGAAAGCCTACTTAAAAAATTGTGTTTACTTAGTCTTAGGAATTAGAACTTGAGCAATATCATGAAATAGCTCAGCAGGGAAATAAATGTGTTATATTCATATAGCATATTTGTGTAAGATACAAATCAACTTGAACTAGTTTGATGTTTCTATTTTTGGAAATGTCCTAAATTAAATGTGAATACATTAAATGTCTAAAAGCTGATTAACCAAACAGACTGAAGAGAACAACCGCAAGCAGAGCATCTTCATCCAAAGAGGTACTTTCTAGACAGGTTCCCAAAAGAAGATCTACTTTAAATCAGACATGAAACATCATTTGTCAGTAATTTAAATGGGACTATTAAACTAATGGTAGTAGATATTAAAAAACTAATAAAATTTGTGACTTCATAAATAAGTATTTGCAGAATGACTCAGAGAAAGTAATAGTCCTTTCCAGACTTAAAAATTTATGAACTGATGACACTCTATTGATTGGAGCATTTATCGCACCTTCAATAGGTCTAATTAATGAAACAGTTCACAGAATCAAACACAGTACTTGGTAGGATGACACTACGACCCCCTTCTTTGCAAACATCTCCAGATTAAAACATTTTCACACTCCTGGAGTGACCGACTGAAGAGCTTACTAATAAAGTATGTATAAAGAGCTATAAAGAGCTTACTAATAAAGAGAGCTTACTCTATAAAGCTCTAAATAAGAGCTTACTCTATAAAGAGCTTACTAATAAACTTATGACACTAAGTTGGGTGGGAGTGTTGATCTGCTTGAGGACAGGGAAGCTCTACAGAGGGACCTGGACAGACTGGATAGATGGGCCAATGTTAATGGCATGGCCTTCAATGAGGCCAAGTGCCAGGTCCTACACTTGGGCCACAACAACCCCATGCATCGCTACAGGCTTGGGGCAGTGTGGCTGGAGAGCTGCCTGGCAGAAAAGGACCTGGGGGTGCTGGTCGACAGGAGGCTGAACATGAGCCAGCAGTGTGCCAAGGTAGCCAAGAAGGCCAAGCACATCCTGGCTTGCATAAAGAATAGTGTGACCAGCAGAAGTAGGGAGGTGATTGTCCCCCTGTACTCAGCACTGGTGAGGCCACACCTTGAGTATTGTGTCCAGTTCTGGGCACCTCAGCACAAGAGAGATATCGAGGTGCTGGAGCGAGNTGTTGAGGGATCTGGTGTAGGGGAGAACTTGTAGAGTAGGGCTGATGGTTGGACTTGATGATCCCAGGGGTCTCTTCCAACCTAAATGATTCTATGATTCTATGATTCTATGAAAGTCAGCGAGTGTTCCCCATTAACTTCAGGTACCTTATGTTTACCTGCATATAAATATAAAGCTACTTATGAGACAGGTAAATTGGAGAATCTGATACCTGATGAAACAACACTGATGTAAGATGTAAGATCATCAGATGTAAGAGACTATGTGGTTTTGTTTGTTGTATCACTTAACTGCAAATCATTACTACAGCTAAGAAGCTGCAGATGGTCATTACGACACACTGGAGCTGTGTCACCGACCTGGAAAAAATATTTTTTTATATTTTGCAAGTAACATACATTTGCATTTTGATACGTTCCAATATAAAGGTATAGATTCAGAAATAGGTAGTTTAACATAGCATCACAATAACCTGAAAAACAGAGTCTGAAAGGCATCTGTATGTCCCAATAGAGAAATGCCATGAACTCTTACTCTATGGGAAAAAAGGATAGTATGAATTTGAACACATTAAAAGAAAATAAATGAGTAAAAGCACAGAAGCAGATTTTGCCTCTTGATGAGATGATTTTATAACAATATGTTCATGTCTACTACCTTTTTTTTAAAGATGGGAAAAAAGAAGGACAGAGATGATATAGGAACAGCCACAAAGCTCAGGCCTTAAGACGATACCTTAAAGTAAGAAACATGAGGGGCCAGATTATCTTGGTTTTTCAGGAAAACGGCTGAGGCTGGAAACTAAAGCAGAGAAAGATGCAAAGAAAACCAGAAGTTGGACTCAGAAGGCAGAGAAGTTTAAAATAAAAATTAGACTTTTTTTTTTTTACAAAGACTAGTGATTTTCTTCATCTCTATGTGCCTTCAGGTGAAGACTAGATACATTTATAGAAAATTTTTAGGAAAATATGAGTCATTTTACCAAATAGTTGTTAGAATATAAGAGCAAATGCATATTTGTTCAACAGATGATGGAAAGTACACTATGATTTACTGTTCTGTTCCGTCCACCTGCAAAGTTCAAAACATGGAAGCAAGAGTGGAGCAAGACTTCAGCTAAAGGAGATCAGTTTTCTGGCTCAGTGTATCGTTGCTAGAATTTCACTGGTAAGCAGGCATCTAACAGGAAATTTCATATGATCCACATCTTGAAAGAATGGAATTTGATCCTTGCCTAACAGTTAAATCTAAAAATCCAAGATCTTAAAGCTGTCATCCATAGTTACATTTATAGTACTCTCCTCATATTGTGTGATCTCATGCCACATATACACTGCAATATCTTTATGCAACAGCCTCAAAAAGAGATGAGTTCACAGACTTAGTTTTCTTGGGTTTGTGAGCTTCAGACAGACCAAAATGTTGCTTATACTTTCAAGATGGTTTAGAATATCAAGGATGGCAAAAAGCTTTGGGTTAGTGTATGGATTTTCTACCTCAAACCATCATTTAAATCTGGTATTCTAAATTCTGAAATTTCGGACAATGAGATATTTCTAATTCTTAAATTGTCTTAATTCTAAAAGCTACCAGCCTTTGGAAGCTGCTATCCTAGAGCAGAACATAACTGTGGCAAGCACGAGCAGTACACATTCATCAGCCAGAGTAGATTCCTGCTTGAATCTTCCCTAGAAAGGGACTGCTTCACTCTTCAGTTTACAACCTCATTTGTTCCCAAAGAACTTCCCTCAATTATCTCTCCTTTTCACCCTTCAGATAAAAACAGCTTTCCTGTGTTGAGTGAAGCTGTAATCTACAGGTTACTACCATGATAACCTCTCCAGACTTCCCCATCTTCTCAGGAGGAATAGAAATAGTCCACTCCAACACCCCACACTTCAAAGGACTTACGAAGAATTTGAATTTAAGTTTAAAAAACAGTATGAAAATGCAGTCATAGCCAGCCTCATTCAGCTGCCAAAATGGAGTTCTTAATATAATGTGATTTTTCGTGTTTGATTATTACAGTGACTACATACCAGAGAGCCATTGACAAAGGAAGGCAGCTTTTGCTCTTTTTTTTCCATTTTCTGGCTAAAGTTAGAGAACTTACATTACTTGAATCTAATAGCATTTAACTGAACAGGAAATCAGAAGTCAGGCAGGAAATTTTTAGAAGTCAGGCAGGAAATTTTTAACCCTTGAAAAGTTAAAAGTGAGGCAGTGCTGTAACTGGCTGCTGAATTAACTCATATGAATAATTGTCCAAGTTCTGTAGTTTAATAGGTTTCCCTTTTACTTCTTTGTCTGAAGATTTACTGGAAAATACACATCCCTCCTGGACATAGTGATTACATTCAAACTCCAGAGGTGAAAAAGAAACAGCTATGCAAAGTAAAAAGCATAAATAGAATCGGCTGCTGGTAGCACTGTTTTCTTACCACCATCTCCATGTGACAAACACAAAAGTCTGTTTAATTATGCTACAGGACAAAAACTGAGGGGGCACTTCATGACATAGCACTGTGCCCATACAGGCTTTGCAGAGTTACAGAAAAAATAAAACCAAGAAAAGGCAAAAAGGGACAGAACAGTCAGCAGAACCATCACCCATGTTACAGAGCTAGAATTCAGAGGTGCATGGGCTTTTGTAAATTCAGAGAGGAACCACAAAACATGGGGAGAAATTTTGTGTGGTATGAAAAGTAGATGCCTATTGAGCCGCAACCTACAGCACCAACAAGAAGAAACTACAAAACCCTACTTTGTGTATATCAATAATAAAAATGAAAGTTAAATTTAAAAAAGGAAACAATTCCTTATTCTCTTTGAGCATTTTTTGTTAGGAATTAATGAGCCAGTATCTTCCTACCTGCATGAACTCTTAATATAACACCTTTTCCCTTGAAAACAGAAACATTAAAGGTGTTTATCCAGGCACAAGCTGTCGATGCACTGCCACTATCTTCCATGGCACTAACTAAATATCTGCTTAAGCACTATTTACCCCTAGTGCACCCAACCACACCATTGGGAGTCAGTGATTATGTGGGACACAGTGTGGAGCAAATTCCCACAAGAGACAAGAACCTCCAAATATTCCATCACCTTCTACTCTCAGCACAAAGTGCGCTCATGAACCATACCCGTTTCAAATAGGAATATAGGCATTAAAGTTCTCATCACAAACCTGAAACTCCACACCAGCCAAACAAAACACCCTGCCCTAGAGGCAGAAAAAGGCAGATGGGGCACCAGTACCTTGTTTAGTCCCCTTATGGAAAATCTCTGCTGTATAAGGGCGATAATCACATCTTGTATCTATGTATTTTGACACACTCTTTAACTGTTATTTTTGCACAGGACCACTGTTTCATTCACCAAACTGTTAATCAATATTTTGCTTTCAACTCATAACTCACTGTGTGGTCCATGCTTTGTTTACTGCCCATTATTCAATTGTGTTATGATGTTAAAATTATTAATTTCCTCCAGGGCTTCTCAATGGTACTCATCATTTCAATATCTGAGTGCTGCACAAATTCAAATTAATTTAGTTTCACAAATATCCACAGTGGCACAGGAAAGGTCATACTGTTGTCTGAAACATAGGGTGCACAGAAAGATTAAGGACAGAAGTATTCACTGATTTTAAATGTCCTTTCTGAGGCATCAGAGATGTAATTTTAAAGTATTTAATACGGTATTTCACAAGCATTGCAAGCACAGAGGTTGCAGCATCAGTCACAGGTGTGACTGCTGAGCAAATTGGATATAGGACTCTAAAGTTGGTCATTAAAAATAGATAATTAGACACTATTAGACATACAGAGACATCCACATACAGAGATCACAGGACTAGTTTCAGTGTCTATATTAGCAGTAGATAGGAAAAGACCAGTGCAACGGTGTATTATTTCAGTCACGTGACCTTCCTTCACCCTCCTGTGCCTCATTCATTAAGGACTTTCCCTCTCAGGCAATAAATGAGGCAGGAGTCATGCCACCATTGCTCACCTCTCCTTCACAGCACTAGTACATCCTTAGAGCAGGTCCATCCTGCACAGCACTGGAGCCAGAAATCCTACATACAAACAATATGTGATGACACATGTATCATAAGGGGACTGAATTAAGGTTGCCAAGCAACCACATTTACACATTATGCCACAAATCCTTGTCCTTCATCTCTTCAGCAAACAACCCTACTCTTTCTCCAATCTGCTTCTGTGACCCTAATTACCCCTGCTCCCAAAGGCTTCCTCATTGCAGTTTCTTTGTCCAGCCAGTACCAGCTTTCTCTCATTACTCCAGCTGTTACTCTGTCATTGTGTTCTTCATAATTAACATTTAGTCCATTCCATTTCTTCTGTGCCTGACCAGCTCTTGGTCCCAAAAGAAAAGATACTGTTGAAAAAAAAAAAAAAAAAAAAAACAAACTTCAATTTTTCAATTTTTAGCTTGTAGCATTTGTCTCAGATGACAGAGATCTCAAAGATCTCAATCCCCACATGTAGGAAATTGGGCAAGGAAGACAAGAGACCACGATGGTTGAGCTGTGACCTGCTGGTCAAACTAAAGGGCAAGATGAGGCTACACAGGAAATGGAGGAAGGGACAAACATCCTGGGAAGAGTATAGGGATGTTGCCCAGTTGTGTAGGGATGAGGTCAGGAAGGCCAAGGCACAGCCAGAACTGAACTTGGCAAGGGTTGTATAGGAAAACAAGAAAGGTTTCTACAGGTACCTTAATCAGAAAAGGAAGGTTAAAGAAAATGTACCCCCCCTGATGAGCAACAGTGGGGAACTTGTATCAATGGACGAAGAGAAGATGGAAGTTCTCAACAACTTTTTTGACTCAGTCTTCACTGGCATCCCTTTTCCTCCTAGCTCTCGTGTTGATGGTCTACAAGTTGGAAAACGAGGTGACAAAGTCCCTCCCATGGTAAGTGAAGACAAGGTACGTGATCAGCTGAGGAATCTGAAGATATACAAGTCCATGGGACCTGATGAAATAGATGCCAGAATCCTGAAGGAACTGGCTGATGTAGGTGCCAAGCCACTATCCATGAAAAGTTGTGGCAGACAGGTGAA
>VZTM01029966.1:2519-17635 GCA_013400555.1 Jacana jacana
AGAGGAGACTAAAAAACAAACGAAAAAAAAAGAGATGTAATTATTAATGATAAAAGCTTGCAAACATTTTTATAAACATTTGTTGTGGGTTTCCATCATTAGTGATTTCTGAAATACTTATTCAGTAAAAGATCCCTTCATGCCACTAGTATGATTTTTCTGCTGTAAAATTAACAAGCAGAAATATCTTTCTGTTCCCTTTGATGAAGTTAGGTGCATCATTGTTCATGACTGAAAACAAAAACACAAGAAGAAAAAGGAGTGATAAGCAGTAGAAAATTACCAGAAAAAAACTTCAGGTTTTACAGTATTTTACATTCAGTGCATTCAATTGAAATTGTAGCAACCACAAAATTACATTAGTTTTCAGCTAATAAAATAAATGAGGCCAAAAACAGTCTCAGTCAGAAATATGTTACTTTTAGTAAGCTGATCTATGAATTTGTTTTAAACAAGTCTGTAATAACTTTTGCATAACGTTTTCTGATAATAGATCTCCGTAACTACATCTCCACATGAATGTACTATTACATTTCTTCTTGTTATTTGAAAACTATAATTCTATAGTAATATCTCCATATTTAAATGAATATACAATATGTTTTGCTTTTCGGAAGGAGGCAATGTTAAATGATTTAAAACTGGAAAAACCATGATACCACATATGCACTTGTGTGGTACAACTGGCTTCATTTTGCACTGGAGTAGAACAGTGTCATACCCAGGCACTGGTACTATTATTTTCAGCTTTTATATTAATGGCATACAATCTAATGCTAATAAATGCAATGCTAATGTAATTCTTTGTGGGCTAGACGTGGTCAAAATTCTTTGGCAAAACCAGTGCTATACAAAATACAGACTCATGCACACAAATGAAGCTTGGAAATACCTTTTCTGAAGCCATTAGTGAAGCTATTGTTCTGTAGTCAATTAGAGCTTCTCAGTTGCTACAGAACTTCAAAGTGTCTAGAGGGAAAATTCATTTTCTTACCAGGATATGACCCTGCTACATTCATGAGTTAGTCAAAATCTGGAGCTGTTTGACTATAGAATAAGAAGGACCTGTTTTAACTCAAGTTTAAACTTTCTTCAGTGACACTAACATAGTGGATTGTTTCACAGACAAATTTTTCCACTTCTCTGGGAAAATGCTTTTGTTTCATATTAGCTTTCTTCCTATAAAAATTGTTTAAATTCTTCTAGAAAACAAAGGTTTCAGAAAAAAAAAATCCCTAAAATAAAATTTTACATCTACCCAATTTTCTCATTAGAAATATATCAGGTGTCAAACAGGGTAAGTGGAGAATATAGGGCTCAAGAAACAAGATATGACAATTGAGACCATCTGTCTGACTAAAAATAAAGCACATTTGCCTGTGGTTTACTGCCTTCTTCTGATCTTGTTATGGTTCCAAAATCTGACCATTCAAGTAGAGGAAAAATTCTCTGATGCATGACAAGAAAAATTTAGATTAACTCATTCCAAGACAAGTAGCACATGTTCTTAAATTCTTTCAGAGTATGTGAAAAAGTAGAAGAGCAGAGACAAGTGCAATAGCTGCTCCTTTTTGGCTGCCTCTTATGTTTGACTATCCCGACACCTCACACAGCAGCAGCTGACCCAGCAGTAATTCTGGTGACAACCTAGCCTATGGGCTAGAATTATTTTCTTGAAGCTTTCATTACTGTCATTGCTGCTTTCATATCCATTAAGAAAACTGTAGGTATGACACAGGCAATCACAGCTCACTGTTCTGGTGCCATCAAAGTGCCATTAGATTTGAAACAGCACCATAAGGGACTGGCTACATCCAAGAGCAGTGCCTTGAATGTCTTTTTTCTTCCTCCTGGCATTTAATTTGCTGTTGAATGGTGATACAGTGAGTAACTAGTGTATAAATCACACCCTTCAAATCCTATGTACACATTATAATCAGTGTGTTTCACTAAATGTATGACCACCTTCACAATGTCATCATTTACAATGCTGTTATTTTGTAAGTGTAAAGCAAAAAATTTCAGAGTTACCCAGCAACTCTGTTTTACTGCTGCCGTCATCAGTGTTGATTCGGTTGGATTCGGTTCCATTGCTGCTATCTCTTCCTAGTCTCAGGAAAAGAAAGAAGCACAAATGGTTCTTCAAGCAGAATGTGTATAAATGCATACAGTACATATATTGTGTATATACTAAATAATATGTATGTGCTAAATAACATAATAGTGTATATTTACTATCTATATGCAATATATATACACTATAGACTATATGTATGGGTACATACTATAGTATATATAATATAGATGCAAGCTATATATAGCATAATATGTATAGTATGCACTTATGCATATACTATAGTGTATACATATATATGTGCTATACAGCATCCATATAGTACAGACTACATGATAGTATAGATGATTCTTGATTTTGTTTATGTGAGAAAGCATGACCTGTATGCAGTATATACATACCTAACTACTTGATTATATCAACAAGGATAATATAAAAAAAAAAAAAAGACATAAATCCATTCTGCTACCCTGAGTTGCTAATGCATATGCAATCATTTCAAAAACTTATTTACTTTAATAAAAATTAACTTCTTGGGTTCTCAGCAAAACTATGAAAGACAATTTTAAGATTTGTCTGGTAAGAGGCAGCACTTTTGTTCAAAAACATTTTGTGGTATGACACTTCAGTGAACAGCTCAGTGTTCTGCCAGCCATTTGGGAAGTTTCTTTTGCAATGGAATACAGAAAGTCTTGGGGAAATAAAAAATAATAATAATATACATTAAAAAAAAAAAGTAAAAGAAAGACTAACATCATGGAAAGTGGGACTTTCAGAGCTAGCAAATATATACCTGAAATTCTTGTTTGAGCTATTTAGTTGTACTGGGTTAATTGAGTCAAACATCAAACTCTGAAGATCTTCTTGTGTTGTAAAAAATCGCAGGATGCTGATGGAAAAAATAGGATCTAAAAGCTTGATTAGTCTTAATACTGAAGGCACATTGAAAATAACATTGTGCTGGAAACACAGAAAAAAATGACTTGCAGAACCTATACCGATCCAAAGCTGTTACTAATGAATCAGGGCCTGCTGGCCTGTACGCAACTGAAAGAGTTGTTTTAGACTAAATAATTATATCTCCCATTTCAGTTTTCTAATGAAAATGAAATGGGAGTGTAATAATTGGGGCTGCTCTAACGAATCTCTACAAGAAACTCAGCATAAAAATGTGTAATGGTTGCCAAATTAAAATTGATATTTTTATTTAATAAAATTAGCTTAACAATGATACTAAGATATTTCCTTGCTCTGAAAGCATTTAAATATGCAACAGCATGGTAAAGGAGCAGCAGAAACTCAAAAAGTTCTGAGATATTACAAAGCACGTTATTTGATTGACAGAGCACTTTAACAAAATTCTATGTGATATGCTTTCTGTGACAAGAACAAGTATTGGCCACAAACCTAATCCTGATGTACACAATTTGCAGCTTTTACAAAAAGTTTTGTCAGAAGTTACATTAATTCAAACCAGGACCTGCAGACTATATGTGGATGGTGTTTCTATCTTGGCAGGAGAGCCCAAAATTTATGATTTATGCTCTCTGCCACAGATTAGGCAGATAGGAGGCTGATATACTAGATACGACTGCTATTGTAAATTTACCTGGCATTTCATTTTTCAGTCACACTGATGGTTATTTTCATACATCTTCAATCCATCATTTGCTGCTAAATCTAATTAGTTTGATTGGCAGATTTAGCTTCCCGGTGGGTCTTTGTCAATATTGTGTAGCAGTAAATACCTTGAGAGTCTTTTTTTCATAACTTGGTTTTTCCTCACCCAGCTAACTATTGATTAGCTGTTTTCATACAGCCTTCACCCACCTCTAGAAGAAATGAGGACAGCTGAAGTGCATGGTGGTCAAAATCACCTGTGCACTAACAAAACCAGTACACTCTTTCCAAGAGGTGGGAAATCATGCCAGGACTGGGGTGCTCAAGGGCTCAGCAGCTCTGAGACTGGGGTGCTGTGGGCTGGGGCCCAGGGCAGGGAGGAAGAGCATTGAGCTCAGGGAAGCCGCACGGCAGGCAGGAATAGCATCAGGAAGTCTGTGCCCTGGACTTGGAGCATTGCCCAAGGAAGCCCATGGCTTGCCCTGAGCTTGCCAGTGGGACATCATGCCAGATTCAGAGCTGTCTCATCTCCATGGCTATGTCAAGTGGGGAAAGGAAAGTTCAAGGAAAGTTCAAGGAAAGGAAAGTTCAAGGAAAGTTCAAGGAAAGTTCAAGGAAAGNAAAGGAAAGGAAAGGAAAGGAAAGGAAAGGAAAGGAAAGGAAAGGAGAAATATTAGTGGCACAGAATCTAGCTGGACATCTGTAACAAGTGGGGTTCCCCAGGGGTCAGCACTGGGTCCAGTCCTCCTCTGTTTTCATCAATGACATGGATAAAGAGATAGAGTGTACCCTCAGCAAACTGGGAAGGGTGGCTGACACACGAGAAGGCTGTGCCACCATACAATGAGACCTGGACAGGCTGGAAAGTTGGGCAGAGAGAAACCTGATGAAATTCAACAAGGGTCCTGGACCTGGAAAGAAGTAACCCCATGCACCAGTACAGGTTGGGGACTAACCTGCTGGAGAGTAGCGCTGAAGGAAAAGGCATGGGAGTCCTGGTAGACAAGAGGATGACTATGCGCCATCAATGTGCCCTTGTGGCCAATAAAGCTAATGGCATCCTGGGGCATGTGTGTGACCAGATGGTCAAGGAAGGTTATCCTCCCTCACTACTCTGCCCTGGTGAGGCCCCATCTGGAGTACTGTGTCCAGTTCTGGCCGCCCCACTTCAAGAAGAACAGGGAACTGCTAGAGAGGGCACAGCAGAGGACCACAAAGATGATTAGGGGCCTGGAGCCTCTCCCTTATGAGGAAAGGCTGAGGGACTTGGGTCTTTTTAGTCTGGAGAAGAAAAGACTGAGCGGAGATCCGATCAATAGCTATAAACACTTAAAGAGTAGGTGTCAAGAGGAAGGGGCCAGTCTTTTTCAGTGGTGCCCAGTGACAGGACAAGAGGAAATGGGCAGGAACTTGAAGATAAGAAGTTCCATCTAAACATGAGGAGGATCTTCTTCACTTTGAGGGTGCCAGAGCACTGGAACAGGCTGCCCAGAGGCGGTGAGACTCTTCAGCTCTGGAGACATTCAAGATCCACCTGGACCAGTTGCTGTGCAATTTGCTCTAGGAGGACCTGCTTTGGCAGGGGGCTGGAGTAGATGATTTCTGGAGGTGCCTTCCAACCCCACATCATTCTGTGATTCTGTGATATTCTCATAGAATATCTAGAATCATATGTATTGGAAACTTACGTCAACAGATGTGGAACTGGCTGATCCATTTAACTACTAAGACAAAGCTAACAGTGGTTGCGTGAGGTTTTTTGCCTTGGGAAATACATTAGCAAATGCAAATGTATGTTGGCCTCGAGTCTGGATGACTCTCGCTTTTCATGTAGCAAAGGTAAAAATATCCAGAATGTGCACATACGTGCTTATAATACAGAAGAAATTCTGCGTACTGCCTTGTTTTACCTAACAGAGCTGTTCCATTTTGTACCTCATCACCTGGACCCTCCAGAGCTTACCACCAGTCAAAGTACCTCCGTCAGTAAGCAGCAGGGATTCAATGCTCAGATAATGTGCCCCAGTCACCTTGGTTGCTAAGAGATTGATTATTCTTTATATTCTTTGAAAAAGTGGATAAGCATAGATTTGAGCCATTATATTATTTTTAGAGAGGTTTACTAAGAAAACAGAGACCACAGTGTCTTTCCGTCCCCTGACAGCGGCCTACATCATCCATCTCCAGAGTGGTAGTGGCATAGGGACCCAGTTCTCTCAGTAGATTGTGCTAGTCAAGTACTATGAACATAAAGCTGGCTTTAACTCCCATGCTTATAAGTTCTCCCCCACTGTGCTCTGATTGCTTCAGCTTTTTGGCATAAGTCAGCATGACCTGCCAGATGGCTTGCTCACAAAGGGAATTTCCTCTGTATATACAGACAGCTTTTCCAATGACAACCCTCATAGTTCTGGATATTTCTGGGCCCTTCCAGTTCACTTCTTATACATGCTAAAAACTGCTAAAATGCACATATTCCTCATTCTTCATCCCTCCAAACAAAACAAAATGCAATGCTATATAAGCAAATTGCACAGTGATCTCTTTTACAGTCAGCTGATATGAGTTTATTTTTAAAAGATTTAAGCATCCCGTCAACAAAAAAAAAAAATCACAGGTAGTTTGCACCAAACTTATTGTATCTATATGAGCAAGTAAGGGCTGGGAGAACTTTGCTTACAGTTAAACTTGTTTCTTCAGAGAGTATTAAAGCATTTTTTCCTAGCAAACTTTAAGAAATTTGTTGACTTCTGCTGTAATGTCTACCTGAATTTTCTTAGAACTCACTTCCCTCCTAAGACTCTTCTTCATTTACCTCTTTTAGAAAAGTCCCACTGTCCTTTAGTCAATCATTTTGTCGATATTCTTTGATGATTGGAAAGGAATGTCTGTAATTTCTTGTGACTAGTCTTCTGGGCCACAGGGAATAATAACTTCCTGCACTGCCACATGTTTAGAAAGCACTTTTCTTACAGCTGCTGTGCAGTTTTGGATTCGGTATCAAAATATGGATTTTGAGTGGTTATTTTTTTTAATTTCATATATAATTATTTCATATAGTTTATGCATGCTGATATCAATCACAACCTCAATGTTCACCTAAAAAGTCCTATTTTTCTGAACATTCAGTTTTCGAGTATTCACACAAGATGAATGTGCAAGTGGGAACAAAATATTAAGAAAACAACTGAAAGATGAAGAGGCAAGAGAGAATTCCCTTGAACATCCTAAAATTTTAATGTTTCCATGGCTTAGTTTTTTAGTTCCCTAGTATTCCCAAGCTTTCCTATTCCTTTGTTTTCCATTCAAAATTTCTTTTTTCTTTTTTCTTTTTTTTTTTTTTTAAATAGAAACGAAACCAGGCTGCTCAGAAATCTTGTGAAGAGACAAAACCAGTTTATTCTGCTGGCTCTTCTCGCCCACCAGATGAAGAAAAAATAAGTTTTCTTTCCTGCTGCAATATAGAGAATACTACATTATAGTTTGTGATTGTGGGGATAAGTCATCTGAATGCGGCGGGCTGACATTGTGGCCACACTGAGCAAAATCACAACTAGAATATTATGAGTGGAGAGCACTTCAAGAAACCTTTAAAAGATAGACTTGTAGTCTAATACTTCAATATGCCTGAAAATTTGCTGGAGCTTAATAAGCTTTTCTGAAATTTCAAATTTGTCAATGGATATCTTCCAAGCATCCCATTATTTCCTTTCAAATTGCTCCTTTGCAATAGATCTCATTGATCTTCAGAAAATTCACATTGATTTTGTTAGACATGCATTCTTTCTAGGAGAGATACATCATTAAATGACTGGGGGATGGGAGGGATTGAAAACATAATTAATACTTAAAATTCTGGTGCTCAACAGCACTGTCTGAATTATCATTTTAGGCAATAATAATAATAATAACTACTTTCTAACCACAAATCTAGCAAGCAAAAGATGAAGTGGAAATTACTCTTTTAAGAAAAGTGGTACTAATAATGCCTGCCAGTCATAAACAAGTCTCAAAGTCACAAAAGTCAGAGTGAGTTTTTAATCTTTAACTGTTAAGAGGTTACTATATAATTGCCTATATCACTTATTCATATATATTAATTTTTTGCACTACCAAACCATCATTCTACCTAGAGGATCCCACGTTTCCAATATGAATACTTAATGAGGAAAAATGAATACCAGTACCCAAACTAAAATTGGGATTACAAATGGCATGTTTAGATATTCCATCTGAAAATGATTGCTTCTTTGTCACCATTTTCCTTGGCCCCAAAGACCCAAACAGTCAACATAACAAACACTGTTAAATACAGATTGATTTTACCTGCATTGTGTACAGTCTATTGTATCCCTCTTTCAACTGCTGGGACTTTTGTTTCAAAAACATGACTGGAGATCTCTCCAGAAGGCACCAGTAAATAATGTGAGGTTTCCCTTGCTTCAGGGAGTCCATTGGGAACACAAACCTTTTGCTCGAGGAACCGTGAATGGTTTCAGTGAGGTAAAGGATAATCTTTTCTCTTTCCTTTCATGCTGGTACAAACTACTTCTTTCCCATGACAGAACCTCACACATGCCTAGAATAACATCCAGGTTTTATGGCAATTTGCAGGCTGTATGTCAGCCTTCAACAAGAAGAATTATAAATTTTCCACGTAATTTTCTAAGCAACCGTAAGACAGAAAAAATGCAGGTTAATTCTGTCCACTCAGTTCAGAGTATTATTTTTTTTTTTTTTGTCTAGACTCTGATATCTAGAAACACAATTTTTTCATTATAAAAAAAATGGCTGAGAGCAGTAAATATACCCGGAAAAACACAGTTAGGAAAATATTAGAAAGACAAAGGAATAGAAGCAGCTATTTTTCTTTTTACCTGAAATATACATTTTGGAGATACACTCCCTCACTCCCTCACCATGTGTCCTTAACATGGGTACACAAATACCCAAATACAGATGCACACAGCATATTAGTATTAAAGAAAAAAAAAATAATTCTTCCTGTCCAGTTTTGAAAATTCTTTTTCATCTGTACATTATGCCTTTAAACAAAGCAAGAGCAGTAATAAGATTTGGGGTATGGGCATAGGGTTGAACTAAAAAGGAGCATAAGCTTGGCAAACACGTTTGCTTTTTTCTGATCTAAAGAAACTCCATGTGTTAAAAAATGTGATCCATCACAGAAGGATAGAAATAAATTATACATATGGCTGCTCTCCGTGTGAATATCCATATTTACATGCACAAAAGAACAGTCATCTGCTAACAAGAGTGCTTGTCATTTGTCTATCTGAAAAGCTTGTATATTCCTATTAAGTGAAACTTATCTTGTAAGTTTGGAGACTAGCAAGACATGAGCAACTTTGGCTTAGAACCAGACATGAGCCTGTCCTGCCTGAGCTCCAAACCAAGGAGAAGCTGGATAGCCTAATTGCTGCAGGCCAGATTTTGAAACTCTATGTTCTGTTTCTCAAAATTTACTAAGCTACAAATCTTAACCTTGATTCCAGACTTGTTTGAAGTATATGCAAGCTGACCTCCTGTCCTCCTACTTTCTCCAGTTGTAGAAAGTACTTTAAGGTTGCACAGTCTAGACAGATGACAGCATCTCTTCTTTGGATATGTCTCATTGGATAAGATTTGACACAAGAGACCTTTTTGGTTTATTTAGTTTAGTATGCCAAATAAAGTACATAAAGTGATAGAACCAGATTTGCCAGATGTCTTTGATAAGTACCTAAGATTATGTTTTTTCTAATGGGAGTATGACAGCTCTCAATACGTACGCTAGTCTATTTTGTCAAATGTGTCCTCTAGTTATAGAATAGTTTCTGGTCATTAATAATCCAGTATATGACGTTGATTTTAGCTAGAGCAATGTTCCTTTTCGATGACTGTAGTGTACAGAGTATTCCAGATTATCCCATTTAAATTTCTAGCCCTCCTCTGTATTGCCATTGCTTTCCAGTTTGCATCACTAGAAAGTTTTATTATTAAACAATATTTTTTTTTGTCATTATCAAATAAAAAAATAAGGAAGATAAGACAAAACTGCTTCTGAAAGAATTTCCTAGGGTCCATTTTACAGACTAAGTTCTTTTTAGCACAACCTTCAGTTTTCTACCCTGTGTGTCGTTCTACTCTGTGTTATCAAATTGATTTTACCTAGAAGAATATTTATAACCTTTTCTTGTAACTAGAGAGAAGCGTTTTCTCCATGGCTTGGAAATTCTTATAAATGCTGCAGTATCTGGGTAATACTGTCCCAGATTTAGTATAAGTATGTCTACATGCCCGGTTTGGAAAGTGTGGGGAGAAGGTGGGTGTGGGTTGATGGTGGTGTTAGATAATGTTTGGATTATAATTAAACAATACCTGTAAAAAATAAAATAAAATCTTCTACTTCATTGAAGAGTGTGAGGACTGGATCACATACCTAAGAGCACTCTAAAAGTGACACTATTTCAATTTTTTTTTTGCAGTACTTCATAAATATGAATCATAATGGTCAATTTGTTACCAGCACAGTCACAAATGAAATAAGATAAAAAAAGGCCTTTTGGAAAAAAAAAATAAATCAGTATCTTCCTATATTCTTTATTCAAATATGACATATACTTGATTCCTTGCAAAAATTCACAAATCATTATTATTGCTCTTATGGTAATCAATCCCAAGAAAGTGGTACTGAAAAAAAGAAAGTATTAGTTATAGCAGGAACAAGGGCTAATAAAGTTTCCCCTCATAGATCTGTTATCGTACTTTACCTTTAAACATGTCTCATATTACTCCTTTTACTGGCTTCTCACAAGTTCAGAGAGACAACTCACCACAGACTCATGTTAGAGGTCCTCTAACAGATTTCTCTTGTGCTTTAATGATAATCTGGAGTCCAGTCTTTAAAGAAAAAGTAATACACTAATCTGTTTTGCCAGCAAGTCTTACTGCAAACGTGAACTCATGTTCCTGTTGAATATGTTACTCAGAAAATAATACTCTATGAACATAATATTTTACCATTTTGGAAGACAAATATGTTATCTGACCAGACATCGATTTATGTAGAATCTAAATGTAAATATTTTGTCCTGGTGGAATTTTCCACCTTATGCCAGATCTTACTTTTCTTGTTTTTTCATAAAAATAAGATATTACTACTTAATCCTTTCCTCAACTCACTTCATTGACCTTTTCTATAAATTGATCATCTTCCACAGTACTGCAGTGTTAATTAGTATACCTCTTCCTGCCCACTAGGTACGGAAAACAAAATAGTATAGAAGAATTAGCTATAGCTTTCTAATTAAGATCAAATTAAGGAGTTAGGCTCATTGTTATGTATGAAAAAGCACGCATGTTGCCGAGTGCAGAATGGATATTCTGATAATTTGTATATAAATTAAATAGTTTATGAGTATAAATAATTAAAAACATTACCTTTAAGAAATTTAATGACTGCTATACTTTCCTCTTATATCAGCATCAGAGGACAGATCCCTCAACAATTCTTATTATGTCCCACCATAATCACATAGGAATTCTTTATAAGAAAGTTTTTCCCTTTCTTTTTTCACAGAATCACAGAATGATGTGGGGTTGGAAGGCACCTCCAGAAATCATCTACTCCAGCCCCCTGCCAAAGCAGGTCCTCCTAGAGCAAATTGCACAGCAACTGGTCCAGGTGGATCTTGAATGTCTCCAGAGCTGAAGAGTCTCACCACCTCTGGGCAGCCTGTTCCAGTGCTCTGGCACCCTCAAAGTGAAGAAGATCCTCCTCATGTTTAGATGGAACTTCTTATCTTCAAGTTCCTGCCCATTTCCTCTTGTCCTGTCACTGGGCACCACTGAAAAAGACTGGCCCCTTCCTCTTGACACCTACTCTTTAAGTGTTTATAGCTATTGATCGGATCTCCGCTCAGTCTTTTCTTCTCCAGACTAAAAAGACCCAAGTCCCTCAGCCTTTCCTCATAAGGGAGAGGCTCCAGGCCCCTAATCATCTTTGTGGTCCTCTGCTGTGCCCTCTCTAGCAGTTCCCTGTTCTTCTTGAAGTGGGGCGGCCAGAACTGGACACAGTACTCCAGATGGGGCCTCACCAGGGCAGAGTAGTGAGGGAGGATAACCTTCCTTGACCATCTGGTCACACTCTTCTTGATGTGCCCCAGGATGCCATTGGCCAATCTTCTCGCTGAATGAATTGCTCCAAAGAAAGAAGCAAAAAAAGGGGTTGCAAGCAAGAAAAAGGAGAAGGAATTCTGTATCTTTTGTATTTACACATAAAAGGCGGGAAGAAATAGTTAATGTTTTGATAGTCTGCCCTGCTTAAGACTGCATGATTAAAACAAAAACTGGAGGGTAAGTAAAATGTGTTGCTCACAGCTCAGTCTAAGAGTTATGCTAGATTAGAGCATGAAAGAAAAATATTCATGCTCTAATGATAATGTTGGAGGATGCCAGGAATATCTTCAGTAATTAAAACTCTGAAATCTATTTGAAAATCAAACACCAGTCTTTTGAATTCTTACAATTTGGAAGGGCAGTTCCACCATGATGACCATATTAGCAGACACGCTGGAAATTATCACCTTCTGCTGTACCCGGGACTATGTTTAGCCTTGAGTGTGTTAGTCTTTGATCTGGAATATCTTATTTTTTGCTGCCAATTTTTACAGCATGTTGTGAAGTCTGGCTGGCTTTCTGGCCTTCACAAAAAAGGAGAGGAAGGACATGAAAACAGATATCAACCTTACCAAGAAAAAAAAAAAAATTGCATGATCAGTTTTGAAGTTTATGAGTAATTGCAGTGTCCAGAAATCATAGCAGATAAAGTCAAAAATGCAAGCAAACATTTGTTGAGATCCAAGAGAAGTCAGTGTTTATAAGAAGCTGCCACTGGATCATTTGCATACCGTAAATATGTGGTGTATATTAATCTGGTGAGGTATTTAAACAGGATTAAAAATATTCTAGGACTTCAGTAAATTTAGTAAAAATTTGAAACCTGTTTTAACTGATTTGTGATATGTAAGTGTCTTTTACCTAAAAAGTTACTAAACTAAAGTTAAGGTACTGTCTTTCATGCAATTTATGAATTATAGTTCTCTTTGATCTAGAGATAGAAACTTTAAAAGAGACATCACAGGTCAAGTAAAGAAATGAAACACAAGCTATAAAGCACCAGTCATAAGAAAGATTGGCCATCTCTCTTTAATTTTTTTGTGGCTGCCTTTACGTATTATATATCTCAGTCTTTACTGGTGCCCAGATTGAAGAGCTGAAAGGTACTATTTACTGTTAATGTGTTTCTGTGATGCATGGGCCAATGCTATTGACCAAAGGATTTATCTATTAACAAGATCAAAAGACTGACACACTGAAAACAAACAATAGATTTTACTTGAGAGATGGATTTTGTCTTAGTCCCTGAAACAACCTAGGGCTGATTCTGTTTGGATTTATACCCTAAAAATCTGAAGACTAATTCCTCAGATACTGTCACCTGATTATAGATTCATTGTCTCTAAATAGATAGTATTTTTAACAGTCTCAGAGACTGGGTTTCAGAGTGTTTTAAATTTATTAAATTACCTATTTTGCAGTTACTGAATTGTAATCTTTCTACACAGTTTACAAGTGAGGTCTTGCACATGAAACTGCTCTGTTGCACTAAGTTTAGCTATTCCAAGTTTAGATATTTAAGGCATCTCTGCCCACATGTTCACTGGTTTCTATTTAGTAAAACACACTCAAGACTCAAGCCAGTTCACAAACTTCATTGCATAACAGGGAAGAGATAGTACTATAGAAATAATTCGTATATGTTTATCCGTACCATGTTTATATGAGAGATATTTCAGCTGTGTTTTCTGAGCACTGTTTTGGTTGGGTTTTTTTGTACTTAAAAGTTTCTAGAATGACAAAAGGGGGCAAGTGTTCATATAATATAGTCTAACGATCTTCTCTACTGTTCTACTCTAGGGATGATGGTCTTCTGAAAAGTCAAGTCTAAAAGAATTGAGTCTTTTGTACTTTTTGGAACCTGATTATTCCTTTAAGTGTTCTAATGCTGGATCATAATTTATTAATGTCATTATTATCATCATCATCACAATCCCTGATAACTTTCATTCAGTTTTGCAGTCTTCTTTAGGAGTCCCTATTTAGGATCTGAAACCCAATTTGTAGGTCCTGTACAAAGACCAAACAAAAACACATGTCCTCTCCCTCCTCTCAGAGGGAGAAAAATGAGGCAAAATGTATAGAGACACTGAATTAGAGTAATTCCACATAACAGCAACTTTATTAAGACTAATTCAGGGCTGCAAAAAATTAGTTTTGCTTTCTTTTCCTCTCTGTATTATTGGCTTGACTTTTGCTGCCAGTCTTTTCTTCTAGTTTATAGTTCAGTTCCCTGGGCTATATCCTGTTAGCAGTTTCTACTAAAACAAAATTCAAATGTGCAGAATATTTCTGCATAAATCTTTCAAGTCCTCTGAATAACTGTCTGATTTTCTAAGACAAACCTTACCTAAGGCTTACCTACTGAAAAGTGCATATATTAGATGAGTTTCACCCACAAGCTTCTCCAGTATGGATTGCAATTCAATTAGTATAAACACAAGAAAAACCAAGACAAAAACAAGGTTCTATTTCCTGGGTTAACTTTTTAATAAAAAAAAAAGCCCAGCACTGATATGTGAGCAACACTGTAAGTGAAGACCCTTAATCACTTTTTATATTATTTGATTCATATGCCTGCTGATTTCTGTGGTGTTAACAGGAAAGGAATATGCTTTATTCACATTACATAAGATAATAATGCCTTTGTGATTGTAATTCAACTCAGTATGAAAAATAATAAGAAAAAAACTGCCCAGCAATTTGATTAGTAATTTCTATATCCACCCATCCCCAACGGACAGTGAATTTACCAACCAATAGGTTGCTGCCCTTTTTATAGATGCTCTTCAGCCTGTCTTCCTTCTTACCTCTTTCTTTTTTGCTCATTTTCTTTGCTGACATTTCTGCTCTCAGTTTCATTGCCTTTGACAGCATTTTTAATATGTGCTACTTGAGGATCCTACTATTCAGGTTCATTTCCACAATCATTATCAACCTAATCTCTCCCTCTTTTTTTCCCTAAAGTGCTCCTTCCATTCAGTTCCTAGACTGTGGTCTGTAGTCTCTGGTTTGAAAATCAGAGAAAGAGCTAGCTAATGTTTAAGTAGTCATTGAGCAATACTTAACCCACTGAAGTGTACACATATTAGCACTGCATCTATAATATCTTCCCCATGATTACCCTAGAGAACTTCAAGTCTCCTCACTGAAGTTCAGATCCAAGCAGAGACATTGCTAAGTTGAAAGCAAGCAAGAGCATCTCGGAAAATGATGAAGATTATGTTAGGATAACATTGCCTTT
>VZTM01029969.1:6190-17201 GCA_013400555.1 Jacana jacana
GAACTAAGGCTTTCTCTTCAAGTCTGAAATACTTGGCGTGGCTATTCTCCTCTTAAATGAAATCAATTGCCCTCCTTAATTTAAGAAAAATATATTCACTCAATTGAAATGGTCACTGAAGCAAACACTCCTTCCCAATTTCAAACTGTGCAAAAGTGACATTTCTAAGTTTGTTGTAGGAACTAGGGTAGCAAGGTCAGCACTGGAAAACACGTGTTACTGACAGAAAGAGCGTTCTGCCTTAAAGAACGAGTCATCTGAAATGTACTGAGAAGTACCATTACAAAGCTGCTCTTCCCAAAGCTTGCAATTGAACAGCAGCAAAGAAGTCACATAAGGTTCCTTATCCTTTTATTCACATGTCTGACATCAAACACCAGTGCAATGATGACGTAATGATCTCAACTTAAAATTCACACATTACTTGTATTTTTACCAATACTGCTCTTGATTTCTATTTTTCTTTCCCTTCATCTCCTGATGCTTTTCAGCACTTATCGTTTACTCTCTCTTTACCCTCCACTCATTCCTCATCTCTGTTTAATCTTATTTCCTTCATCTTGTTTCAGTTTACCCCTTCTCACAATACCCACAACTTTTATGTGGTAGACAAGTGTGTTAACACTACTGCCACCCACAAGATATAATTATATTTTGGCCCAAATATATAAAATACATAATCAAACAAACAAAATACATATCTTGTAGCAGATAAAGAAAAAAATATTGTGCATATATCATAATACAGGCACATTCTATATAGATTCTATATAGAATCTGTGATCTACAACTCACAACAGAAAAGAGAACACTTTCTATATTCGATGCAATATAAACTAAGGATAATTTAACCTCTTTTAGACCTTAACAACTCCAATATTTAAAAGTACAAAGTATATTCATGCATCTTTTGAAGAGGGAGATTTTACTGTTAAACTTTCTTGTTTAAAAGAAGAATTCTGTGACTTGGACTTCTATCTTTTATATATCTTTACTATCTCTTCAGATCTCTCCCTTTAAATGCTATAGTCATTCACCTTTATGGAAGTGAAAGAGGATGCATCAGAAAACATGCAAATTCAGAACCTTTTAGAGTAAACACTGTTTCAAATGTACATTGCTTTCATTAATATTATTCTTAACAATTATTTTTATTAGAAGCTTTGGTATTTTTCTTTCCTCCATAAGGGGACCAATTACGTCCTTGTCCACAGCAGAGGAGTGAGATCTATATCACCTTTAAAGGCTCCTTCCAACCCATCCCATGATCCCATTCTGTGATTAAGTAAAACAAACAAGAATACTTAATATATGTAAGACATTGCATGGCAGGACCTATCTAACTTTTAATTTCTAAGTGCAATACTAATATTTAGTGCAATGCTAGAAATCCTAAGTATTCCTCTTAGGCTAAGAGGAATAAGTGAGATACTAAATGAAATTTTAATACCTCGTGAAATCCTTTTGTAGCTTTTGAAGCTGTTTTCAATCTGCACAGAGCACTACTGAATAACCAACGAACACACAAAACGCTGAAGTCTCAAAAGCTGTGATTTTCCCATAAGAGTAGCTAAAATAAAATAAAAACTCTGAAGTGTGCATAAATTACTTTGCAATAAAGCATAATACTCTGAGAGGAAGCTGCACCTTTCACAGGCAACAAAAAGATGGAAAGCTAGCAAATGCTTTATAAACTACCAGCAATATTTTTAATGTAGCAAATAATTGAAATTTATGTAATGCCAACTGCATTTGATTTTACCTTATAGAGTACTCAATAACATCCTCTCAAGTTAGATTGCAGGTAAATTTTGGGGCTAAGATTTTTTTTCATCATGAGTTGTGCAGTTCTACCAGTTTCTCAGTCACAATCATTTTAAATGCAATGAACAAGCTACAATTAGAAAAACCCCAAAACCAAAAAAAACCCCTCCACCCAGTGCTTACGCCTCCATTCATGCTCGAGAACAAGAACTCTGTAAAGTCAAGTCAATCATATACAAATCAGAACACAATTGAAAGCAAATAGGAGAATCTTGTATGGCCCATAAAAGCATGTTTTGTGTTTTTAATAGTGATTTTTTCCAGATACAAGGTATATAAATAGTAGAAAGATGAAACTCAGTTGACTGCAAATAGCTCCAATATGTATGTTCTGAGAACAACACTGGTAACTATTTAAAATTCACATGAAAACTAATGAGTTGGAAGGCAGTAGAAAGACCCCATTCTGTTGATATTCCACCTCCACCACAGTGGGAGTATATCACACAATGCTCAATGTTGACCCAGGTGCTGCACAAGCCTGCATTAAGTGTAGCCTTAATTCTGCTCTAACTTAGGACAAAATTCCCGTAGGATCTTAACAATACGCAGACTGTTAATATTGAATGTTTTACAGTTTAGGGGTTGTCTTCAGGAGAAAAGAGCTTCTGCAGACACAGAGTAAATTAGATAAAAGAATTCAGTTCAAAATAAGGTTACCTACAAAGTGTTTGCTCTTTCAATTAGCACCCCCTCCCATACACACTTATTTCTTAGCAGTTTGCTTTAGGCTGGAACGGGATATGCTTGATTCATGTGCTAGGAAAACACCCTCAAGCTGGTGTCAGCTTTTGGTTACAGAGGAGCAGAGCAGCTGTTTACAGAAGGGAAAATTGGTAACTTTCATTTTGCCAATAGTATAGTTGCATTTTCACCTTCACATAGGTAAAGGAAAAACAACTAGCAAGTCATTATTTTTTTTTAATTTAACAAAGAAGCCTGCTGATGTTCTGCCCAGCCATCTCAAAATCTCCTTTTTCATTGTACCAATATACTTGATACGTTCAAATGTCACATTTTCACCTCAAAACAAAAAACACTTGATATTAGGTCAAGTCAACCAACCAATCAAGGTGTCTGAACTTGCCTCTTCTTCCCTTTCCTTCTGGGAACTAGAAGGGTGGCTCGAGGAGATAAAACAAAAGCATATCTGAGCTTATAAAACCAGCCATTTTTTTCCAATTTGATTATTAATTTTTCTCACTATTGTGAAGGCTAAGTTTCCCAAATCCAAGAATGACCAACAGCTGGAGGTTTGGCTGGGAGGACTCAGGAGTAAAGCACTTACAGGTGTTAACCAGCAGAGGCTACAGTTGGGGATTAGTCTCCACAGATGTTTTAGTTATAAACTCATACCACTTCCTAGAGAAAACGGCTCTTCCAGTGCGTGCTCCACTGCCGTCCCTGTAGCATCTCTTGTTATTCACGCACGCTCTCAGATTTGTTATGTGCCTCACCCCCTGCTGCTCCTCCTAGTTACAGCCTTTGTCTTCAGAGATCTCTACTCTCTTCCATCCAGGCTAGCTTTGCCAGAATGACTTGGGAGACAGCTTCACTGTTATTCAACATTTCTCAGTTTGCAGACCCCTATGCATTTTCTGACAGAAAACCAAGGTCCTATCAAGTGAATCAAAGCCTAAGAGAAATATGCCTTGTTTTGTTTACCAGTCACAGCCTGTTTTGAAACAGGGCACTAAAACTGCTTTCTTCTGCAGCCTCCAAACAAGTGCTGAAAACTACCGGGCTAGTTCTTAAATAACAGTAGGAATAAAAGACTTATTTCTAGCTTGGTCAGCAGCTCGCTGGGTTACTGTGTTAACCTTTCTTTCCTTTTGTTTCTTCCCTACAAAATACAGAAATAGTACTGCACTCACAGCTCACGTGGATATTACAAAAATTAATTAAAGTTTTAAATGCTTTGTGCCTCTTGGATTAAAGGTGCTAATGAGCTGAGAAGCATGATTATCATCATTAGCATCTCAGGCCTGACCTGTTGCATTCTCACTGTGCATTCTGGCATCTGCTTCACGCCCCATTACACAGAGCTTTACCAAGGAAGCTTTCTATCTAGCTGTAGCACCAGTGACACCAGTGGCACATTTAGAGAGCACGCTGCACATCCAGTGTCCGATTTTTAACATGCATGTCTAATTTTCACAGGCCAAAGATTCCCCATGAACTATTTCATACAGCTGACTACAGAGCACATACAACCGGGGCAGACAGGAATGCAAGTCAATTGGGCAATAATTTTTAAAATAGCTGTTAAATGCAGAACATACAAAAGACTCCCCGACTGTACAGCTGTCACACCACAGCCTCTCAATACATCAATATGAATTTACCCATCTGAAAATCTGAATCTGTCTGGAAAAATTTCTGTAAACATCAAATGATCAATGAGAACGGGCCCCTACAATCTAAAGGATGACTTGTACACTCTTGCCACAGCCAGCTCCCAGGACACATTCTCTGTTACGCAGCCCCTCCTTGCCTGCATTCAACTTCAACCCACTCACAGCCAGGCTCCTTTAGACGTTTACTAACACTTCAAACAATTTATCTCAAAACTCTAATGTGGTCACTTAAGGGGTCTGTAATATAGAATTTATTTAGAGTGACACCAGTTTCTTAATAATAATTCACATAATAATGTCACAAAGCAATTTAGCCTATCCTGGCCCACAAATGGTGGTGCTCTCTACATTTGCTTTCCTATGTCACTCCTTCTTCCTTTTTTCTAATTCTGCAAAACTATACTATTCTACAAAAAACTTTCCTCACGATGGGGATAAGGGAGAAACACTCTCTATTCCCAGGTCTTACCTGACTTTGAGAGCTGCAGTCATCTCGTTTATTTTATACATACTTATCCACATAAAACCCACATGAAGCTTAAATATTTGTCTATGTAAGAATTTGTTACTGCTCCTGTAATTTCAACCTGTAAAGCTCTAAAGAGGGCATCTATGCGATTTATTTTTCTTAAACTAAAGCCTTCTCTTCTCCAGGCTGAACAATCCCAACTCAGCCTGTCTTCATAGAGGAGGGGTGCTCCAGCCCTCAAATCATTTCACAGCCCTCTGCTGGACCCCTTCCAACAGGATGGTCCATGTCCTTCCTGTGTTGAGGACTCCAAAGCTGTACACGGTGCTCCTAGTGGGGTCTCACCAGAGTGGAGGGGAGGACAGAATCACCTCCCTTGACCTGCTGGCCACGCTTCTTTTGATGCGGCCCAGGATGCAGTTGGCTTCCTGGGCTGCCAGCACACATTGCTGACTCATGCCGAGCTTCTCATCCCGAGCTTCTCATCCGTGAATGCTTCCAAGATAAAGACCACCAGTATAACCAGCACAAATTCAACTGGCTCATAAACTATGATGATTGTATCTCCTTCTGCGAAGTGCTCTGAAAACTCTCTGTGATGCTGTTTACAAACATCCTATGTGTGTCAGTCAGCTCCATCAGTTATAGCCAAAAAGTAGTCCTTTAATCAGCCGGTGCTGTTCTGTACTCAGGGAGAGAAATTTGTTCATACTCTATGACAGATTATGAGTAGACTTTCAAACAAAGCAAAAAGATTAATTAAAAAAAAAAAAGAAAAACAGAATAAGCAGTTGCCAAAACCAGAGAGGAATAAGGAGATTATCTCAAGCAGCCAAAGCCCAGACTTCAGTATAGAATTCAAGCAGAAATATCAGGATTGCGGGACCAAACGTTAAATTAAATATAAGCTATAGCTTCTCTTTAATTAAATTTCATCATTTGTTTAAATTGGGTATCATGTCTATCAAGCAAATTAGATTTACATAAAAACAGTGATGATCTTCCAGCCTTCATATGCTAAATAATCTACTATCCACAGCACAGCCATATACTCCCATTACAAAGCTAAACAGTGACTTCCATGTACATCAAGAACTTTCATGCTTACAATTTCAGAAATGGCCCCTAAATGTGGTTAACGCATTTATCACAGTCAAACATAGGTCTTTGAGCTTATCAGTGCCACCCATTCGAACTAAAAATCAGGATTCAGTTGAACGGTGTCTGATTATGATGGCATTTGGAATATATACTTGGTGGATTTTGGTATGTTTTGTGTTGGTTTGGGGTTTGGTTTTTTTGTTTGTTTGTTTGTATGTAACACACACAAACCTTCTCCCTAAGTATTCTTCCATGCAAAGCCTGCATGTCCCACAGGCACAGTCAGCGTTAGCATTTCATTAGATGGACAACATTGAGCTTATTTAAAAATAGGCAAGCAGTGTCACAGCTCATTTGCTTTGATGCAATTGTGAGAAGGCAGTTAGAGCCTGCCTGCCCAACCACAGGGAATATTTGGTATAAAAAGACACAACAGAAACAATGTTTTTTTTTATATATAACAAAGCACAGTTTGTCAGGAGGGGGCTTTCATGCTGTAGGCAAATAGCAACCCTGCCTCTTGCACTGAAATTCAGGAGGCGATGTGGCACTTAGCCCACTTAAGGAGCTTTCATAAAGTCAGTACCCCAAGATCTGCTTGGTTTTGATTGGCAGAAACATCCTGCGTGAGACAGTACTAACTTAAGTGAACCCCAGCAGTGCCAAGAATTACCTTGAGTTACCCAAAGTGCCTCGACAAATCCCTTGGAAAGCAATACCCACAGACCCAGGAAACAGTAGTTCAGTAACATGGCAAACATTTAAATCTGAAATACCATTTTTGAGTCACATCTCAATTGCATATGTACTGTTTTTCTACCTGTTTCACACCATTCTTCCTTACTTTCATTTTAATGCTGTGTTGCATGGAATTGACGCTATAGCCAGTGAACTAGGCACTCTTAAACAAACGGCACAAGGAACTAACACGCAGCAGCGTTTGAGAATTCAAAGTTGGCACTGGCTGCCCTTCCAAATCCTCTTTCAGGAACAATACATTTTTTTAACCACCTTTACTGCATAGTGCAGGGGACACCATTTGATCAAAGCATCTCTCTTAAACGATTAGAAAACTCTCATATCAACTCTGTAACACAGGGTATGGTGTTGGGGCAGTGTGAAACAAGACCAATCCACACTTCTTCAATGTATGTAAGATGAAAGCACTGTCAGCACACTCATATTTACCTTCCTACATTAAAAACATCCAGGTTTATTGGATGTTGGTTCTGGGGTCTGAGAGTGCTCATGGATGAGAAGCTCAACATAACCTGGCAATGTGCACCTGCAGCCCAGAAAACCAATATCCTGGGCTGCATCAAAAGAAGTGTGGCCAACAGGTTGAGGGAGGTAATTCTGCCCCTCTACTTTGCTCTTGTGAGACCTCACCTGGAGCACTGCATCCAGCTCTGGGGCTCTCAACTTAAGGACATGGACTTGTTGGAGCAAGTCCAGAGGAGGGCCATGAAGATGATTGGAGGGCTGGAGCACAATTCCTATGTAAACAGACTGAGCGGGTTGGAAATGGTAAATGCCCCAACCCTAGAGGTGTTCAAGGCCAAGCCCAAGGTTCAAGGATGGGGTTTTGAGTACCCAGTCCAGTGGAAAGTCCGTCTGCCTGTGGCACGGGGGTTGGAATTAGATGATCTTTAAGGTCCCTTCCAACCCTAACCATCCTATGATTCTATAATTTGCTGCAGAAACTTCCTTGTTCTCTGTATTTTTAGAAACACTCATCAGGATTCTGGCAGCAAAAGGTAAAGAAAAAGGAAATTCTGGCAACATAATCAGGAGAAGAACAACCATGTATGGTACAGATCATCATGCTCTTCCAACTAAAAGGATCAATGGACAGCTATGGCATGACAGGACAGAAGAAGGTGGAGGGGCTGAACCCTTGGGTGAAGTTTTAAGCATCCTGAAGATATTCAGCGACTCCCCAGGGAACAAGAAGATGCATATCCAAGGATACAGAATGCATAAATATACATTCACATTGTATTACCTCAGTGCTGTACTAAAAATGGCAACACTGCAACAGCTTAATGAATATTCCCTTTCCTCAGCAGCTTTTCAGATTATTACTTGAAAAAAATTTAAAAAAATAAAAAAAAATTTAAAAAAATCACCCTTTCAATACCAAGAACTTTCAGTAATTTCATCGAGTTTTCCACACAACAGTAATAAGAGATTCAACATTTATGCAGCTGACAAGATGAATGTGAAACTTAAACTGAGCATTTAATTAAAAAACTGCAATGGGTCTTTTTTCTCTGCTCCAATATGCATATACATAACAGAATTTCCTCCATTTCCTAATATGATTTGAAATATATTGCAGATTCACTTTGAAATATTTATCTTTTGTCCTTTAATGCCTTTTGCACTGTGTCATGGTGCAGAAATATTACATAGTAAGCTATAACATCAAACTCCTTTGCGTAACTGGCTTTCAGCCTCATGAAATGTTTTTTGCACTGCCTCAGGCATTTCTTTTTCAAATTGATCAATGTATAGGTTAGTTCCTTGGTCCTGCAATGAACATAAAGTGTTTGTTCAAAGGGGAAAAATATAAAGTACCACAACAGCTTGGTAAACAGATATAAAAATACAGCTTCAGGTAAGATTTTAGACAGCAACACCAATAATAATCCTCTAAAAGGAAGCAAAACAAGGTTTCAAGGTACTGTGAATATAGGATTTTAGAGCAAAGAAAATGCACACACACAAAAAAGAATGAAATCTTATGAAATGCAGAAAGGTAGGAAAGCCCTGAGGTCCCACATTATAACACAGCCATGGGAACTGTCTGTATCGCAGGAGGAAATAAGAATGTACAGCAATGACAGCTATGAATCTGTAATGCATTTATCCGCCAGGGTAATGCAAGCATATGAAGGTATTTTTAATCAACAGCTAGTTTGGAGATCTTTGAAATAGCTCTCCGATAGCAAGGGCTCTCAATTAGCAGAAAGCACGTTACCCAGTCAAGATTCTAAAAATCACACTTTCTGAAACATGGGTTCTCTTTACTCCCCCCTGGCCCCAAGACTTTTTCCCTTCTTCCAATAACTTATGGATGAAATCTTGATAGCTCATACATTGCATTGGGCAAATTGCTATTGTCTGGAACTCCAGAGTGTATGCACTTATTCCACTTTTTACACACACATGGTAGGAACCTGTTATATCCCTAGCTAGTTTCTGGGTTCTGCAACTCAAAATATCTTTAGGCTGTTGTTTTGAAAGTTGGCAAATGTGATGGTGTGTCTTAAAGCATGGTATAATACTAAAACTAAAACTATCAAGAGCGCAGACTTCATAGTTCTCTTAAGAAAAGCCTGCTAGTGGATTATCTCTTAGCTCTGTCTTGTAATGTGAAGAGAGTAAACAAATCCACGGTAATGGATTAACTCTCTTCTCTTGCTCTTTCAGCTTGCTTTGAACTCAACCTGCATTTAGGCATCCCTGTATACACACAGCTCTTATAAACCCCAGAAATCTGAGAGCGTACAAGATCTTCCTTCGCGTAAATAAATCAGTAAGGGGCAGGGGAAGAATGGAACCAAAAACCCCACACCCAAAAGATTCTCCAAAAGACAGCTAGATAAACCAAAATTTGAGGCAATAACATGCTTTATTGGTTTAATAATTTCCTAATTGGTAGAGAGAATTTACAAAATGAAACACAATTACCTCAGGAGAGAGGAAAAAAAAAATCCAACATCTTCCCATAGACATTTCAGATCTGTACCATNGCATCCCTGTATACACACAGCTCTTATAAACCCCAGAAATCTGAGAGCGTACAAGATCTTCCTTCGCGTAAATAAATCAGTAAGGGGCAGGGGAAGAATGGAACCAAAAACCCCACACCCAAAAGATTCTCCAAAAGACAGCTAGATAAACCAAAATTTGAGGCAATAACATGCTTTATTGGTTTAATTTCCTAATTGGTAGAGAGAATTTACAAAATGAAACACAATTACCTCAGGAGAGAGGAAAAAAAAAATCCAACATCTTCCCATAGACATTTCAGATCTGTACCATCTGATCTCAGAATCTTTCAGGTCAGAAGGAACCTTACAGTAGGGGATCTAAGTCCAATATCCTTCTTGAAATAGTATAGGCACTGAATTCTGACAAGGTTGCTTAGGTCTGTGTGTAGCTGAATCCAAAAAAATTCCCAAGACAGTAATAGCACAACCTCTCTGGACAGTGTGTTCCCACCTCCCTCAACCTCCAACCTTTTCAATATCCACAGTTTGGATAAAAGGGAACAGCCTTGCAATGACATTTCCCAGTTCTCTCAGCACACTCAGACACATCCCGTTTGGTTCTACAGAAACATATAGGTCAAGATTTCTCAAGAAATCCCTGTGGGGTTCCTCAAAAATACCTTCTCGTTTAGCTGGAGAAAGTAGTGCTGAGTGATACAGTGACCCTGTAAAGCAAAGAATCTGAATAAAAATTTATGTTCTCTCAGCAAAATACCTAAATTCTACTGGCAGAGGGATACAACATTATAACCTCCCTGCTACTAATGTTAAAGGAAACAAGATAGGATCTGATCAACAAGGTGTCAAAACAAAGGAGATAAGCTATTTCAGCGAGGCGGAAATTTCTGTCGTATCTGTAATTTCAAGACTAAATACAGTCAGTGTTTGTTAAAAATGCTTTACAAAGTGGCGATTTTTATGGCTAAGTTTGTTCTTAATAAATCTTGTTACTTGGAGATAGTGCTTAAAGGAAACATCTAGTATAACTGCAGCTGAAACAACAGTACAGAAAGGATAGCTCTAAGGATTGTTTAAAATGGGAAATAACAGAGAATAGATACTGAGAAGCACTGATGATGATGATGATCCATGTAATAAGCTATGGTAAGAGCATATCAACTACTAAATTGCAGTCAAGTGCAACTATCAAATGACAAATCAAGTGACTTCAGTACCACTCTTCAAAGGTTATCAGTCTAATAAAGCTGGATCTATTCTCATCATCCCAAGAGTGCTTAGAATATCCCATATATTCTGGCATTCCTTTTGTTCAGCAGGATCTTGTATTTGGTCTACCTAAAAGTTAAAGCCAGTATCCATATCCACTTACTTAGATATATTCACTTCAGAGTGAAACTGGCCTCGAAAAGTTAGTTCTCACTTTCACCAAAACAAAGACAGGATTAAGCAGAGAAAGTTCAGGTTTTATGTCTCCAACTTTAGTATTACAAAATGCTCTTATCTAGGTAAAAAAAAAAAAA
>VZTM01029977.1:354-24166 GCA_013400555.1 Jacana jacana
GGTTTGATCAAGCTCCAGTCACAGGTGCAAGCAGAAAGATTTTAATTTACTTTATAAAGGGACACACTTCCTAAAGCTGGACTTAAAGATTAGCTGAAACCAAACTTCTGCACCTGAGAACTTCAGACAAGTTTCACCTGGGTAAGTGTTCATGTAAGACAGATGTGCAATGAAGATTTGCTTGTATTGGAATTTCTTTTTTTGCTGTTATTCCCATTTTAAATCCAAATAGTATTTTATTCGACAAAGGTTGTTTCAGGTTGCTATATTAACCAATTTGTTACAGCTCTGAAAAAGCTTGAAGGCCCTAAATCTATTTAGACCTATTAATTAATCACATAAACTTCAGTAAAAGGATTAGGTCAAAAATAATATGCAGTTCCACCATCCTGCAGGTCATGACTGAGGTAGAGGTCAAAAATACAACTAAATTTGGTATCATGACAAGGAGGACCTACATACATAATGAGACAGAGATTTACATCAGTATATAGAAGAGTATGGTTCTAGTTAGTGTGTGAAGTAAGGGCAAATGTACTTACGTATCAATTACAGATTCAATGAAAAAAATCAAGCACTAGGAGAGCCTTATTATTAAAATTTTACATCACATAAAAAACATAGTTAATATGTGATACTCAACTTCATTCTAGAAAATAAAAATCTTTAAGACTTAGTAAGAGTTCTTAAAATATACCTGTAATTCTGAGATGGTTGCTTGCTTAGCAGTTTTTACTGCTTAGCAGTATAACACTGAGCTTGCTAACACATCATTTGGTGTATTTTTCTTCTCTCATTCAACCTTGAGAGAGCTACAAGGGCAGAATCTATTTGGTGACAGTGGGATTCGTCTAATCAAAACCAGACATCTAAAGTAGAAATGCTTATGTCTGAAATAATCATTCCAGACTCCCTTCATAGTTAATAGTGGAAAAAAAGCACATATAGGGTATGATTGATATTGTAGAGTATGATTTATTTTATTCTAACATAATCATGTAAAGTAGGACAGAAGAACTCCATGTTATTGCCCAAGACAGCTTCCAGTTTCTGTAAAGTTTAATGACACTTGGAACAAAATTAACATGTTGAAGTCAGAAGGGCTGCAGAGTGTTAAAATCTGTACAAAAACCTTAAAGCTTAAGGTCTGGAGAGGCTCTGTCTGTGCCACGAGATCTGCGGTCTCTGTCTCAGGCCAATGGACATGGCTGCTGTTTTCCTGTTTGACAGTTTGCCCATGAGAACATGAGGCTGAGCACATATTGCAGAAAAGCACACATCCACACAGTAGGGATGGCAAAGTCCTGATCCTCTTCTCTGCCTGATCTGTAATGAGGTTTGCTAGTGAAAGCACTCACTTGCACCCTCTAGATTCACAAGCATGCCCATATTTCTGGATCCCTCTAATATCAGCATGGACTCACAGCCTGCCTAATAATCCTGCCCAGATCTTGGGCCCTCATAACCAATATACAAGTTATACATCTATTCAGGTTAATATATACAGGTTATACATCTATACAGGTTATATATCTATTCACTAGCTAGTCCAGCATGATCTTGACTAGCAAACAGATGCATACACTCACATACTTGAGTCATAAACATCCCAATATTCACAGATCTTTCAAATATCATTATTGTCTTGTAGCATACTTAATATCCATGCCTGGACAATGGGCACCCTTAACTACACAGGCTTTGAGTCTTAGACTTTTCTCTTATATTTTCTCCTATTTCTCTATTAGTCCAACTTGACACACTGAATGACACACACATTGGGTTAAATTCAGTAGGGGAAAATATAAACTCTGGTCCCTCCAGTTGCTGGTACAGAAGCTTTGCAGCACTCACAGATGGGGTAAAATACACAGAAAAGTATTTAAGAAAAGACAATAGAATAGATCACAGTGATCAGGTGCAAGGCTCAATCATAAAAGCACACTGACCAGTGCTGGTTTGCGTGTTGCTTATAATTTCTCTTCCCTATTTCCCCACACTTTTTCCTCCCTGATCTGCCCTGATTCCTCCTTTTCCCACCTCCAGCCCTCCCCTTAGACAGCCCAGTAATAGGTTTTTCACAGCTCTACAAGTCCATGATTCCTGTCACAAAGTCCCACAGGGACCCCTCCAGTCTCCCATAATGTTCATGCTAGTCTTCTTTCCCCCTTCTTATCAGTTACAAAGTTCAGGTCAACTCCCTTCAGAGCTATACCTGAGCATTTTGTTAATGGCCCATCAATCAGCTGGTGAAGATTTCTGGTCTTTGTTATTGTCCTTGTTATCAGCTGCCTCTCAGGTTTGTGTAGCTGTGTGTTTAATTTATCACTTTCTTTGTTACTTGTTATTTCTTTTATAACAGATAGTTCAAATAGTCCTCAACCAGATAACTTAATGAACCAGATTCTTTCACATTCCACATGCCCTTACACTGCCAGAACTGTTTTTCTAGTGCCAGTTGATGCTTATTTTGGTTCTCTTATTTTTACTGAACATTAATGGGAGTATGCTCTGCCTCTCATTTGAGGCATAAGTCCATGGAATTGTGGGTGCTTTTGTTGTTGTTGTTGTTGTTGTTTTTCAAATGGAAATCAGAGATAGATGAGAAATAAACCCTGCGTTAATCTTCTGCATGTCCACCTCCTTCAGACTACTTAATCTGATTTTGGTTCCTTCTTAGATGTCATGACCGCCTGTAGTTTAGAATGTCTGGAAGATTCACAAGATCAATA
This sequence comes from Jacana jacana, assembly GCA_013400555.1. Taxonomy (NCBI): domain Eukaryota; kingdom Metazoa; phylum Chordata; class Aves; order Charadriiformes; family Jacanidae; genus Jacana; species Jacana jacana. The sequence goes on from VZTM01029977.1 coordinate 3,087, forward strand.
AGCAACAGATAGGTCAGAAAAGCAGCCTGTTGCTGACAGGAGGAGATCACTATAAAATAGGTGTCACCACCAAAAAAAGAAAATCCAATTGTGAATAAAAGGAATTAAGTATTTTTAAAAGAAAATTATCTTTTGCTATTACTGTTGAAGATACTGTACACACTTTTTGGATCTTACGCTCATCATTTTTCAGTGATCCTGGCTGAATAATCTCTCAGAAATTCCTTCTTTTTCTTTGGACTCAATTATTTCCATTGAACACTGTATTTAGATCATTCCATGTGGTTATGTTTGAGTTCATGACTAAGCAATGAGTTTGCTAGAATGTAACTGGAAGGAATTTGTATCCTGTAATTTTAAAAGTACAGTTCTTAGATTATCTCATTTGCAGTATCTTGTGTGGACATTAACACTTAGTTCTGTTTTTTTCTATTTTTCTGGTTGCTTTCATTAGCTTACTATTAATGCTGTTTCTCAGGCAAAAATTGATTCATTACTAAAGGCCTACGTAATTAGGCTTTTGGACTAAAGCAATACAAATATTAGATGGAATGACAGTCATAGAAAAATGCAGGCAGGAAAGAAGTTGTTGATACCACAAAAAGGATGGGAAAAGTGGAGGGAGACAGATTATGAGGGAAAGCCTAGGAAAATTTCTGAAGAGTTTATCTTGTTGTTCAGACTATTGCTAGGAAACTAAATTACAGTGATGACAGAAAATTCTTCCCATCCTACCAGTAATATTGATCCAAACCTCTTCTTTGATGTCAGCAGACAAAGCAACCTATCTAGGTTTCCAGGAATCTGTTATATGGTGGGGTTTTTTGCATAAAATAACAGGCTCTGCTGTTACCTCAAGCAACTCCTACTTAACACATAACATTGTTTTTTGCTGTTAATTTCCACCTAAATATTCACAGTGCTGATCTCCACAACCCGTTCGTGAGCACACACACTCTAGATTTAAATCAGAATTAAAGTACTTGCAGAATAAAGTTTCTCTCATTTAGCTCTTATTTCAGTATTTGTATTTGCAATCTAAAAATTCACAGTACAGGTTCCATTTCAGTTAAAAATATTTTTGAAATGTAAGACTGAAGGAGAAAGCCTTGAATGTTGAGTGAACAGAACTGAAACTCTTTAATACTTAGATAATTTAGTAAAAGTAAGGTTAATGCCATTTAAGACTAATGATGACAAGAAAACTGTTGGAAAGTTTTTCAGGATCCATGCTAATATATGTTAGAAACCAATCAAATTACAGGCCGAAAAATTCTTCATTTATGCTGATTCCTTCTGGATTAATATTATCTTTAAATAAATCACTATCCCTCACTTCCTTGTTTTTCCCCCTTATATTAATTTATGGAGAAAATTAATACCCCCTCTTTTGTTTACTTGGTTGGTTGGTTTGTTTTGTTAGGTCAGTACAGGCCTTTTTAATGCTATTCATTTAATTTCTTAAACTATACTTTTCCCTCCATTATTCTCAAAGTCTTTCTCTATACCTGTTACTCAGCCTCTTGTGACTATATGGTGTTTACTTTCCAAATGCAGATTTCAAATTAAAGAATCACAAAATCATTATGGTTGGAGAGGACCTCTGAGATCACCAAGTCCAACCACACGCATAAACCACAACCCACTCCCTACAATATCGGCCACTAGACCATGCTCTGAACTGCCATATCTACATGTTTCTTACATACTTCCAGGGATGGTGAATCAACCACCTCCCTGGGCAGGCCGTTCCAGTGCCTGACCATCCTTTCAGTAAAGGAATTGTTCCTAATATCCAGTCTAAACCCCCACTGCAACTTCAGACCATTTCCTCTGGTCCTGTCATTATTCATTTTGGAGAATAGGCCAACACCCACCTCTCTACAACCGGCTTTCAAGTGGTTGTAGAAGGCAATGATGTCTCCCCTCAGCCTCCTCTTCTCCAAACTCAACATGTCCAGTTCCCTCATAGTACTTGTTCTCTAGACCCCTCACCAGCTTGGTGTCTCTCCTCTGGATGGTGTTGGCCGTCTTGGTTGCCTGGGCACACTGCTGGCTCATGTTAAGCCAGCTGTCCACCAACAACCCCAGGTCCTTTTCTGCTGGGCAGCTTTGTTGGATTTTGGTTAATATTTTTAAATTTTAATTCTGTGAACAATACTAGATGTGCTTTAAAATATTGGGTGAAAAATATCTGCAGGACCATGAGGTTCTCCAGGAGCTTTTGATAGCTACATAGACACCAGGTTAAAGAAGCACAGTGGAAGTAAAATTCAAAAACACTGTTTTAAAAATAAATTATTTTCCTCCTAAAATTACCGAGAAATCACAGAATCATCATGGCTGGAAAGGACCTCTGAGGTCACAAAATCCAACGACACACACACAAAACCACCCTGCAATCTTGGCCACTAGAACATGTGGCTAGAGGATGCACTGAAAGTGCCACATTGACACATCCTCCAGGGATGGGCACTCAACCACCTACCTGGGCAGGCCGTTCCAGTGCCTGACCACACTCTCAGTAAAGGAATCCTTCCTAATATCCAGTCTAAACCTCCCCTGCTGCAACTTCAGACCATTTCCTCTGGTCCTGTCATTATTCATTTTGGAGAAGAGGCCAACACCCACCTCTCTACAACCGCCTTTCAAGTGGTTGTAGAGGGCAATGATGTCTCCCCTCAGCCTCCTCTTCTCTTGTTCTCTAGACCCCTCACCAGCTTGGTGTCTCTCCTCTGGACACACTCCAGCAATTCAATGTCCTTCTTGTAGTGAGGGGCCCAGAACTGAACACAGAATTCAAGGTGAGACCTCACCAGTGCCAAATACAGAGGCACCATCACTTCCCTACTCCTGCTGGCCATGCTATTCCTGATACAAGCCAGGATGGTGTTGGCCGTCTTGGTTGCCTGGGCACACTGCTGGCTCATGTTAAGCCAGCTGTCTGCCAACACCCCCAGGTCCTTTTCTGCTGGGCAGCTTTCCAGCCACTCTTCCCCAAGCCTGCACCGTTGTTTGAGGTTGTTGTGATCAAAATGCGGGACCCGGCATTTGCCTTATTGAAACTCATATAGTTGGATTCAGCCCATCGATCCAGCCTGTTTAGGTCCCTCTGTAGAGCCTTCCTTCCCTCAAGCAGATCAGCACTCAGCACTCCCACCTAGTTTGGTGTCNGGGGGCGGGGGGGGCTTGTTCTGCTCTTCAGCTCTCCATCCTTATTTTCCAGCTCAGCAGGCTGAACACCCTGGGGGTGGCTGGCCTGACTCTTGAAGACAGAAGCAAAGAAGCCATTAAGTAGCTTAGCTTTCTCCTCATCCTTGGTTATGATATTCCCACCCCACATTCAGTAAGGGATGGAGATTCTCTTTTTATTGTTGATATGTTTATAGAAACTGTTTTTGTTGTCCTGTATGTCAGTGGCCAAGATGAGCTCCAGCTGGGCTTTTGCCTTCCTAAATATCTCTCTGTATGACCTAATGAGATCTCTGTACTCCTGAGTTGCCTGTCCCTTCTTCCAATGGTGATAAGCTCTCCTTTTTTTCTAAGTCCCATCTAAACCTACTTACTTAACCAGACCGGCTATTTTCCCTGCCATTTAATCTTCCAACACTTGGGGATAGCTTGCTCCTGAGCTTTTAAGATTTCCTCCTTGAAGAGCATCCTTCCTGGACCCCATTGACCTTCAGGACTGCCTCACAAGGGATTCTCTCTACCAATGTTCTGCACAGGCCACAGTCCATCCTCCAGAAGTTCAAGGTGGAAGTTTTGCTCACCCCCTTCCTTACCTCTCTAATAATTGAAAACTTGACCAGTTCATGATCACTAAGCCCGAGATGGCATCCGACCACCTCATCTCCCACTAGTCATTCTCTGTTTGTGTATGGTAGATCCAGCGAGGCACCTCCTTTGGTAGGTGAGCCCACCAGTTGTGTCAGGAAGTTATCTTCCATACACTCAAGGAAACCCCTAGCTCATTCTTCCTCTGTTGTGTTTTATTTCCAGCAGATTTCTAGCAGGTTGAAGTCCCCAACCAGAACAACATCTGGCAATTACGAGACTTCAGCAAATTTAGTTTCCTACACAATTGCATTAATACTTCCTTATCTGTATTATGAATATTATGAGTACATTACTGTAGAAACTTTTTCTTTTAAATCTATTTATTTATTTAAATAGCTGCATCTTATTTAGGGCTCATGTGCATTAATAAACATGTGAAATAATATACATAACCCATTTCTTCTGTTCTTGTCACAACTGATGAGCCCCCATTTTTAGTCTTGTCGTTCTTTACATTTAATTTGATACAAAAAACTTATAATGTATAATAAGCAATAACTCTACAGGTCATTATGATGCCTACTGCTGCTGCTATCCAATTGCAAATCCAGTAAAATGTGAATAGTGGGTGGAAAACAACGCTGTACTATTTCCTTGGTTAAAAAGACAAACAACTGATGTGAATTCTCTGAATTTTTTCATCTATTTGAGTCAGGCTTTCCCAGCTACCTGACACTGCCTCCCAGTACCTTGGCACAGAAACAAAAGAAAACAATATATTTCAAAGGACAAACTGGTTTCTTTTTCTGTAACAAATAATGAGTGACACATCATACTGAAGGCTCAAAGGGTTGTTTTATGTACCAAACGGGTTTTGTTCAGATAATATTGGACTTTCAGACTTTTGAATCAGGGAAAATTTTAACAGAAGAATTCAATCCAGCCTTGTTGTTTCATGTTCAAAATGGTTTTTACTACTAAAAAATGTTGAGGAAAATATCATTCAATAAACTTAGTGTCATCTCCCTTCAGAAAACATAAGTTGTCAATTTTGCATTAAATTTGCATAAAATATTTTACATAGCATCAGCTATAAGTCAGATACATTAGTGTTTTTTTCTTGTTTTTTTTTGTTTGTTTGTTTGGTTTTTTTTTTGTATATGCATCGTTTGTAATGTGATGCAGTGTTATTCCAAAATAGTATCATTCTTCGAGATTTAGAAACATAGAAGGATGTTGGCATGCAAACAGATAAACTGAGATTACTATATTAGCAGCATCATACTTCCTATATTGAGAGATTTCTTCTTTACCCTTTTGTAAATCTAAGCAGGAGATAGACATCCAAAAAGAAGCTCTGAATTATGAAATTTGTTCACTAGTTTACAGAGGAATTTCTAACAAGCAGGAAGAGAACCACTTAGCAAACGGGAAAGTTATTTACTTTTGTTTCAAAAGGTTATATACTTAGCACAACATAAAGGTAAGACAACACACAACATGTAAGCTGTAAATCTAAGTTGTATTAATGAAAAGCTTAACAGTGAAATCTAAATGTACTCATTTTTACAGAAATAGTGTCTTCTGGTTTACTATCATTCACTCTAAAGTTTAAAATAAATATTCAGAAAAATCTGTATTATTCTTCATCTTTAAAAGGAATTGGATAAATAGCAATTTGGAAATGGACAAAACATCTTGCACTGAACAAATACGAGGAAAAAAAAAAAAAAAGGAAGCACTTGTTGGTGGGAGGCCCATGAGTGTTAATTTGAGTAAAAAGTTGGATAAGGGCTGAAGAAGTCCCAAGAAGATTTCCATGGTTATGGATATCTTTTCAAATGACAAAATACCTTTTCTGGATAATTTTCATTACTAAATCAAATACAATTCATACAATTTATAGTCCATATAATAAAAAATAGTGATTAACTAATTTTGTAAGTATCAATGTCTAATATATGGTCAGAAACTAATTAGGAATACAGTATTTCTTCCAGTAGAAGCTCTCTTTTGTAGTGATTCAGCTTCCTTTTTCATCAGTGTGCTAAATTAAGGTGGCCTAAAAATATTTCATACTGAGGTGCCACTACATAGTTTATGATAATGTAAAACTAAAAATTATTTGCAAAGGAAAGGGTTTCAAAAGTTTAATTACCTATATTTAAAAGGACAGTCATTTTTATTACTTGCATCAATTTCAAAGTTAAGGTACCTCCTGTAATTATTTATATGGTGCATATCAGTGATAGTTCAAATAATGTCACCAAGGTCCTAAAATGTTAAAAAAATATTTTTTAGTAAATTAAATACCAGGAGGTTTATAATCCTAGTACTTTAAGCTAAAATGATAAAAAAATCCCCTACTGATAGCTCCTATAAATAGGAAACGACCATGTGGTGAAGAATTTCCTTAAGAAGGCCAAACACTTATGTGCCAATCTTTTTTACTGTTTTGATGCAAACCCTAATAATATCTTAGCTATCCTTGAAAACTTTCAAAACAGCTTAACTAACTATAATTTTTCATATTATTACATTGATGCATTGATCTCTTTTTTATTACTGAAATTACATTTATGTAATTGAAAGCAGTGTTTATTTTATATGGCATTTTGCATTTGCATTTTACCTTTCCTTACTCCTCCAGATCCAAAATAAAAATAAATAAATAAATAAATAAATAAATAAATGGATTAAAAAAAAAAGTCACAAAGAGGAATATGGCTTTCATGGTTTGTAATAATTCTCAAGGTTCTGAGGACAACAGCCCTGTCTATCCTTCCCCCTTCCTCGGCCTCCATGGGTTTCCCCTCCACTCCCCATGGCCCAGGATCCTATTTCACCTCATGCCTGAGTGACACGACAGCATGTCCAGTGTCCAGCTCCCCACAGTACTGCACTGCCCAGCCATGAGCCCCACCAAACTGGGTACATCCATGAGCCCACATCCCAGCCTGGCCTCAGCCTCTCCCCATCCCCATGGAGGTGCCTGATGCCCAACATTGGGACTGCCCCAGTGTCTTCTGGCTGCTCTGCTCTTGTCTGGGGTGGTGGGATGCCCTGTCTGCCAGGCCTTGCCCTGATGGACCATGGGATCCTCCATCGGGTTCCTGGCCCTCACTGTTCCCTTAGGTAGATACAAGTCTTGCCATGCTCAATACTAAGGTAATACTTAAGGTAGCAAAACCCATTAATCACCAATCATCATTGTACGACACTTGCATCCACGTATCTGTGTTTTAGAAGGTCAACCCTGGAAGGACAGTTTTAAACTGTACATATTCTTTTTGACACCTAAGGACAAGCTAAATCCTTATCAACAAGCTATCCTTCTGGTGCATCAAGTATGTTTTGAAAATTTTCATAGAATTTGGAATCCAGTTGCAAATCACTAAAGCATCTATATGATTTCAGATCTATGTATATACTGTACAATGTCCTTATGACTTCATGGAAATGTTCATATTTAGCTTGAAAGCTGTGAAGGCACCTCCTCAGTTTACGTTGAAAGTTTCTAGTTTATGCTGAAAAGGCTGACTAGTTAAACTGCAGGAAAGTACTAAATGCTGACATTTCTGCCTTCGTCTCATATAAACTGCCTATGCTGTCTTTTCTGAAAAATTCTGCATCCATGTCCTTAACGAGTTTCAGAAAGAGAATGAATTGTGCTTTTTCCTGTACCAAAAGGCATTGCGGAGTGCATGATTACCTCCTATGAGAACTTTTTTTTATTTAAAACTTCTGATGAATTTTAGCACGCTGCCAACTGAGTCTTCAGTCATCATTGGTTAATTTCACAAGCAGAACACAGATATTATAATCCCCAACTAAGTATCAGTAATTCTTCAGTGTCTCTATTTAAATTTAGAAACAGAAAGTAGGTACTAAATTGAAGTGTATATAAAATCTGTTGCTCCTTGTTTCTACCTTGAAAAAGGTTGTTTCTTGCCTAGTGGGATTTAACATGATTTGAAGTACAAGTCTTCTCTTAGAAATATGCAAATTAATTTCTTCCCTAGATCGTATTTTTTTAAAATGAAGTCCTTGCTTTTTATTTAGAATTCTTACAAAAAAACCCAAACCACTACATCACCAACAAACAAGCAAAAAAAAATAACCCCGCAACCTCTGCCCCCAAACAAAAAACAAACAACCAAAACCAAAACAAAGGAAAACTGCAAAATATCTAGTCATTTGTGCTTTTTGGGAAAGCAGAATATGACAGTTCAAAAACTGCTAAGCACAAATGAGAATGTACAAGCATACAACAGACTATAATATTTTTTAAAGTGTACATGCCTCTCTGTGTAGATAAAGTGGTCTTTGAAATTACTGAAATAAAGTTACTCCCTGTGTCTTCCAGTTGTCTTGTCTTGGCATATTCTTCTCCTAAAGGGTTTGTACCTTTCAGAATGGTTTTCAAAGAAAATATATGATAGATATCTTTGTCAAAAAAAGCAGCTTGATTCTATGTTCCAGTTACTATAGGTCAGCATCTATGGTCCCTGGATGCCTGGGACCATAAGGGCTCTCTCAGCAGTCCCAGGGAACAGATTGGCTATATAAACAGCACCAAACCAGCACATGCAGAAAAAGAGAAACCCTGCTGCTTCATTATTTTTCCTGCAGCTGTATGGGCTGTCTTGTGCCTCGCTTATAGTTTTATAGGGAGTAATCATATTGAGAACACCTGGGGTGACATGTAATTACAGCATGATTGTGTGGAAAAATGTGGGTCTATTCAAATTTCTCAGGGGCTATAGACAGCTGGTTCCTTTTAATTCTTACAACAGCATGTGTTCTCTAACAGCTGGAGATGTATATTTCTATTCAGCCTCATTTGATGGATTGATCATGAGGCAGGTGATCAGCAATTTCTAAAGTGTAATCCAAACTCTGCTACTAACTTGCTGTTAGCCTTGGGCAAACCACTTAGGGTCAGATCCAGCTGAAGTATTTAAACACCTACAGAATGACCTAGGTGGAATATAGATATTTGTGTCCAGAGCTGCAGTTTTGTAATCCAAGTTAATCCTGTCTAGCTACAGAAACATGCCAATACAGAAGCCATAGGCGATTGTTGTTTTGTTATAATTCTGTCCTAAAATTCTAGAGATTATTATTCATAGTTTGGCTGCAATCTTCAATTCTTTCCTCATATTTAAGGATGATCAGCAGACACTTTTTTTTTTTTTTTTAAAAAAAAAGGTAATTGCTGGACTTGGTGAGATATCAATCCCATTGAACTCTTGAATTCTAAAACTCCAAAAGAAGAAAAAAAAAATAATTGGTCAAGCAATGATATAGGATTTTTTCGAAATATGACTGCAGGAGAAGCCTATTTTAAACCATTTTTATCCATAATCAGTTCTCTTTTCTGCCTGGGGGAACAGAGTTGCATATCTTCCTTTTCTTTCCTATTCCTTCTGTCTGCCCTCCTAAAAACCAAAGACATGCCCTATCCATCAGATTATAGACTTACTGAAAATAATTCAAGATTTTCCAATCCACAGAGCAAGAAAAACTGAATATGATTAGAATGTAATAGTTTTTCTTTTTAATGAGAACCCCAGACTCTTCTCTTTGACACAAAAAATTGCATATTTATCTTATTCAATGACTACTTAATATCAAAAGCCTGAATACAGTTATCAAAACCTAATATCTCTTCTTCCTGGTGTATGCTTGAATCACTTGAGCTACTAAATCACATTATCTCAGGTCTAGTAAGTATTGATTTTTTTTCTAATTATTATACTCTGAACAGATTTTACAGAAAGGGAAAATATTGCCTTCCTGTTCTTCCTCCATCATGGGAAATGAGAGCTTGAATCTCCATTAGATAAAGAAGACAATGAACTAGATGTTTTTCACCATGTATTGCAAAGGAAGTCTAGGAACTGAGCAACACAGCATGTAGCCGCAGATTTATAACCCTAGCAATACACTCCAGAGAGATTGTACATTGCATTTTTAATCTTCGAGAGAGCACAGTCATTTAGGGAGAAATCAAAAAATCCCATCTAAATGTGCAAAGTGTCATTTAGTTTACATTGATGTGCACAAAGCAAATAAAATAGTTCACAAAATAGAATCATAAAATGGTTTAGGTTGGAAGGAACCTTAAAGATTATCTAGTTCCAACCCCCCTGCTGTCACCAAGGTCACCTCCCACCAGAGCAGGTTGCTCAAAGCCCTATCCAAACACTTCCAGGGATGGGACATCTGAAACTTCTCTGGGCAATCTGTTCCAGTGTCTCACCACCCTCATTGTAAAGAATTTCTTCCTGCTATCTATTCTAAATCTTCCCTCTTTCAGTTTAAAACCATTACTCCTATCACTACATTCTCTGATAAAAAGTCTTTCCCCGTCTTTCCTATAGACTCCCTTTAGGGACAGGAAGGCTACTTAAGATCTCCCTGGAGCCTTCTTTACCCCAGGCTGAGCAAACTCTATCATCCTGTCTTCATAGCAGAGGTGCTCCAGCCCTCTGATCATCTTCGTGGCCCTCCGGTGGACCTGTTCCAAAAGGTCCATGTTCTTTCAATGTTGAGGACTCCAGAGCTGGACACAGTACTCCAGGTGGGGTCTCACAACAACAGAGTAGAGGGGTAGAATCATCTCCCATGACCTGCTGACCACACTTTTTTTGATGCAGCCCAGGATGAAATTGGCTTTCTGAGTCTAGTGCACATTGGCGGCTTATGTTGAGTTTCTCATCCATGAACACTCCCAAGTCCTTCTCTTCAGGGCTGCTCTCAAGTCACCCTCCACCAGCCTGTATTTATGCTTGGGACTGCTCTGACACAGATGCAGACCTTGCATTTGGCCTGGTTGAACTTCATGAGGCTGGCAGAAGCCCAGCTCTAAAGACTGTCCATTTACCTCTGGATGGCATCCCTTTCCTCCAGCTTGTTGACTGTACCACACCGCTCGGTGCCATCAGCCAGCTTGCTGAGTGTCCACTCAATCCCCTGTCTTTATCACTGACAAAGGTGTTAAACAACACTGATCCCAATACTGACCCCTGAGGAACACCAGTCATTGCTGGTTTCCATTTGGACATTAAGCCATTGACTGCACCTCTAAGAGTATGGACATACAACCGATTCCTTGTTTATCGAGTGGTTGGACTATTAAATCTGTGTGTCTCCAATAAAGAGACAAGGATGTTATGTGAGACAGTGTCAAATGCTTTGCATGAGTCCAAGTAGATGTTGTCAATTGCTTTTTTGTTATCCACCAACACTGTAAGGACATTGCAGAAAGCTGCCAAATTTGTCAGGCACTATTTACTATCCTCAGTGAAGCTCTGTTGGCTGTCACTCATCACCACTTTATTTTTCCCGTGCCTTAGCAAAATTTTGACGGGGATCTGTTCCAGACTCGCCAAGTGCAGAGGTGAAGCTGACTGATGTGTAGTTCCCTGCATCTTTGAAAACAAGAAATGAAAACTCTTGAAGAAAAAAAGAACTCTTGATTTTAACATAATATTAAAGTATATAAATATATGCTTTATATATATTTTAAAGTAATGCATTTATACACTTTAAAACTTTCACTCAAAACCATGAGAAATTGTGAACAATGTTTCCATAATTTTGCTTTGGTAAAAATTTATCCCACAGCTACTTTTAAATTGAAAAAAAACATGTGGCAGGTGTCACAGGCAAGAAAGAATATTTGGCAATCCATAGTAGATTTGGATAATGGGGTGTATTTAGGAATTAACTAGATTAGAGCTTTGACCCTACTTATTTGCTTTGTAGACGCACTCACTCACCTACAGCATTGTGTTTGCGAGGTCTCAGCTTATCTTTCTTGCAGGAAAATTGCTGTTGTATAGCGATGTGCAGTGCTACTGGTCACACTGACCACTGTCCCTGAGCATTCCCTGAATTTCATCTCCATGCAGCTATCTGATTTCTGGGATCTCATTTTTGAGCCTACTTCTTGGTTTTGGGAATTTTTTTGGCCCCAAACCCCAGATTTTTCAAGTCTAAGTAGTCAATGTATGGAAGTATAATATGTCATCCATCACCTTCCTAATTGGTGTTTCAGGACATACCATTATTGTTTAACACAAGGGGTACCAACATTACAGCCAGCCTGTACTCATTTCAGCTAGCAAGTATGAGGTTTCTGATTGAGAATTCAGAAATCCAATTTTTTACTTCTAATCACCCACACATATGTATACTTATCTGCCACCTTTTGTCATTCACAATTTAAGTTACAAAAGGGTAGAATGAGAACTTCTGTCGTATTATTTCAATATTTAGTCAGATCATTGAATGAAATGCTCCCTAAGCTAAGTTTTGGATCTCATTCTCACATGAGCTTTGAATTTCACTCTTCTTGATATTCCCCATAACACATGCTGTTTGCTTTTTCACGTCATTATACTAGTCACATTTTTTTCTTCATTAAGAACTCTATGCCACTTCTGAATGCAGAAACTGAGCCTCTGTAGAGTTTTGTTTTGATTGAATTTTCTATTTTAGGGGGTTTTGTTTGTTTGTTTGGGTTTTTGCTTTAGATGAAACAGAAAGTTTAATTCAAGATCTAATCTACTGTCAAGTGTTGCCAAAGAAACAGTGGGGAGCCCTATTACTGCCAAAGCAGAAAAAAGAAAAAAAAAAAAAATAAGAAGAAAAAGAAAAAAGATTTTTCAATGTTTATTCAAAGCAAATGGATTCTCTTCAGATAGAACCTCTTCAGATTGCACATAGCTATAAAAATTTTGTTGGCACATTAATAATTCTGGTTTGTTTTTTTTTAGCTACTGAAAAACAAATTACACAGATTATTACCTTAACTTCTATAGTACCATTTTCTAGTCCTGGACATAAATTAGGTTATTTATCTGGCTTAAAATCTTGGAATTGTATAATTCAAGTTTGGGAGGAACCTCAACAGGTCTTTATTGCAACTCTCTGCTCAAAGCAGATCAGTTATGAGATCAGACCATGTTGCTCATAGCTGTATCCAGTCAGGTCTTGAAAACTTCCAAGTTTGGATACTGCAATTATTTCTTGGTTTCCTTGTGTCATTAGTTTGAAACTGGGGAATCTGAATCTTGGTAAATGAGGAATCTCAGAAAAAAGAGAGTATAAACCATTTTTTATCTTGCATCTATTAACGACACGTAAGTTTTTCATTATTGTAAGACTGAAAGAAACAAAATTGTTACTGTCTTCAGAGTGAATTGTTGTCATTTAGTATTAGTATAACTTTTTTGGGTTAAGTCTGATCATTAACTTTGACTTTCCAAGGCTTAACATATCAGTGACTTTGATTTTCTTTGATCAATATATCCAAGGGTCATCAAATCAAATGCAGATGAAATAGTCAGTTATGACTCAGTTTTCCAGAGGCAGGCAAAGCATCTTATAGTTTTCAGGCATTCAGTGAGAGAATCCCAAATTTAGACATCTTAAATGTAAAAACCCAAATATGAAATCTATTTGTTATCTGCTTGGTTTGCATGTGAAATGAATATTTACTACTCTATTTTAAGAGATATATGTAAAAAAATAGTTATATTTCAAAGATCAGTACTGTCACCACTAGCCCCCTATATATCCAGCTCAGGTTCACATGATTTTATAATTATTAAGAAAATAATAGACAAAATTTAACTACAGTATAATCATCGTTAATTGCAGACAATTACAAAAGCTAAAGCTAAATAAAAAGTCACAATGTATCAGTTTAAATTTCCTGACAATTGGTTAGATAACTCAATGAGGATTTATTTAGCAATTCAGTAATTTATGAAAACTGAGATGTGGTAGAATTACAATAAGAGTTGATTCACTCTGTTATTATGTCATCATGGGTTAACAGGTTAAAGCACCTTATAGTGCATGGATCATTGTTGCTTAGGAGACAATTTAAACCTTTAAACATTCAAACATACTGCTGTTTTCTTCAGGGGGAAAATTAATCAGAGAAGTATGTTGTGCAAAGTTGTAGAGAAATTTGACATTGTTTCAAATCAAGACAAAAGTCAAGCTCGAATGAAGAATAAATCTAATACAATATGAAATATTTACAGCTCCAGAGATCATTATTCTGATTTTAACCTCATTTTATCAGTAATGCTTTTCTAATCAGAAACAGACACACATTTGTCACAGCAGGACTCATAATTACATTGAGAGGTTCAAAAACTCTGTTTGAAAGGTAAAAACTAAAATGAGAGAAGACAGAAAAGAAGTAGTGTCCTATAGAAAATGCTAGGAATCTGTTTTGGTATTATAATCTGGAATGTTCAGTATATTTCAGATGAATGTCTAGATGAACTTACTCATCTTTGGAAAGCAGACAAACACAGAAATCTCTGATAGTCTGAATAGCAGTTCCAGCTAGACTAAGATTTTTTTTTAATTATTTTTTTGAAAAGTGAAGATCTGTCTCAAATTTCACAGATATTTAGCATTGTAGTTTTCCAGTCTATAAACACAAATCAAGGGATTTTTTTACCTGTGCTTATTTTTAGAGGAACATTTCTATTTCTAAAGTGTGACTGTCAAAATTGTTTCTTACTTTGCATAAAATGAAAGGTCAATCAGTAACAAAACCCCCAATAATATTTTATTTCGTCATATGAGAGAATATATTTATTCTGGATATTTTACATGCAGTCTACTGTTCATGATCAGAAGACTGGAAGACCATTGAGGAATCAGTTATTCATATACTAGTTGACCTGAGCAGGTCAGTTCTGTGCTGGGCTGCACATATAGCCTGGCCTGCAGGCCTGTGTTATGTTGAGAAAAGCCTTTGGCCACAGAATAAATTCAACCAGTTGATAGCAACACAGATACCTGCAGGCAGCTCCCACTTGCCTGTCTTTGCCTTTATCTAAAACAAGTTCACATGTGAACAGCCTTTATTGTTTGACAGAATATGTAACAAAAAGAGCTGTTTTCTTTTAAGAAAAGTGTATAATGACTTAAATGACCAAAATAGGCCAGATTTTCTATGGATGAGATCTGCAGAGCATACTGTGCCTTGATTGGAAGCTCATTTGATGCTGCACAGCTCAGGGTTCCCAACATCTTAAGGGTCATAAGGTTGCACTATCCTTTCCTTTACAGTGTTAGCTCTAACATATACAGTATTCTAAATGGTACCTAACTGAGTTCAAGTGGACTGAGTTTGAGTGCCTTTCTTACTGGGATCATAGCAAACCAGCACTTCTTGGTACAGAATAGCAATGCAGATAATCTCTAATAAATTTTCATCAAAGCTGATAGGCTGCCAGTGGTTTCTGAGTGCAAGTTCATAGCAAGGGTAACCATCTGTATTCCTATCCCTACGGCAAACAGATGCCTTGATCTCGATTTACATAACCTAGTAAATATAAAATAATGTAATTTCTTTACTTATTTCTGTTGTTGCCAAATCCTATTTTTAAGGTTTATAATTATGCACATAACTTTAAAATTATTACACACTCGAAGTTATAACATTATAAACATTATAATTGTGCAAATGAAGTTTGTGGAAGTAATATTTACATGTTCTAAATAATGTTGTAAGGTAATAATTAGTAAAGAATGATCTCCACAGTGAAAGAATTAAAACATTCACTGAAAATGTCAAAATTTATCTAATGATTATTTTAAACACTTTCCCAGAAACATTTGGAACACCTGCATTGTAGGACAGCTTCACTGTTAGCTATCTGAGGCTGGTTAACCAGTGGCAGTTACACATGTAACTCCTCAGAGGATCTACTTTAAAATTTTCTCCAGCTGAAACTTCTTGTTATAAAACTGGATGTCATGTACACCTAGTCAGTTTCCAATGTCTTCATGGCTAGTGTCTCCCATTTGCAGCTTCTGAGACTAAAACTCACCTATTCCATGGGAATCTCTACTTGTGAGGATCTGCATGTGATTTGACCTTTTTCCAGTATGAGTCAATATGTCATGGATCGGATAAAAGTGGGTTTTGGCTGGTAATACTCAACATAATCTACAGGAAAAGCAGGTCATGAGTAGGCAAAATACTCTTTTAACTTCTTAATGACTATCAAAACAATCCCTGGTAATGTGATTGAAAGTGTCTACAAGACTGAATGCAGACCTGAAATTAGATTTTCCAACACTAATGTTATTTTCAATGATGTCAGAATTCTATGATAGGACACTTTCTTATACGCAGAATAGGGCAACCCACATGCAACTGCTTATTAATTCCAGTTCCTAGAAGTTGTGGTCAAGCCACATTTCATGGTCGTTTGAGACAGCACTAGTTAGCATAGATGAAAAGTATTTTCTAAGCATTGAACAGCATACAGGATCATGTTCCAGTGCTCAGAAACTTTCTGAGGCACTGTTGGTTTTAGAATAGACATAGCCTAAGCAGTAGGTGCAGGATAACTTTGACCCAAAAGGAAATTAAGTGCATTTTAATGGGACACTGTACTTCAAAATTAGTTTCTGCAGCCACACTAGAACTTAAGGAATTGCTTGGTCAGATGTGGGAATTCTTTCTATTTTGTCAGTCATATTGTTTTTTCCTTCTCAGCTTATTTACATTTATTTAATTTATTTATTACATTATCATGACATTATAGAGGCTTTCCTTCATTTAATGTATTCCTATAACATGAAAAAGATCTCTGAGATCTAGCTGATATATCAATAACTTTCTGTTGCAAAGAGATATTTCTTGCCACATGTGCGTGACTGCTAGCATACTTTTCTCTGCATCACTGACTTTAAACTCAGCTTTCTCATCATGCTCTTACATTTTACCTAATTTAGAATTAACAATTATTTTTTTTTTCAAGTTTACATCTTTAATATGTACCATTAATGAGAATTCTGATATTGTAATGTATTTTGGTATATCATGCATGGTTGAATCATTACCCATAGCTTTATTCCTAGGACTCCAGGAGCAGAGAGTGATGTACAGGAGCCCACTCATTTATTCACTGGAAATATTTCCTTTCCATTCTTCTCTTGAGTGATTAAGTAAAGATTCTTCTGTCCTTTGCAGTACAATTTACTTACATGTTGTACTCTAGCAGAGACGAGAGGGAAAAAGAAAGCCACTTACCACCATTGATACCAGTTTTAAAAAACAAGAGCAAAGCACGCTACAGATGCAGACAGCTGCTCCAACAGAATAAAACCAAGCTGTGGTTTCCAAAGTGTTTAGACATTCAGAAAATTCTGTCCTTTTGTAAATCCCTTTAAAATCTACCCATGAGGTCTACTATATGTTTGATATCGCTGTAAATTTTGGTCCTGTTGCTACCACTACTTTTGCCATGTGAATATAGGGAAAACTATCTTTTCTGATCCATCTGTACCATAGGATATACATGTAATAGACAAGATGCTTTGGCAGTCAACAGGAAAAATAACAGGGTGTTTTTTTTTTAAATGTGGAGCAACTTCATAGCTCTTACTAACCTCAGCAGGAACTAAACTTTTTGGAAAGCAGAGAACATACTTAGGCACTTTATATTTAGGCTTTTCTTCTCCAACCCCTCAGGACAGCCTGTCTTTGCACTTTTTGCACTTGTATCTACAGTACTTATTTTTTGCAATTCCCATCACTGTGAGTTAAGAGAAATTAAGGTGTCCTTTTTTTTCTTTTTTTCTTTTTTTTTTCACTTTCCCCCTTGCTTGTGATATGTGTGATTGCATTATAGGAGGTTTGGCTGCTTAAACCTATTTTTACCCTACAGGTGACCTTCTACAAGTATTTCAGCCACAACACAATTATTTCTTTTCAAATCTGTATTGCACTGATAGAATTGGAAATGGTTTCAACTCAATTCTACTGCAGAATAAGAAACCAGGATAGAAGAACTGTATTACTCAGCAAATCTCAGTTCCATGAAAAGGCTTATTGAACAGTTAGTGAAGCAGAGACTAGGTTAAATAACTCACTGTCAGATACCAGCTGTCATAAAAGATTAGACACAGTCATTGAGCACATAGAACTGTTAATTTGATTCAGCATTTGTATTCCTTATTCTTTTCTGGTATAAGATTCAAATGTTTCCACTTCAGCTGGCACTGAATGGACATATTTCTCTTCATGGACTATTCTATAATCATTAGAAGGAAGAGGGTAATACAGACTACTACCTTATACCATAGAAAAAGCTAACAACAACCTCCAAAAGGCTTCTTGCTGATTGAAGATATTACATACTTTGTATATTATGATAATATTTGCTACATTATTGTACAAAAAAACCTGTCACATAAAAGTAAAACCAAAAATATTCTTTAAACCTTCTATTTTAAAGTCTCAGATTACACACAGAAGTTCTAGTGTAGGTTTTAATGGACCAGAACTCATAAGATGATAACAGACTCTGTTAGCCCTGAGGAGAAGGACTTAGGAGTGCTCATGGATGAGAAGCCCATCATGAGCCAGCAGTGCGCACTGGCAGCCCAGAGATCCAACCACGTCCTGGGCTGCATCAAAAGAAACATGGCCAGCAGGTCCCAGCAGGTGATTCTACCCTTCTACTCTGCTCTGGTGAGAATCCACCTGGAGTACTGTGTCCAGCGCTGGAATCCTCAGTGCAGGAAGGACAAGAACCTGTTGGAACAGGTCCAGCGGAGGGTCATGAAGATGATCAGAGGGCTGGAGCACCTCTCCTGTGAAGACCAGCTGAGGGAGTTGGGCTTGTTCAGCCTGGAGAAGAGAAGGCTCCGGGGAGACCTTAGCGTAGCCTTCCAATACCTGAAAGGAGCCTACAGGAGAGCTGGAGAGGGCCTCTTTTTCAGGAAGTGTAGTGACAGGACAAGGGGAAACAGCTTTAAATTGGAAGAGGGGAGATTTAGATTAGTTACCAGAAAGAAATTCTTTCATGTTGAGGGTGGTGAGACACTGGAACAGGATGCCCAGGGAAGTTGTGGCTGCCCCATCCCTGGAAGTGTTCAAGGCCAGGCTGGATGGGGCTTTGAACAACCTGCTCTAGTGGAAGGTGTCCCTGCCCACGTCAGGGAGGTTGGAACTTGATGATCTTTAAGGTCCTTTCCAACTCTAAACATTCTATGATTCTATGATCTGGCTAGGCATCTACATCGTAATAAAGCTCCTAGTTCTCAGAACTTGTCAAATTTAGAAGTGTTACTCCAGTTTTTTGAGAAGCTGAGAACCAAAAATGCAGTATTACTCTTTTGCATTTGCAAGCTGAAAAACATCTTATTTTGTATAATTTTTTATCAGACTATTCCTTTCATAGGGCAATCATATTTCCTTCATGAAAGCACAAGAAGACAGGGCAACACAAGAAAGTTTCTGTTTCAGTTTTAAACTGCTGTCAGTAAACTGTTTAGTAGAATTAAAAAGACTTTGTCTCATGCAGAAAAGCTTAAACTGTTATTAAAAGTGTATAAACCCGAGGAACTGAGATCTAGTTTATTTGTCCAGTGAACAGGTATGTGATAAGTTTACTGACCTTTTCCTTAATAAGGAAATTGATATACTAATAAAAGATATCTCAAGCAAATGAAATGTATATCAACATATTTTTTCTTCAGATGTTAGTTCAGTAATTCATAGAATAGAATCATAGAATCATAGAATCATTTAGGTTGGAAGAGACCCCTGGGATCATCAAGTCCAACCATCAGCCCTAAAATTCTATAACCTCAATTGGAATTGACCCTCCAGGGACAGAATGGGAATGCTAACATGAGTAAACCTGCATGAACCTACCTGCCTAGGAAAGGAAAGGTAGCGAAAAGAAATACAAAGGAGGAAATGCAATGCAGAGAAAGGTACCCTAGAGGCATCAGTGAGTCACAGTGTTGTCATATCAATAGTTAGTCTTCAGTAATAAGAATTTCTATAGAGATTGTCAAAAAATATCATAGCTAATTACAAACACCGCAGTGTGAGTTGGAGTTCCTGTTGTCCTGCAGAGAGATCAGTTGAAAGTACTGAATATTTCAGTTAAACAATTCTAAAGATGTCAGTTTACATGCCTTCTCCAGTTCTCCTTTTGACTTACCTCACTGAAAAAGGAAAATATTTTATCCATCGGTCTGAGATGTTAAATAAAAATAATTTTCACATTCTTGCCAGATTAAAGAAAGGATATACCCTCCATTCTTTGAAATTTAAAAGAAAGAAATTAAGAAAAGTTATTCTTCATATTTAGTGTAACTGAAATCTATCTAAAAATTTCATTTATTGTGTAGGATAACTCAGGTCCTAGCTACTCACATGCCATTATGTGAGTATCTTGAAATTATCTTTTTCTTTACTGAAACTCCGCAAGTTAGCTTTATGCAATTTGGATTGTTATTCATCAACTTCTGGTAACTCTTCTGTCTTTACAGTGCACTGTGAACAATCACAGGAAGCTAACTTTGCTTGTGTGTAAGGTGTGTTTATAGAACCCTTATTTTCTTTTGCTTTTTTCTTTCCTTTTCTGAAGTCCATAATCTTCCAATAAACAAGATAAAAAGTCCTTTTCAAAAATAGGTTGGTTTTTTTTGTTTTTGTTTTTTTTTTTTCCTTTTTTTCTCTTCTTCTTATTGTTTAAAGTGATGGACTGAGGAGGAGTGAAGTTTAAATTAGTAACATCTAACTGTAGCACAGTTGAAACTTAGCCCTTCCTAATTAAGCGCTAAAGCTCAGAATTGAAGAAATGGTATGTTCTTTAAGTAGAAAAAATGCATTATAAAAGCTTAGAATATAAAAATAGAGAAAAATCTTTTACTGCTTTGAAATTGGAAGTTTTATTTTTCTTTCAGAAGTACCACATATTGCTAAAATTGGAATCACCACTAGGGGTATAGTTATGTTGTACAACTTAAACAGTCTCTTCTGACAAAATAATTTCTTGATGTTGCTCAATGGAGTTAAACTGGTGCTCAATGGAGTTAAATCCAGCTGGCGGCCGGTCACAAGTGGTGTTCCTCAGGGCTCAGTATTGGGGCCTTTCCTTTTTAATATTTTCATTGATGATATAGATAAGGACATAGAAAACACTATTAGTAAGTTCGCAGATGACACTAAGTTGGGTGGGAGTGTTGATCTGCTTGAGGACAGGGAAGCTGTACAGAGGGACCTGGACAGACTAGATAGATGGGCCAATGTTAATGGCATGGCCTTCAATGAGGCCAAGTGCCGGGTCCTACACTTGGGCCACAACAACCCCATGCATCGCTACAGGCTTGGGGAAGTGTGGCTAGAGAGCTGCCTGGCAGAAAAGGACCTGGGGGTGCTGGTTGACAGGAGGCTGAACATGAGCCAGCAGTGTGCCCAGGTGGCCAAGAAGGCCAAGGGCATCCTG
>VZTM01030004.1:0-15430 GCA_013400555.1 Jacana jacana
GTGACTGTCCTCGGCTACTGAGGCTCTGTGCGTGTGCTGTCACCAATTCATACTGGTTTTGGTGCTGAAACACTATTCTTCTCAGACTAGCAAAATATACTGCATAGGAAAAACAGTTGTTTATATTGCTTGATTCTTATATTAATACATAATTTACTGAGTGGCTGTCTCTCTCACATGACTTCGCAGGGTTCTGCAGGTGGAAAAGTTCAAGAACCTGTTTTGCCTGCTCAGGGCAAGCACTGGAGACAGCGTGAGTTAGGAATCCCTCACTTTTCTCTAACCTGACATTTTTCTGTCTCTGCCATTGATTGATCTTACAGTTTGAAAAAACCCATAACAATAAAATTTTTAGACAAGTATTCTTTCACCCAATGACTGCTCCCCACCCAGACAGGGGAACAGGAGAAAACAAGGAAACACAAGGGTTGAAATATAAATAGATATAATAGGAGGAAGGGAAGGTCTCAGGGGTACAGCATCAGGGCAAGTTGTTTTCTGGACTGCCACCATCAAGGGAGAGAGAGAACTACACAACAAACTTTCTAATTTATATTGAATGTGACATTCATGATATGAAATTATCCTGTTGGCCAGCCTGGGTCAAATGCCCAGGCCTCACTCTTCCTTGTCCTTGCACCTGGCAAGGCTTGAAAACACCAAGACCTTGAATCCCACATAGCCTAGCTGCCTACGAAGTAAATGTTTTCCTGAATTCAGACACTAGAGTCTTCCAAAGCTGGAGTTCTCCCAAGCATTAGAAGTTAGTCCTGTGTCACTCAACCCAGGACAATTGATTTGCTATATACCCATATACAGTCCACTTAATTTTGTGTGCTATTTGTATTTTGAGAGCTCATGGGTGCTTCTTACCACCTTATAGGACAAGTCTTTGTAGGAACACAGTTTATCTCATGCTTTTGGAATTCACACCCCAATGTAAAAATTCAGATTACAAGTATCAAAGTATGAGGAAACCATATGGGATGAAATACATCTTGATCAGATACTACAGGGGTCTCACCTTACAGAGGTCAGTTTTTGAGACACAGACTATCTCTTGTGCGGTCTTAGCTCATGGACATATTTGATTCTTCTGGAGGTAACTGGAATTCAAATAAAGAATAATAGTTAAAATGACATTGTGCTATACTAGCAATAAGGTGCTTCAGATGGGAATTTAAACACAAAATGCAAACACAGGAATGGAATCAGACAAAAATATCTAATAAAAGACTGGTCCTGAAATGCTTCATTGGAGTGTCTCAGTTTCAGAATTAATTTGCTGAAATCAAGGAAGGGGTCTGTGGCTCCCCAGAAGAGCGGTTCACCATTGCTATGGCAATTAATTCCCAGATGAGATGCAGACAGTAGAAACATTACTCATTAGTAACAAAACAGTATAAGAATGACTACTTCAGTGAGCAGCTAAAAAAAAGAATCAGATTTGTTTTGATTTAACTCAAGCTAAACACTGGGGAAAGCATAACTTCCTGCAGACTTGAAACTAGATTTCTTAGGGAGATCCAGAAGGGAATTTCAATCCCTGTGGCTGGCCCTTGGCTGCTGGAGGGTCCAAAGCCTGTCATACTTTCCATAACCTGACCGCACACCTTCTTTTGCAGGACAGAGCTATTGAAGACCGAACGATACTTCAAAATAACTTATGAGCAATTTTATGGGGGATCAGGTTTTATTAAATCAACTTTCTTAGTAAGAAACCACCTAGGTCTACTAAAAGACTACCCTCCAAAGGCAACCTGGGTTTTGGTCAGTTCCCAGAGTTGCTGATTAAAGCACAGGCACTTGCCAGCCCTGCTCCTGGTGCCCAGACTTCTCCCTGGTCCCCGATGACTGGGTGTCTAATAACTTCCTGTTTCAAAGGCCAAAATGGCACTTAAGTCTTGCCAAGTACTTCTGCTAGTCTTCTTCATAGGAGAAATTTTATGCTAAGAATC
The DNA here is from genome assembly GCA_013400555.1 of Jacana jacana. Lineage (NCBI taxonomy): Eukaryota > Metazoa > Chordata > Aves > Charadriiformes > Jacanidae > Jacana > Jacana jacana. The sequence continues at coordinate 1,959 of VZTM01030004.1, forward strand.
CAATATGTATACAAAAAAATTTCTTTCTTAAATATCACATTACACCCACACATAAGAGCAAAAGCCTTTGGATTAGAGACAATGGTATCACTGGTTAACACAGTGTTAGGATTAGAGCTGAAGTCAATCCGCATGCCTCTCAGTTGCACTGGTTTTCCATTTCCAGTATTTCTAACCTGAAGAGAATGAAGATTCATTTTGGGCTTTTCTGATAAAATACCTGGGAAATTCTGCTTATGAAATTGTGATAGTTCCAAATTATGACAGGGCCATTTAGCTTGTTAGTTTTCTTAATATATTGCAACTAAAAAATTGTTTTGGAAAAAAAAAATCCATTATCTTACAAACAAGTGAAAATTAAACTCAGTGTCACCTTAAACTGATGAATACAGCAGCCACATCGATTTACTCAACTATCAAGTATTTTTACATCCCTGCAATAAGACTGCTACGCTCTATTTCATTCTTTGATTACAGTTGTTCCAATAACCATCTAGAATATTAAAAAGTGAGTTAGAGAAGGTCTACAAATGCATCTTCTGGTGCCAGTAATGACTATTCCACAATCCCAAATGTGTTACAGTATTGGTTGCCAGTTGTCATGAAAGCAATGTACAAAAATCAGAAAACATTAGCTTGTATATGCATCTTTGGACTCACATTGGACAGTTGATGCATATTTTTATCTATTCGTAACTTGCCAGAAAGCAAAATCATAACAAAAATTTAAATACTGAATTGGAACATTAGGGGCAGCTCATCCTTTAGAAATAGATGGAATATGTAGATCACATACTACTGCATTCTTTAAAGTTAGACATGTTTCAGATTTGAGTTAGGTCTTTATGTTGTATTCACCCATTTAGCTAGAGTGATGTATGTCTTTAATATGCTAATATATTTTAGTGATTTTCTGATAAAAATGAAAATACTTAGTTTTTCATTATTTATTCATTAGCTATACAGATAAAAGATATATCACTGATGTGCTTCATCCACTAAAAGGGCAGCTCCCTCCCTCACTTTCCTAAGATGAGGCTAATTGGTTTTTCCAAAGTTCATTGCTCTGACTCCTTCATTTCAGCAGGAGGTTGTACGACCACTGACTTAATAAACAAATAAAGAAAGATTTATATCAAAACTCTTTCCTTTTACAGTGCATTTTAGTTCACAGTAAAAAGAGGAAGAAGGAGGAGAAGTGCACTTTCAGAAGGAAGAAGAGGAAGTGCACTTTCACTGGGAGGCAAACAGTTGAAACACTCATGAAGTCATCCCCCTTAAATTTTAAGCTATTTCTATTGACCGGAAGATTGAAATTTTAACCCAAATGAAACTATCAAAAGATCATAATTCTTCATGATCCCCTTTCATGACCTAAGAAGAATTAGACAACTGGAAAAAAATTGAGATTCAAAATGAAAAGATTAAGATCTAAACAAACTTATAAACATGATAGTTCTCAACTACAAATAACATTTCTGTTGATGCCTGATGTTGTTCTTGGTTTGTTTATGTCTCCAGCATAGTAACCCTGTCTCAGCAGTCTGAGCCCCCACACACATTGTATTGCTATGATTTTATAATTTATTATTTTAAGCAAATGCTTATTTATGATTTTAGAGCTTAAGTCTTAACCCTAAAGTCATTAACAAACTTTATATAACTGAAGATAAGTCTCTCTTTCCAGAAATACTTAAGCAGTACCTAGGGCAAGTAGCAGGTCCACAAGTGCTTGTATTGTAATTAGATAAGAATATCCAACTTGAACAAGGTAACTTATTGAGTTCTTGGAACTAACTTCATTTAATTTTTTCATTAGTGATTTTGGAACAAAGACCTGGAGGATATTAACAAAATATGATGGTGCCCGAAAACTGGGAGCCATTATCAATACAAGGAGGATAAAGAAGGATTTATAACTTACATTGAAATAGAAACAGAATGAAATTTGGCAAAAACATGTACTCTGGAACTGAGAGCAAGAATTTCTGCCTTGAGCTTCGAACTCAGCAAATGAAATGGCAGAAGAGGAGAAAAAGCTTTGGCTATTAGTTGATCACAGGGTAAGTAAACCACTCTAATGCAGCTGTGGAATAATCTGAGTGGAGCCTTGTGTATTTCAACCAAGATATTTTGGACAGAAATAAATAAGTAGTACTGGGATTGTTGAAGTATTAGTTGGATTGCATTTTGAAGTGAGTTAACAGAAATGTCCTGTTAAAGCGAGATTATTTCAAATTAAAAAAAAAAAAAAAAAGCATAAAACCAGAAAAATCTGTCTTATGACAGAGACTGGAAGACACTAGCTGCATTAAGCCTACTAAAATCAAGCCTGAGAAGCAATATAGCTGCTTCCTATACACTGTGAGCTAAATATTAGGAACATATGAGAGCCATTTAAGCTAAATGACTATGTACACACACATACAGACAGCAGGTAGACATAAACTAGATGGAAACGAGCCATCAAAGAAGAAAAGTTCTTGAACGCCCACCCAGTAAAACACCATGGGCCAAGGATTGGAACAATTCGGAAACAAAGGTTGAGCAACTTGTGAAAAGAATTCTGTGCTATGGTTATCCCATATAATATGAAGCTGACTTCCATGAGCCAAAGGGCTGACAAAGAGTGCTGAACTCATCCAGCTCATTTTGATGAGTGTAGGAAAAGCCCAGGAACCGATCAGTACAATATAGTGTCTCTGGATGGCTCAAGGTGGGTGCTCATCAGAGGAGCAATGGCCATCAGGGCATGTGGAGAAGCCAGAGCAGTACAGGGGAAGAACAGCAAGGGTTAATACTGCTGAATACCCTCATAATGCTGGGGGCAGATAGTATCAGACAGACTGGCATCTGCAGAGAGGACAGGAGGAGTTTGGAAGGGGAGGTGAGTTACAGTTAACCAGAAATCCAGCTGGAAAATGACGTCTGTCACTTTTGTGTTTCTTATTTTCCAACTGCTTGACTTCAAAACCTGGACTTCATCTTGAAAATATGTGCACTTGAAAAATCACATCTAAGTTTTCTCACACTGTACACTTCAATATATTCCATAAGTTAAGTTCTTATACTTCAACTGAATTAAAATCGAACTGTAAACCCTCAGTATTTTCTGTGAAAAACCCACTCACGAATGCTTCATTTCCAGTTGAACAAACATTTCATTTAAGGATGCATTAGCAACGTGAACACTAATGCTTCACAAAATTTAAAGTATTCGTAAATCAGTCCCTGTATCCTTAAGTGTATTTTTTCTTAGGCTGATTTTGCAGCAAACCATATAGAGCCTCAGTGTACATTATCACAACTGAAGTATCTATACCACAAACATAGGATGTCTGATTTAACTGATAGCAATAATGGCCTGGTACTTTTACTTGCATGGTCAATATAGTGACATAACTTCTCTTCAGGAAAATCCTGTTGTTTCTCTCTCTTTTTTTTTTTTTTAACATAGAAAAGTACTGGAGGAATCTGTTCTGCCGCTGCCTCCGTAAAGTCCATGCCATCCCTGGTGTGTACATACCTACTTTCCTCTTCTACTATTTTTCCTCCTATGTTCATTTGCCATGCAAGACAGGCATTAGTGTAGTTCTCTTCCAGATATTTGCTCAAAATCTGGTACGCCCATCATGACTGCTAGTAAAACTTCTCAATTGAAAATGTAGCTTTAGTCTAGATGTGTAAACAGTTTCATGTTTGTGTTTGTGGAGGCCAGATTAGCTGGAAACTGGTCAAAAAGAGTCTGGCAAACAACTTCCCCAGCATACTTTAGGATGGAAGAAATTATTTTTCAGGGAGCATGTTGTTTTTTGAAGGTTGCATGTGCACCTGAGAGAGATTCTGTGCTCACAGTGCAACAGGAATGGAGACCAGAGCTGGGCACAGTCTGCATCAGTTTGATCCAAGTCATGTCTGGTGCCTTGAATTTGGTGTGTACTGTGACAGTTGCCAGCACTGTGGGGACATAGTTGAAAGGCATAAGGAGCGCTGTTACAAAGATACTATAGCGTAGGACTCAAACATTTGGAAGAATTGGTATTGATACTCTCTTCTCTCTTCTGGTCAGAACTGAAGAACAACCTTAGAATTGTTCAACTTGGAAGAGACCTCTAAGATCATCAAGACAAACCATTAACATAGCGCTGCCAAGTTCATCACTAAGCTATGTCCCTCAGCACCATATCTGCACATCTTTTAAGTACCTTGAGGGATGGTGACTCATCCACTTCCCTGGGCAGTCTGTCCCAATACTTGAAAATGCTTTTGGTGAAGAAATTTTTCCTGATATCCCATCTAAACCTCCACTAATGCAACTTGAGGCCATTTCTTCTTGTCCTGTTGTTTGCTACTTAGGAGAAGAGACCAACCCCCCCTTTGCTACAACCTCCTTTCAGATAGAGAACGATAAGGTGTCCCCTCAGCCTCCTTTTCTCTAGGCTGAACAACCCCAGCTCCCTCAGCCTCTCCTCATAGGACTTAAGAAACCTTGAGAGTGCTGCTGAAGTGAGTAAATAGACTGCATGCTGCAGCTGGAGCAGTATGGCATTGAGTAAAATAGAGACAACGTTGGCCCAGCAAGCAGAAGGTAACTACTTATTAGTATGCTACTGAGGTAACTACTTATTACTATTATTATTAATGTCAGACTCCAGGTTTAGAAGATGTTGTGACCTGAGGAGATGACCGTGCATACCTTTGCCGGGTCTCTGAGCAGAAGGGATGGCAGGGGCAACTCATGGGGGCTCAGCTGGGGGATACACCTGAGGCACAGTCAAACCGTGCTGTCTGGAAGTGACCAGGGAAGCTTGGAGATGAGGGGATACAGTGGGTAGCAGTGAGTAACACCACCATTGGTGGCAAGGGCTGAGACTATGAAGGAAAGCCTGAATGTAACACATAGATTCTTCAATGTGCCTGATGTGCTGAGCGTGCTGGAGAGGCAATGTGTGTGCTGAGGGCAGGGGGAGGCAGCTTGACCCAGAGAGAAGGAAACAGATGGTACCTGGAAAAGTTTTGTAATCTTTCTAAATAGCTGCCTTGTAATACAGCTAGTGTTGGCACGACTCCCATTGACTGTACTTTCAAACTGGCTGCTGACCAAGCCACTTCAGCCTTACTGTCCATATGTTCTTCTTTGAGGATATCCAAATGCAAGCCAGTTTCTGGCTCTCCAGGTAAGTCTTTACCTGGGCAGGCACAGAGCATGGATAGACCTGTGGGAGTTCTGAGCAGATTTGGAAGTCCTCACTCTGTTCTCCCTGTACTCTGTGTGTTGCTTGAACAGCTTTATTCCATGGCAACATCCTTAAACCCCATGCAGTCTCCACTTGGGACTGAGCATGTAGGTCCAAAAGGGCATTCATGATCTGACAGTCTGCAATGGGCAAATGGACATCGCATAACCTTGCATCCCCCTCTCTATCCACAACTGCCAAAAGGGGCACAGCTAAGAAAGTTTAACTCCAAAGGTCTTAGAAACATACACATAATAAATCAGGGATTTATATGAAACATATAATATGTAAACCCCATTTCACCATCAGCTCTCCAGTTTTTCTGCCTTCCATACGTGACTGTAGCTCCATACACAGTTCCCCATCTTTCCCAAGAGTGAGTGAACAATCCTACATTACTCCTTTCACACCCTGGCTTTGCCTCCCAAGAAGAAAAGCCTATGTCCTTGGCTAAAATTATGAAATAAATAAAATTATTTTGATTTAGCCTTGCATGCCAATAATTAGGAATTCAGATTCTTGTTTGATTAAGCTTGTTTGCAGCTATGAAAACATAGAACTGTAACAATTAACACTTTATTGCAAACTACTTTCTGTAATAAAATGTAGACTGTTTTTGTCTGTCTGGTTGGCTTAATTAATTGGTTGCTTAAAAAGCTGTAACCGTAACTAAAATTATTTGTAAGCTTTACCAATAGAGCCAACTGGCTAAAATAATTTGGTTGTTCCCCATTGGAACATCTAGTTAATGTAACTGGTTACAAAATTCTGTATGTGTACTTGTGCAGATGTGGTTTTAGGTAATTTCTAGATTGCATGATTTTAGATGAAGTAAATAAATCTATGATGTCTAGACTTTCTTTCCCACATGACTCCAGCATAGAAGGTTTTGACCGGCACTGTCCCAACCTGTGTAATTTATACATCTGTAGTGTATTTTCACTGTACACAGGCCAAGTTCCTGTGTAGACTGATCTCTGCCAAAGAACTTTTCCAGTTGCTCTTGTTTGATCAGTCAAGCCATGATTCTAACACTTATTCCCTTATTACTACAAAACAATAGGAACCAAGCACAAATTTGCTAGACAATGTTTTGCTCATTGAAAGTATAATAAAAGTCTTATAAGTTTTTTTATTGTTCTTGCTTCTGTAAAGGTGATTTTTTTTGTTTACTTTTTAAATTTGCAGTAAAAAGTAATTTAATTGTCATGCTATTTCTTGGTGTCAGAACAAATCTGTTTCATTTCTCAGTAGTTCTTCACTTCCTTTAGATTTCTTGCAAAGAAATTCCTGGTTATTGAGATAACAAACTTACACCTAAATATATGGAACATTGGATGAGTCTTTGGTTCAAGTATTTCTGCATAGATAGTCTTACATGTACTGCCAAATATAACCATGTTTAAAAGATATTTACAAGAACTATTTTTAAATAAAGTGTTGATGATAATGCAAATCTAATACTTAAAGAAATTTCTCTTGTAGATTTTGCCCTCTCTCAGAGAAAAAAAAAATTATGACAATGTTTTATTCAGTATTAAACTGATTTGCTTTGTGGAAGGGACTACCATCCTGGATTTGCTTTAGTCTGCAACTTTGTCTGCTTTGATTTCACCTTGGTTACTGCAGTGTCCTGGGCTCACTTAAACAGCACAGGGGCAATACTTCCTGACTAAAATAAAAAAGGCATTTTATAAAAAAATATGGCTGAAAAAGACATCAAATTACTTTGGTCCTAGGGCTTGGTCATAACAAGTTTCTTAGCAGTTTGTTCAGATGGACATACTGCATTTAATTGGCCGGGTTGCAAATCTTGGAAACAGGATATGTCCCGTTCGTGCCTGTATTTATTTAGGATCCTCCTGTAGCAGTAGGAGTTTTTTGGAAAAACCATGGTTCACACAGAAGGTCATTAGAGTGGGTTGTAATACTTCTGGTTATGAGACCAATCTCAACAACCAACCTTTTACTTGTGACTGCATGTTTCACCAGCAAGAAAAGGAGAAAGGCAACTAACCCTCAAGATACTGTCAATTTCCAGCATAGTGAATACTCACTGAGGCATTGTGCAAAGAGAGAGAGGTGAAGTATATCTGAAGAAATGATATATCTGCTTCTGATTCCTTCCCTCATCTCCAGGGCCAAGCCCTACATTCCACTCCTAACGTGCCTGGCTGCATCTTATCTACCTTTTCTGCCAAATTGCTGAAGTTCCTCTGGGGTTTCTCTAGCAACTTGAGATGATGAGATACAGCAGATTTCTTTCCTGTCATGTTTCTAGGGTCTTTTCGCAGACTCAGGAGGTCTGGGTCCCACTAACCCAGTTTTGCTAACCTGAGAAATGACCATGTCCTACACTCCTTCCAGTCCCCAAAGCAGCCCTCCAGCAGCACACAAGGTTGGGTTATGCTTACAAATAAATATTTCCTAGTTCATGATCTTCCTGACACCAATGTCAGCAGTGCTGAGTGCTTCTAGAACAGGCTTTTCCAGGAAAATAGGATCAGTTCTGTTAACAGCCTTCTGGACTTGTTTGGTTTCAGAGTATAATGTGGAAAATCCATGAAATCATTCCTGTCACTAAGAAAGCTACAGAGTTGTTGCTGTGATTTAGATAACCTGTTTCTTATGAAGATTTTTTCACTAACTGATTGTACTGCTGGTGGAGTTTTCAGCCTTAAAGGGCCTACACACCAATCATCTCCTCAAATTTGCTTGCCTTCAGGATATCCATCCAGCCCTTGGGATTCAGAAAGAGCCACCTGCATCCTGCTCTCTGAGAATGCTACATACGTATATACACATGTATACACAAGTCCACATGTATATTAATATATAATGCGAAACACAATATTGTTACCATCCCTAACCAGAAGATATTTTGAAAGCTCCCATTTACTTTATTTTTTAGAATAAAACCTGATGTAATTAAGTCATTTGTGTTTGTAATCGCAAACATCTTGCTTCACAGCACAGTTAGAAGCCACATTTTTCATGATATAACACACAGAGAACGAGCCATATGTCTGCAAAACGAGGCATGTAAGTCATTATGTAGAAGCAGTATCTTTAATTTTAAACATAATTCACTGGAACACTTCGGTACTTAATCATTCCTACGCATTTCCTACTTGGAAGCAAAACACACTGGGGTCAGATTCAGTCACAGCCCGAGATAATGTAACTCAGATCAGCTCACTGTGATTACATCGGTGTGAACGCTTTTCAAAATCTCAGGACAAAAGCTTACACTACAGATTGGTTCAAATCATAAACACTACACTACCAATGTGTGTCGTGCAGGAACATGCAGCTCTTTTTCTGCCAAAGCCACCCACCCTCCAGCATCTTTTCCCTCTCTAGAGAGATCCGTGGCAATTTCCCCCTTAGGGTGAAAGCTTACCCCTCCAGGCTAGCCATAAAACCTTCCTCCTCTGGGGCTGGGAAAGCAGTTAGAAGCAAAAGAGTCTTTTATTTAATTTGGTTTCAATGATAACATATTCCTCTGGGAGAAGGTGAAGGCAGTTTCCCTGCAGCCCCTCTAGCACACAGCTTGTCCCAGTGTCCACACACAGTAACAGAGAGAGATATCTCCTCTCTCACTGGAGATTCAGCCAAACACAAGGGCTATGCTATTAGCAAATTTCTCTTTTCCAAGGCTCCTCTCTTATTTTCAAGTCCTCTCTGGGGTCTTATCTAGGACCATTCTGGACTTACTAGCTTTTTGGTAGAAAAGATAATAATTACATATATAAATAGAGTTAACAGATGACAGTTGGGCTCGATGATCTAAAAGTCTCTTCCAACAAAAATGGTTCTATGATTCTGTGTAAACACAGACTTACAGACATCTTTGACTGTCACAGAAACTGGAGTTCCTTCATTTTTTGGCCTGGCTTCAAACTTCAAGACTGTTTCTAGGAATAAGAAAGTTTCTGTTTATTCTACTAACTTGTACGATATGGCCACATAAGTAAAACAAACAAAACCTCTCCTACAAAAAATGCAAATTAATACTTTTAAAATGTTGCTGTCTTTTGTAACTATCATGGATGATAGATTTAGAACTACTCATCTAAAATACACATGGCATAAAGAATTGGCTGTGCATGCTGAACAGTAAGGCTCATCATGGGATACAAAAGGATGGTCATGGGAAGAATGTCTTGAGAAGTAACCCTAAGTTTCTGCAGAAGGGGTGAGCAGTGGTGTTCAGGGACCACCCATCCTCTCGGGCTACACTACACTGGCAGCATGTGTACTTTTTTGATTGCTTGTGATACAAAACTGCATATAATGCATGGGCACCAAGACCTAATTTTGTTTGACTTCTCACTTTTTAAGTTCTCTCCAATCCTTTGTGACAGCAGCTCCATTTACTTCGAACAACTTGAGGAGATGTTTGTCCCTGTAATCTTGCAGCAAACCCTTCAGCATTACTAACACCCCACGGAGTCCCAGCATGGTCTGACCTGTGGATGGTTTCATTTGTGGTCATTATGTGTTAAATTGTGCAATAGGTGCTTCAGTTGATGCTGACACCGTGGGTCTTATCTAAATCCACGGTGGCTGCTTAAGTAAAAACTTTGCTGTTACAATGGTGAGATACAACATTTTGTCTCTCTGGTTAAATTTGTCAGGGATACTCTTTATTCTTAATTTATTTAATCAACCTTCAAGAGCTTTTTATGGTAGTTGCAAGAAAGAATGAATTCGTTTTCACAGTTCCCACTTACTTTGCCACATTTACTGCACTCTTGCCGTTAGTTAGAAGACAGAATTTAATGCATGTTTCCTCTCTGCTGTTGCTCTTTAGCTATGGTAATATGTCAGACAGTTTTTTGGTTTATGTTCATGTAAAAAAACCCCAACCACTCAAACTCCAAAGAACAGCTCTATTTGCATTTTAAAGTCATTAAACTTTACCACAGAATGGTTAGGAAGTTAAAGTTCTCTGTTTTGACATTGCTAGGTGATGTCAATTGTGGCAGTCAGGTGCAGAAGCAGGTAAGAAGTGCCAATATGCCTGTAGGCCTTGCCTCTATACAATTTTATTTTAGTATTATCTGTTAAACCAAAAGTCTTACTTCAAATAAATTATCTCAACATAAAAGCGCTTTAGAAAAGACCACAACTGGCAGTCAGAGCAATGATATTTCCCAGTTTGTTATAAAGAAATCAGATGGAAAATCTTCAAATATTTTTGTTGTTTGTTTGTTTTGTTCCTCTCCATCAGCCTTCAATCTTGAAAGATTGTTTCCTTCTGTTGCACAACTCTGCAGTATTTGGAGAAGATCAAATGCCTAGGGTGAGGCCTGTGACTTCTTTAAGTATCTAATTGGTTAAGGGTGCAGACCAATTTAATACTTTGCTCAAATTTTACTTGGACCTGGGTCCTCAATTTCGTATAGAAGTATCAAAATAATAGCATGCAGGTGTGTAAAGATAAGGTTCCAAAACATTAGGTCTTTATCCTAAAACTACAAATGCAAATATATGCTTTGTTTACTGATGCAGTTGATGCAGATTGAGTACTTCATGTATAAAGCCTTGACAATCCCCTTTGGTTCCACAGCTTTCTGTATTGAGTTGACAAGTATTTGCTTTCCATTACAGCCAAGGACAAGTACAATTTAAAATCTGGCTCGAGCACTCCTCTCTGTTTTGAATATTAGAAGAAATATGCAGGCAGAGCCACGGTCAGCTTTTAAGAATACTTTTATTTCTCATGGTGATGGAACAATCTTCCTTCCTTCTCTCAAGAAAGATGGGCACCAGGAGCAGGAATCATTGGCATGTTTCTATTACCAGGGTGAAGCACACAATGATACTACATACAATATTCTCTGGAAATATTAAAAACCCACCTCAATGCATTCCTGTCCAACCTGCTCCTAATTGACCTCCAAAGGCCTCTCCTTTTCCAAGCCCTACCATGAGTGAATAATGTAGGAGAGATGACACTTGAGGTACATTACAAAATGAGCAGGGCTACAGAAGCATACTTTGCAAGCTTCTAGCAGTGCTTAGAATGAAAGTGCCTGCCCAAATCCCCAAATCTGAATCCAAGCTTATGATAGGGAGAGCAATACCTACTGCTTTAACAAGTGACAGGACTAACAAAAGAAACTATACATAAATGACAAGAATAACAGTAGAAGCCATATCATGTTAATTCTCGGCTGCAAACTGCTAACCATCGGTTGGGATGGTAAAGCTGCATAGCATAGCAAAGCATATTAGTGGCTTTGTGATTTAAGCCTCAGGGTTATAATAGCCTTACTACAGGCTGAAATCCCAGGAGTGTCAACTCTACCTTCTGGAAAGAGAAAATTAGTATTATGCAGTTGGTTTTGCATGCTTCTTTCAAACAAGCTAGAGCTATAAAAGTAAAGGGTATGATTATGCATCTGATTCCAAAGCACTCTTTAAAAAGGAAGGAGATTTTTTTTTATTTTTCTGTTCTTCCTTGTTCTGCAAAATGATGCTAGTAATTAATTATGAAACATGTAGTAATCCCCCGAATTATATATACGTATGTATTCGCACAATGTTGTATGAACACTGTGAGAATAATGTGTCATTCACAATATAGAGAATATATTGTGGCTTCAATACCCGTTGCTGGTTAGCAGTGATTGGTTCAGGCTTAAGTGCACAGGAGTACAGAAAGTGTTGCAGGTGCATGTATGCAGCTCCAAGACTGTGTCATAATCCTGCCCAGGAGCCAGGTCGAGCGGACGCTTGGGCATTGCATGCTTTTCCCTGGGTACCAGCTACAGTCTCCATATTCCAGTTCCCATTAAGGGTCCTTCAACCAGGTCCCAGCTGCAGCTCTTAGCTAAGCACAAACAAAAGTGGGAGATGTCAGAAAGTCTGAGCTCAGTTTGGAGGGGCTTATCCATCTGGCAAACAGCCTCACTTAAAGTGATAAATCCTCCTACACTTGGCCAGTAACCTCAGGGGCCAGATGCCAAAGTGTAGAGGATACTTCCCCAGCAGCAGCTAAGCTGATGACTGCACATAGACTTAGATGTTGCCAACTCTTCAGTTGTTTCATATCTAGTAAGAAGAGCTCCCACAGCTGCCTTGTCCTCCTAGATGCTAGATGCTTTTGACTGCCACTCTAATATTGCAGGAGAATTTATTACAGCTTCCTGGTGCTCTTTGTCACTTGAAAGTGAAACACAAGCTTATGTGCCATCCTCTTTTTTTCTTTTATCTTTCAATTTCAAACCAAAGTTCTCCTGTCTGATCAGCCCTGCAGATCCCTTTCTTTTGGATACGCTATTCTTCAAACTCACCTTGCACACACAGCACTTCTATCTGTCATTTAAGTTCTGTAAGATACAGCACAGCAAAGTTACTGACAACTGCTTGTTCCCCAGGAACATACGAAACGTTATTGCAGCATGTAAGTGAATAAGTTCTTAGTCTCTTCTTTATCCTCCTGTTTACATATAACCCTCACTTTTTTAGGGTTGCAAGGCAGAATTCAAAAGTCTGAAACTAATAACAAACCACTGTTTCCCCTTGACAATTATTTGTTATGTGGTACCAGTAATACGTTGAACAAGTAATGACATGAAATTTAATATCACTACAGGGCTGCCATACATTACTCATTAAAGGCTAAAGGTCCTAATAATGTAAGTATGCATACTGGTATCATCTTTCCTAATGAAACCATCCCCCAAATCCAGCAGGGCAACTTCACAGAGTAAAATTTCACATATATTTGCAATTTCAGGTCCTAATTAATTGTACAGATTTCTAAATTCATTAAAAACAGAGGAAGGGAATTCCCAATGACCTTTTGTAAACCACGGAGTGTGGTCAAGATCTGCTGGTGTAACTTGGCTGGGTTCTTCTCAGCTCTGCTGCAATGAGAGAGCCCTGGGTAGAGCAGCTTGGCATAAACGTCCCCAACAAAGTCGGCTGGTCACAAGTGGTGTTCCTCAGGGCTCAGTACTGGGGCCTTTCCTTTTTAATATCTTCATTGACGATGTCGATAGGGACATAGAAAACACTATTAGTAAGTTAGCAGATGACACTAAGTTAGGTGGGAGTGTTGATCTGCTTGAGGGCAGGGAAGCTCTATGGAGGGACTTGGATAGATTGGATCAATGGGCCAATGTTAATGGCATGGCCTTCAACAAGATCAAGTGCCAGGTCCTGCACTTGGGCCACAACAACCCCATGCATCGCTACAGGCTTGGGGCAGTGTGGCTGGAG
>VZTM01030004.1:15510-26904 GCA_013400555.1 Jacana jacana
AGGTTTAGGCTTGACATTAGGAAAAAATTCTTCACAGAAAGAGCGGTCAGTCAGTGGAATCAGCTGCCCAGGGAGGTGGTGGAGTCACCATCCCTGACTGTGTTTAAGAGTAGATTAGATGTGGTGTTGAGGGATATGGTGTAGGGGAGAACTTGTAGAGTAGGGCTGATGGTTGGACTTGATGAACTCAAGGGTCTCTTCCAACCTAAATGATGATTCTATGATTCTATGAAAGGTCTCCTAGAACTTTTACAGGATGGGCCACATAGCTGCTGGCAGAGTCTGCATTGGGTAGCCAACCTGCAACAACTTCAGAGCTTTTCTGGGGCAAATCAAACCTTTTATGTAAAGTCAGCAACTTCTCATCAACTGCTGTATAAATTGCCATGAATGCTTATGTTAAAGCAAATGTCTGATAAAGTATGCCTTTGTTCTCTATTTGATTTGAATGTGTTTATTGTAGATACATGCATACTAAACAGTAAAGGTGGTGATAGTAATTGATTTTAGTTGTCTAATATCCTCTTTGAGGATCCCAGCATAGTAATAATAATTATTAAAACTGCAAATAATTGAAAATAGCTATATTGACTTTCTACAAAAGCCTTCTGTCTGTCAGTCTCAGTTATTAACAGCTGTTGTGACTTCCTCTGTTGTTTCATAAAAGGTTATGCCCCAAACCATCTCCCACTTGGCAGTAAATGCATATTAATTAAAGATACTGAGCTGTGGAAATTTCACAGAAAATCACCACCCTGGTACTCATGCAAAATTGTTTCAACATCAGATTATGAGTTGCATATAAATGATGAACTGCCATCATCACTAAACCAGTTCACCAACACTAATCAAATTGAAGTCTCATGCATAAGCATGTACTGTTGAGTGATGTCATTCCTGGAATTGATTCAGAAAACAATTGCTAATGTGTCAGGCATTTACAAATGGTCCCATTCAACCTCTGCTCAGCAGAGGAGAGCATTTGACTTTGCTTCCAGAGCAACAAACAAATCAAAAAGTGCTTTTTTCAGCTAAAATATGGCAACCTTACTACACTGCACTATCTCAGTACATTTATATTTCTTCTACAGGTCAGACATAGGATTCCCAGCATAATGTGAGTTTCCATACAAATCTGCATTCAAGGATTTTACAGACATTTACAGCAACATGATGAGCCTCAACAACAGTTCTTAATGCTGTCCTTAGTTTTACACATAATTTGTTAATCTTTCTATTTATGATTACCATTGAAGTTTGGCATTCAGACCCAAACAATATGAACACTGGCCAACATCAGGCTCTTGAACAGATGTCCCCTGGCCCTAAAGAGTATGTTCCCAAATGTGATCTACAAAGGATGAGAGAGAGGCAGAATCTCAGCTGGCATTCTGCAAGGGAAAAGCTAGAGTTTAAAGCAACTTGCTCAAAGCTCAGGGCAAACCTGGATCTTCTGCCTCTGCCTTGGACTTAAGCGTAAGGATTATGTTTTCTGTGATGATGGAATGAGCTCTGACAGTCTAAATCAGAATAATCCTGGCCCCAGGAATCAGTTTTGTAATTGGAAACAATTGTGAGTACAGCATGGTGGGAGTTTTTTTTTCTTTTTTTTTTTTTTTTCCTTTTTTTTTTCTTATTTTCTGAATTAGTTATTTTGTGGTTAAGCAAAATGTTGGCCCCACTCCAGCAGTAGGGAGCACATGGATGAGTTGCTGCCATCACATCTTGTCTAAGCAGCCGAGATGCTTTGGGAAAACACCTGTGATGCAAGTACACGTCATGCTCATATACTTTGCCAAAGTTAATCTCTAATCTGTGTGAACACTGCACCGCTAAACCCTTTCTTCTTTCCCTCATTTTATTATCAGCTCCAGTCTCCACTAATTATGGAATAAAAAGTAAAGTTGTACTTAACCTCAGTGCAGTTCCACAGGCAGGACTTGCTCACTCAGGAAAAAAAAAGGGGAATACACACTCCTATTCTTTTGACATTCATCACAAATGGAAACAGTCCAAGCACAGGCTGGTGGCCAAGTGCCAGGACTGCAATATTTTGCAACTGGAAACACTCAGTTTGGAGTTTCTGTACATAAGGTCTCATTATTGCTGTGGCAACTGCATTGGGCTACTGCTGGGCTTTACAGAGCACATTCCTCTGGGTTATCTGTGGCTGCTCTCATCCAAAAAATGCTTTTAAGTGAAGGCTACAAAAGAAGACAAAGAAGGATCCTTAGTCTCCCATCAAAGAGGTTAAGGGTTGTAAGTTAAAAATAATACGACTAGAGCATGTTCTGTCTCCAGCGACTGCAGTACCATTCTGCACAAGCCACAGTATGAGGCGGTGATGATGCCCGATCCTGCTCTGTCCCTTTGGATCTGCCATAAAACAGCAGCTCTTCTGATTGCCAAGCAAACACCTTCATTCAAAGAGAGTTACAATGGTCCTGAAGACAGGGAAGACCAGAGGTAATTTAGAGCCATCTGTGTCACACTTACTGTAATGGCAAAGTAGAGAAATAGACCAAAAGTCTCGAGGGTAAGAAACCTGCTGTACTAAGCTGACAGGGAAATGATGAGTTTAAATTTGCATATTAATAATGCAGAAGTTTGCTGAAGTATGAGGCATGGTGTATTTAACAGGGAGGGAGATAAAATTGGTGGAAATTTTTAACAGATTGAAGCAAAGGAAAAAGAAAAGGATAATCAGCAAGGCTAATACAATCCCCATCAAAATGTTGGTATTAGAAGTTTTAATAAGAAATGTGATTGTGCGAGCATGCATGAGGAAGTAAAAAGTAACAGAAGTTTTTAATCATTTTAGAAAGCAACTAGGCTTGCTTTTTCTGTTACCTCTGTTCCAGCTAACTGACCTCCAGGAGCAGACAGATGCATACATGCTCTGGGGACACTTCTCCCATCATAATCAACACTTTTTGCTATTTGTTTCCTGCTATACTCACAACACACTAGGCATTTCCACCCTGAAAGAAATTTGATTCCAGCTTCAAGATGCTCAGTTTCTTTGTAAATAATATAAAATTAATTCTAATTGTCTTCTTGCATTTGAGAAGAACTCTCCAACCTATCACAAAGGAAGATAGAAGTGTTTCTGAAAAAAAAACATTTTCATTTGTTTCCAAAGGGTATCTAATGAAAATTCTGTCATGGTTGTACCCACATTTTAGTTAGGAGCAACAGTCCAACCCTTGACACACAAATTGCTATGGGGTAGGTCTACCAGCCTTTGCACTGACCACGTCAGCCTGCTCATTTATTGTACTATATTACTTGGTAATGTAAACGCAGTCTATTTTATGCCACCAACCCTAGGCACATGCACTTAAGTATAGCTTTTGAACTCACTACAGGAATTCACTGGGCTGCAGTGATCTTTCTTTCAGCTCATACTACTTTACATGTTTGAGTAGGAGGGCTGGCAAGACAGATTTAACCAACACAAGTTTTTCAGCTCAGGAGGACAAAATCACAGTTTTGGCATATATGAACCTCCCCTCTTTGCAGCCAGCTAAATTTCTTCCAAATGACACAAGAAAGCACAAAAAGACAGGTTTTGGTTCCACGCAGGCCCATTCCTGTAAAGCTCTGATGACTCTCAACACCCCTGATACACGTAGGAAGATAGGTATCTTACCTTATCTTACTTGTGTTACCATGAGGTGAAATCTTACACTTGCCATTGTGTAAAATTATCCTGTGCCACATATAGCAATATGATTTCATAAAAAAAGAATGGAAGAGAATTTATTAAATGAAAATAAGAAGGATTTTAATATATTTTAAAATTATTATTCACAAAGTTTGCATCAGTATGGAGAAAACCTCAGCTTGTAAATCTAATGTCAGGTTGAATGGGGCTTTGAGCAACCTGGTCTAGTTGAAGGTGTCCCTGCCAATGGCAGGGGAGTTGGAGGTAAATGACCTTGAAGACTCCTTCCAAGTCTAACCATTCTGTGATTCTATGATAGAGCACGTGGAATTTTATGCCTGAGGAACGGTTATAACTATCAACACAAAGTACTTCTCAAATATGTAATCAAATTTATGTGTGACCACCCTCCTTCAGTTACACATTTGTAATTTTTCTAATGAGACAAACAGCCTCACAGTCCTGGCAAAATGTGATCCTGAACTTTGCATGAGTAGTTTAAGACATTACTTTGGATTTCATTGCTGTTGGACCTCCACCACTGAAAAGTTTCCCTATTTATCAGAGCAAGAAAAACTAAATGAAAATACAGATTCAAAACAACAGAAGGGTTTCATCCTGCATTAATTTCTCTTTGCCATGGAAGGTCTTCCAAGGTCACATTATAGCCATGGTCACCAACCTGCCTCTAACAGTCCCAACGACAACCACCCATCGTGCCAGATCTGAGCACAAGTCCTTGTATATCTTCTGTATTGTTTAAAGAAATGTAACTGAATGGTGAAAAACAGTTCTTGCAGGGTTTTTAAGACAGAGTTACAACTACTTGGTTATTGCCAAATTACTTTCAGGCAACCATTGTCCCAAGCACACAGGACATTTATCAGCCCACTCACTAAAAAAGGCCTGGGCATGTAAACTGTCAACAAAAAACTAAACAAATGATGAGTGAAAAATGTGCATTAAGCACAGCAATTTTAAGTTATGGAAATACATATGATTTGTTTTGCTTATGATGAAGATAAAAATTAGGTGTAAGAGGCTACTTTTGCAAATAATAACAACAATGAATGAATCAAGTACCAAGTATAAGTGCCAAAGAAAGAAAATAGTAACTTTCAACAGTAGAAAATGCTTTAGGAGGAAAGGCAGCTGCTTAAAAGAACAGCGAGGTGTAGTGACTGCAGAATGCATTCAGATAAACAAAGTCTTTCTGCCTAGCTTTGCGGGTACTACCCCTCTACAAAAAACCTTTCAATATAACCACAGTTTAAATACATTACAAAGATAGATAAATGTTTAATTTTACATAGGAGGGAACTCCCTCTGACACTGAGATTGAAAGTTAGGCCCCCATGCTGCTAGGAATGTTTTTTTTTCCTCCTTCTTCCTGCTGTGGACATTAATATTCAGTTCAGTGTTTCCTAACATGTGGAGCACTCCCTTTTGGAGAGGAGAAGTTAGAGCAAAATGGATGCAAGCACGTGGGTGACTCTGTGGAGGCACAGTATACTAATTGCATAGGGAATATAAGGGGTCCAAGTGAAGCAGTGGTTGAGATGGTATTGGAAATAGGCATGGGCACGTGCTAAAATATTTTGGTGAATTTGCCACTACACGTAGCATTTGGAGGAAGTTTAGCTCAAAATCAACACCACAGCTTTTCCTCAAAAAAACAAACCCCAAAACCTAATAGTTCAAATCAGTGCCAGAAAAAGCCTAGGAAATTTAATAGAAAATATCTCCTTCTGATATGCTGTGCAAGAGATTTCCACACTATAAAGTTTTGCTGTATAAATGGTCAAAAACACCGACAAAAAGGACCCCATTGCCTCTTGAAACTCAAAAATGTTGCAATAGTTATATATATATGTATACCCTCACACACTCTACATACTATATATATAATAGGCTTTATACTAGATATACTATATCCATTTATACATACAAAGAAAAATCTGTTTCATTCTGTTAAACAAATTAACATTTTAATAGATTAGTCAAAGGAGAGAAATTAGAATTATGCACTGTGAGTTCCAGTAGCATGTAGCATATAATAACCAACGACAATTAAAGAAATTTCAAAATAGTTTTTAGTGTTTAGAACAGAATGACATCCCTATAAAGTTTTATTACCTATGGGCTCAGTCTTACATAATCTTAAATTGATCTTAAAAAATTTTAAACATGCTCCCATTTATTTCTCGGAGTGCCATCAAGGATTAATTTTTGCTTCTGTTTTACTACAGCATTAAACATTATTTGACTTATTTGTAGAAAGAAAAGAAACTAACATATATAACAGTATACTATAACATCTAAAATTTTTAGGCCATGCAACAGTTAGCATTACTGGTGGCTAACTTTTATTAAAGACAGCACCCAAAAACCTCAACAGAAGGTACATATCATGTGATGTACCCGTTGCCAAAGTGCATACGTGTTTTTGGTGAACAGATGAGTGTTTGTGAACATAAAACCTACAAAATCTGTTGGCAAATTATAGCAAAATTCTCCAAAGCCTGTAAAAAACCTTCTGCACCCCTTTTCTTCATTTTTGGATATCTGTGCTTTATGAAGTGATAGAACTGGAACATCTCCTCTTTTTATTCCTTTTTTTTTTTTTTTTTTTTTTTTTTTCTGGCTGATTTTGCTACCTTCTGCTGCTCTTTTTTATTTATTTATGTCATGCACATGAATGAAGGAGATTGTCCTAGCTGGGCAGGCAAGTAAATGCATTTCAGAGAATTGGTTTCTATTAGTAAAAGGCACGTCTGGCAGCTTCTGGTCAAAGGTGTTGGAGCAATGTGCTTGCAGGAAGGCATTAAAATATTTTTACACAGTCACACCTTAGGTTTAGAGGCAGTGATTTAATGTCAACTTTTGGAGGTGAGATTACAACTGCATTGTATAGGGGTCCATGTCTGCTGCTCAAGCACCCTGAGATTTGTTTGTTGTGATGAGATGAATTATCAGTATCAATGACTGCCAAGCTCCAGAAAAATGTAAACCCAAGACTCTAGCCAGAGGTAAGTATCTGTTCCATTTCTCCCACCTTGCAGATATTGTCCTCTACAAATGAAAGATGTATAAACCAGAGCTTGAGCTCCATGGATCAAATTCAATTGACCGTGGATATCATCACTGATTGTATAGGCAGAAAAGTACAGATGCATTAATGTATATATATATATAAAATCTCAGAAAGGTGATTTAGTACATATCAGGAGAATAACTTTAGATTATGGAAGATAAATTTAGATTAAAAAGATGGTAGATAAACAACCATATGGTAGACAACCCTCTTGTACACCCCATCTGAGGAAGCCCTTGGGGCTACAAGGACATATATTTCTTGTGAGCAGCCCAAGTGAGTGTGCAAGGGAGCCACGCCTCCACGTTAGGACTGCATTTCCAGGGAAAAAGAAGATGACGGAGCTCAAACGTGCACACTGAACTCACACTTCACACTGACAACATTTTGATATAAAGCCTGGTGTCAGCTTCTCCCCCTGCTCCCTTCTCAAGATTACTTTTAAGCAAGGGATGTGGCAGATCTTTCTAGACCGTGTCTACCTCTAGATTTCAGCCGCTACCACTGCGCTTTCACTGTGGCCATAGTCCAAAACTGCTAACTTCATTTTCACT
This sequence comes from Jacana jacana, assembly GCA_013400555.1. Lineage (NCBI taxonomy): Eukaryota > Metazoa > Chordata > Aves > Charadriiformes > Jacanidae > Jacana > Jacana jacana. The sequence goes on from VZTM01030004.1 coordinate 22,826, forward strand.
CAAAAAGGCATGGCAGCCATGGTGATCTGAATCATCTCAGTCCAGAGCAAACATAAATTTGGAAGGCATCAGCAAAAAAAAAAAAAAAAAAAAAACCAACCCCAAATTTTGTATTCTTTCAAGTGGAGTTTTTCCCAAACTTGAACTATTTTTAAACACTATTTTCTCAGTGTTGAATATAATTTGCCTAAAGCAGGGAAAAAAAAAACCCCTAACCTCTTCATGCCTAGAAATTAAAGTTGCTTCCTCTTTATTTCCACAGGCCACTAAACCATTCCTATGTTCTTTATGCTTCTAAAAGTACAGTTTACACAAGGAACTGTTATATCTGGTTTACATCAAGTAATATTCACTCCAGTTTGCAGACGGCAATTTCCTTGCCAAGTTTTATGTTATTAATCCCTTGGTAAGCTGAAAGGAAAAATATCAGTTTCTAAACTCTTCATAAAATGAAGAAGGGAAATCCATGCTTGGGGTGTGTGTGCATAATTAAAAATCTAATCCGTGGAATTTTAACCATATTTACGAAGACTGCTGTTTAAAGTAAAAGGACAGGAAAAGCTGGAGTAAATTTCAGCTACTTATAAATATAATTAATTCCAATATTTAATATAAGATGGATGTTTATTAAGAGAACTCCAGATTTATATCAGCATGTCTTAAAAAATTAATTTGCTCCAGATATTTTAGATATTACCTTTCACCTACATATTGTAAAATTCATTACCTAAACTTCTTTGGCTGAATGAATGTACAACTGACATAGATGTGTGTGGAAACAATTTGACTTAAGTGAAGACATTCTTATACAGGCATGGAAAAACTGCTGAATGTGCACACTTACACTTTATGACAGGAGGTAACATTTGGTCTGTCATATAATTTGAATTTTTAATATAAAATGTGTTAATTTTTTCCTTCTGAAAAACAAAATGCGAACTTTAATTAGTACAACCTATCAGGATAAATTGACTACTATCCAATAGTATTGCTCCTTAGCAATATCAGCTGTAAGGCCTTTTGGCTGGTAGGAACCCCAAATAACAATTTTGTAGTAGGTTTAGGTATACACATGTGCCTGTGTGCAGTGCAGTGGGAGGACAGGAGGACAGCATCATATATGGCAGGAACATTATTGGTTATTCACCAGATAGCACTGAGAACGTGAAACTAGTTATTGCAGGTTAGAGAATAGTAAAAAGTTATACAATCTTTTGGGATGGCATGCAGCTGCCTCCCACACATTGGTTGTGCTCAGCCCAAGAAGCCACATGCCTGCTTTGGTGGCTTTGGGGATGACCAGAATAATCCCAGCTGCCTGTTGCTGCAGAGGAGACAACGTACACCTAGAAATTTTGCAACATACCGAAGTATCACCAATGCCCTCAAATCCATGGACACCTGTTAATGCTCCAACTGGACCCACAGACTCATTCCAGTAAGAGGACTGGTGACTCCCCTCTGCCCTGGCCCCAGGCGGTGGGGCATCCCTCCTCTCCTCTGCCCCAGCCCCACCATGTAACGCTACTCTGCAGCAGCACTAATGCCTCATTAGTCCCTGGGGAAAATTGTCTAGATGAGAAAATTAATAGCATGGCAAAACTACATATCGGAACTCAGAAGCAGATGCGAGTAAACCCACTGCCAAGTGCGTACACTTTTTAACATCTTGTCCTCAGCACCCTTTTCCTTGCTCTACAGATATTCTCCTATAATCCCTCAGTACAAATATAATTATTTTCAACACACACCATTTTCAAATATAGGTGATGAAATTTGAGTTACTAATTTGACATATCTAAATTGCAGGCTAGGAAAAAAAATTGCAGGCTTCCCTATGCACTTGTTATTTTTCCATCTCTTAAAATTTTGGGGGTACTTATAAAATTCATACACTGTTATAAGCACATAAACTGAATGAATTATTAATAGTCTAAAAACTAATTAAATTACTACAAGTCTATGAGCAGTTTTCATATTGCTGAACTTACATTCAGGAAAAGGACTAGATGTAGATCTGCTATAGATGTTTTCTGTATTATTTGTTGTTATACAGTTGATGTGAGCTACACAAACATAAGTAGTAAAAAGCTTCAGTACATTTTTTGAAGGGAAAAAGTCCAAAAAGTAGGAAAGTTCAACTGATAATCAAATAGAAAGTTACACCACATTGTCTAGCTTTGTCTTAGACAAAGAGGAACTGGTCTCAGTACAGAAAATTAATAAGAAATTAGAAATTAATTTGATTCCAAGGAACAACTGAGAGAGGTTGAAGAGCTCTTCCAAAGAGAAGATAAAATTTTAGCAGCATGTAAACTGAGTGCTTACAATAAAGAAAGGCATGGAAAGTCCACAAACTTGAAGGATTATAATTCTGAGAAAGCGAAGGATCTCAAAACATGAGCACATTGACAAGGATCTCCAAAATACCTGCATGGACATGGTACAGCCTTAAAAGAAGTGGAGGAGGACACCTGGTAGTAGAAGGCTTCTTGACATCATGGTTGCCAACTGGATGTGTTGGAGAAAAAAACGGTAATCCCATTTTATAAGCTACACAGGAAAGGAAATTTGTAACAGGAATGGGAAAAAGGTCAGGATGCTCAGATAAGGCACAAAATGAATGCACAATGTGTATTGCACTGAACGAGATATTGAAAGACACCCGAGGGATTCTCCAGCAAATAAGTTAGGAACCTGTAAACTAATTCCAAAACTTTTATATTATTTTTTCCACCCTCTCAACACCAACAGATACACCTACTAAGAGAGAAAGGTAGTGCTGATTCTGGTCAGTTGGTGCAAATGCCTTACAAAACGACTTGGCATCCTTGTGAAAAGGGGTACTTAAGAGCTCTGATAAGCAACACTACCAACTAATGCTTGTATTCTGGACTACTTTAAAGTTCTGTTGGCATATGCTGGTACATACTTTGACAGTAATTTGAACTCCTGAAACCCATAAGCAGGCTCATAAAACGATAACAAAGCTTCCAGAAGAAACGATATTATAATGACACTCAGCAAAAGAAACCCAATTGGAACAGCAAAAAAAAAGATCAGAAATGTGAATTCTTAACCTTTGTGTTTCCAAATAAAGGGGGGCAGGTTCAGAAATGGTTTAATGATTTCTTTCATTTTGCCACCAAGATCTGAATCTAAAAAACCATTTACATATCTATATGCTTTAAAAGAAATTCCTCCTATACTTGGTGTGCACTGAATTTTGATGGCTGCAATTGCTTTTTTCAAGGAAGGGCAGTCAACAGTCTGCAGTCCCCTCACTGCTGGTTCCCAGGTACAGTATCCTTACAGGAAGGCACAAAGGACATGTGCTTTTCCCTCCCTGCATTGCTCAAAGTGAGAATCTTTTGTAGAGTTTATATACGTACATACATATATATCTATGACATTCTTTGTTGCTTAAAGCCTTCTAAAAGTTGAGTCCTGTCTTTAGGAGCATTTTTAGGTAAAAGCTAGCAAACAAGTAACACTTGAGTAAAACCATGTTTCATTATTGCTTACTTCATTAGAGCCCAACTTAACCTAAGCTCTCAGAGGTCATCACTATAGTGGCAAATTGTGTACCCCTGTCCCAGGGCGCTGGTAGGTGCAAATAGTACTTGGCAGAGTCCAAGGCAAAAATTGTTTCCCTTGGCATCAACTAGCAGGCCAGCCAGGATGCTCTAGCCGCACATAAGCCAAAGACAAACCATCTATTCAGCTGTCTGGCCAGTTAGCTCCAGCATGCTAAGTGAAAATGCAGGTTTAAACACTGGAATACATCTCTCTAATGCGTAGGATTTCAAAAAGAGTTATTTTTTTCCTGGCAGTGAGTTTTCTTTTGTATTATCCCACTGCCTTAGGAAAACTCTCAAATACCCTTTGGTGTGAACCAAGGGTCTACCAAGAAAACATCTCTTAAACAATATACCAGAACATTTAGGATCATCCCTGCAGGGTTTTCTTAGATCACACTTAGTAACAATAGTTAGTCCAATGGTGTGGAATATCCCAGACACACGGGGTTGCATTTTTCCATTGCTATAAAACTTCTAGTCCCTTGTATAATTACATTA
>VZTM01030004.1:31484-47218 GCA_013400555.1 Jacana jacana
TTTTTTTTTTTTTTTTAATAAGGTCAGGAATTTCTTCTTTTAGGCATGATATAACTTCACATTGCTCTAAATTGAAAGGGAATGAACTGAAGTTATAAATTGAAACTATAAAAGAGAAAGGAGGAGAAAGTGTTAAATATTTGAGAAAGGAAAGAAAATTTTGAATTCTTGTGACTTCATAAAGGCCTCCCTAGCATAAAAGTTTTCAAGATAAGTGATTTGGCCCAACACGCAACTTAAGCAGGAAAAAAGTTAGGCAACAGAATATTGTCATCACAGGAACTTCACTGAGACCTGTCATTGCCAGATCTAGGTAACATACCACACAATAGCCAAACTGGATGTGAATTTGGAGGGGAAAACCAGTTTTATATAAGTGATGTGAAGTCACTGTCAGAATAGCATGGAGAATGTGCTGTACAGAAAGTTCACCAAGTAAGTGCTTAAGAAAGAAAAAAAAAATATTTAGTTTAAACTTGAGGTTTTCCTTAGTCTATTTATATTGAGTCTCTCTTGATTTTATTTTCTATTTCTTCAGAATGAATTTAAGACAATGAGTAAACTTATCAGCACTTAGTAGTCCTGTTTACTCTAAAAATGGCTTTATTTGTGAAATATTTGACACTGCTCCTGGATGAGAGGCACTTACATGTCCCCCCCCCACATTCCATTGAATTCAGGAAACTAAACTGAATTTACAGTGAAGGGTGCATTTCATACTACTCAGCTAAACAAATGGGAGACAAGAATAGCTTAGAAGAGGAATGGCCAGTAAGAAATAAGATGAGACATCTAAAAAACAAATTAATTTTAACACACATTGCTGAGGGATTGCACTCCTGATCGGACATATATAGATTTTTCCTGGCCTATCTGATCAGGTTGTTAAGTCACAGAATCATAGAAACATTCAGGTTGGAAGAGACCCTTGGGATCATGGAGTCCAACCATCAGCCCTACTCTAGAAAGTTCTCCCCTACACCATATCCCTCAACACCACATCTAATCGACTCTTTCAACACATTCAGGGATGGTGACTCAATCACCTCTCCGGGCAGCTGATTCCAGTGACTGACCACTCTTTCTGGGAAAAATTCTTTCCTAATGTTCAGTCTAAACCTACTCTGCTGCAGCTTGAAGCCATTCCCTCTTGTTCTATCTCTGTTTACCTGTGAGAAGAGACCATCACCAACCTCTCTACAATGCCCTTTCAGGTAGTTGTAGAGAGCAATGAGGTCTCCCCTCAGCCTCCTCTTCCTCAAACTAAGCAGTCCCAGCTCCCTCAATTGCTTCTCATAAGATTTATGCACCAGACCGTTCACCAGCTTTGTTTTCCTCCTCTGCACTCACTCCAGCACCTCAATATCTCTCTTGTGCTGACGTGCCCAGAACTGGACACAATACTCAAGGTGTGGTCTCACCAGTGCTGAGTACAGGGGGACAATCACCTCCCTACTTCTGCTGGTCACACTATTTCTAATACAAACCAGGATGCCATTGGCCTTCTTGGCCACCTGGGCACACTGCTGGCTCATATTCAGCTGCTTGTCAACCAACACCCCCAGGGCCTTTTCTGCCAGGCAGCTCTCCAGCCACACTTCCCCAAGCCTGGGGTTGTTGTGGCCCAAGTGTAGGACCTGGCACTTGGCCTTGTTGAAGCCCATCCCAATAACATTGGCCCATTGATCCAATCTATCCAAGTCCCTCCATAGAGCTTCCCTGCCCTCATGCAGAACAACACTCCCACCTAACTTAGTGTCATCTGCAAACTTACTGATAGTACACTCTATATCATTGTCAAGACCATCAATAAAGATATTAAACAGGAATGGCCCCAGTACTGAGCCCTGAGGAGCACTGCTTGTGACTGGCCGCCAGCTGGATTTAACTCCATTGAACACCACTTTTTGGGACCGTTCTTCGAGCCAGTGCTTGATCCAGAAGATTGTATGCTCATCCAGGCCATGAGCAGCCACATTTTCCATGAGAATTTTGTGGGGGACAGAGTCAAATGATGTTCTAAAGTCCAGGTATACGATATCCACTGTCTTTCTCTTATGCAACAATTGGATCATCTTGTCATAGAAGGATACCAGGTTTGTCAGGCAGGACTTATCTTTTATAAACCCATGCTGATTAGGCCTGATCCCCTGTTTGTCCATTACATGGTTAGTGATGACACTCAAGATGATCTGCTCCATGACCTTCCCTGGTATCGAGGTCAGACTGACGGGTCTATAGTTTCCCAGATCCTCCCTTTTGCCCTTCTTGTAGATGGGCATTACATTTGTTACCCTCAAGTCTAGCCACTTAAAATGGTTAGCTCTTGCAAATTATATGGCTTCCTACAAAAAATATGTTTGATAAATAAAACATCGATTCTTATTTCTGTTTCTATCTGCTATAAAAAAAAAAAAAAAGAAGAAATCTTCACTTTACTTTCATCCTAATTTTGTAAGACTATACCCTTCATTAACCCTGTCCGCAGCTTACTGGTAACTACTGAAAGCATATACTGAACTAAATTTAATTCTGTTGCTTGTAGGCTTATTTCCCACTTATTTCCCAAGAATTTTCACCAAGTTTCAGGAAAACATGGCTTATCTCAGCTCATCTGCTTTGCACCACCCTTGCTAGCGCACCCAGAGAGTTTTTACTTTCTGGGGGTGGATACTGTTTTGCATCAGGCAGAAAAGGTGAGGAAAAAGCTTGTAGGCTTTTGATTTTTTTTTATTAACATTTCATGCAGGCATTCACTAAGACTATTTTGAGATTTCCACATAAAAGTTCATACACAAGTAACTGTAGGCACAACAATGAAGTCACTTATTTCCTGAACCAAAATCCCCACCTGTGAGTTTTAAGACACAGCCTGCTACATGTAGCACGGTGCTAACTGTGTTATTTATAGTTATCCGTACAGATGGCTGAGAGAAATAGTTGTTTCTCCATTTATTTACTTGCTTTTACTCAAATGGCAACTTCAGAAGGAATTTTCTCTTGCCAACTAATTTCCATGAGAACATATTCTTTATGAAGGAAATATTATCTATAGGTGCTGTATTGTACAAGAGCAATGACAAATGTGGTTTTCTCTGAAAGTCTTCAACATCAGCATAGAGGTGGACATGAAAAGCACAGGGAAATTACAGGCCTGAGAAAACACTATGAAGCACAGTCAGGCTTCTGGAAAACCAAAATTTTCCAGCTACCCCTGTACAAAAAACCCACGATGGTTCAACTTTTCTTCCTGACTAGGAACAACAGCAACACGTCTCAGGAAAGAGAAATTCTGCATTTTGAACATGATTAATATAGACTCATGAGAATAAAAAGTGAAAGATATACTAAGCATTGTTTCCAGCCTAATGAATCTCCTCTGGAGCTGCAGCAGCACAGCAGCAAATGCCAAGTAGATGCATCTTTCAAAATACTTATCTGAGTATTTCATATTGGATGGTGGCCGTTTATTTTATTTAGTAGTCTATGCAGAGCAATTTAAATTTAATTTATTCCTTTTCAGCTAATCTGTGCTTGAGTGATTTCTGATTTCATGTTGTGAAGAAGGTTGAGGATAAATTCTAGTTTTCTTGCAGTTATAAAACTATCATTTTCTTCCTCCTCTCCCTACAAAAAGGTGGAATACCAAACACATTGTACTCTTGAAAAAGGCACTGTTCCACAGATGACTTTCCAAAATAAGTATAAAGAAATTACCCAGCACAAATGTCTTATATTTAGCGTATGGGAGTACCATATAACTAAAGAGGTTTGGGGTTTTTTCGTTTGTTTGTTTTGAAGTTTTTCTTGGTTATTTTTAGTGTGTTTTTTTGTTGTTTGTTGTTGGTTTTGTTTTGTTTTGTTTATTTTCATTTTTTAAAGGAATAATCTATATGCTATTATTTTCAGGGTGGTGGTGGTGATGGGGTGGCACGGAATAGCTTTTTCCCAAGATGCTTCTAACCTTTTCCAGAGATGCCCTTCTTTGCCTTTTCACCAGTAATCATAGAATCATTTTGGTTGGAAGAGACCCTTTGGATCATGGAGTCCAACCATCAGCCTTACTCTACAAAGTTCTCCCCGACACCATATCCCTCAACGCCACATCTAATCGACTCTTAAACACATTCAGGGACAGCAACTCCACCACCTCCCTGGGCAGCTGATTTCAGTAACTGATCACTCTTTCTGTAAGAATTTTATCCTAATGTCCATCCTAATCCCATCTACACCATAGTTACCTCCCTCTCTCACTTTATGGCAGAAAACATCCCACCAGGACATGAACCCAGGTCAGGGTCTGGTTCCCCTCCCATACCCAGCTCCATGGGGTGGTGCCCTGGAGTGGCTTTCCCTCCGCAGGTCTAATTAAGCACGAATCTCTGTTTCTAAATATACACTTAGCCAGGTAAGTCATTTTAAACAAAAAACAGGGCTTGCTTGTGCTACAGCTTGCCTAGTTTTCCCAAAGTTTTTCTTCATTTCCCTCTTCTGCTATGCTGTTTTACTCTGTCATCTCTGCTTTGTTTCTTCCTTGGTGCCTTTTTGTTCAATCAACCCATTTTCATTCAGATTCTGTCTAAAAACCAAGTTTCTCTGGTACGTGTATTACTGTGTGCTCTTGTGTCTTCACTTTCTTATTAAAAGTGAGAGGAAAATATTGTAGAAAGGATGAATAACCCGCAGAGAAAATATACCAGATCTCTATCCAGGTCACAGTGGAAATCAAACAGTATTTTTCATATGATGAGCTCATATCACTCTCCAAACTCTTCAAGACTCTTCACTCTCCCAATGTGGGAAAGCAATCACATAAAAATTGATCAGAAGTGAAACAGAAGTAAATCAAAGCTGTCTTTTGCCTTTATTCCCTGATAACAACTTAAACGTATTTCTGTTAGTTACGGCTCTATTCCTGTTAAGAAATCTGTCAGGCTCCTGTGTAAATAATGGTCTTGCTAGCTTTTCTGTAGCATCCCCCTTTTGACTGTTGGAAGCAATCTGGGAACAGCAGGAAAAACTGTAAGCTGAGGAAAAAATCTCAATTACAGGACATATTTTGGCAAGTGTCAAAGTAATGAACATCTGGTAAACATTGACTTGCCTAATTTAACCACTGATGTTGTCAGATAATAAGTATGGGAAGGAATAACTTGTTTTGGGGGGCCCTTTCAAGACTCAGTATTTTGAAGTTTATTTGAAGCTGAATATGTAGAAAATTAAAGGTGTTATACAGATTTGAAAAGTTTTTAACAGAAACCTGTGATTTTTTCAACACTGGATACTCTGGCAAGTTTATGTTTCCATTTTCAGTGGATATTCCCTCCTTCTGAAGGAAAAAAGATTGATGATTTCCATTTAGGTTTATAATGTGTTTTTAAAAGTGTAATTACATATGCCAAGTGTTCATCTTTGTCCTCTGGATAAACTCCCAGGAGGATACAACGGGACTTGGCATCAAGCAAGTGGACAATCATTTGGGCTCTGCGCAATTACTGGAAAAAGTGGCAAAGAAGCGAACATCAATTGCTAATTTTGATTTTCTTTTGGAGAAAACAGATTCTTTTTTGAACTCTTTGGAAGAATTAGAAAAATCAGTATGACAAATTATTACCACATGGTGAAACCCAAGCTCGCTGAACAAGCCTATGACTATAGTGTCATGTGGTACGACAGACTTGAGTGTCAGAAACAGCAGTGTCTGGGGTAGGTTATCCTGGTAGAAAGGTTCAAGAGTTTAAACTCAATGGTTTGGGGTATCTAAAAATCAATAGACTCTTTTCAGAAAGCTTTATAGACAGCTTGTGTTTCCTTTCATTAAGTGAACCTCTGGGAACTTGGTATAAGCCAATAATAAAATTACTGAAGATGCTAAAAGCAAGGTCACAGTTTTCTAAGAGTTTGAAATTAATCAGCCTGACAGAAACTTTCACCTGAACATGAAAAAAAAAAAAAGAAGTTTCCTCCTGTGCTTAGTAGAGGAGCAATCAAGCACTGCATAGTATATTGAGCTCATTAAGCATTACCTTTAAGTGAGCTTTGATTAATGCATTATAATATTTAGTGCTATAGGCTGAGCAAAGAAATTATTGACATTTCATGAAAAAGATCAGAAATGAACTGAGCATCCTCCCGCTCCACTGAAGACACATTGTACTGAAGGTAACTTCAGAGATTATCCATTATGAAAGGATATGAATTTTAACAAGTTTATTGTACTCCGTTTTTATGTATTGTCATATTTGTGATTTAATTTCAGCCTAATACATTAATAGCATTCCATACTGTAATTTATCTTGCCTGGAAGAGTTTCTGTGATAGCACCCTGGTATTGTATCTCTGTCTAGAGCACAAAATATCTCTACATTATATATAAACCTTGAAGACATGGGAATTATGAACAGGAAATATAATTCATCATGTTCTTAGGGGGAAATACGCCTCACTCCTCCTTGTAGTACTACTCCAGTACCCTCTGGCAAGCCAAAGGTTGTGTCTGGGTGCCACTGGTTGCCAAACCCCACCTTAGGAAAGGGGTAGCCCTTCCACTAGGCTGGAATCTGCCCCCAGGCAAGGACCCAGATACACGGAGCTACATCCCGATTTCTTTGAGGCACCACCAGAATAGGTAAAAGAAAAGACCTACCCCTGTCTCCATTATTCTCAGACTTTTAGTAGTTGATTAAACTGGATGTTTTAAACTTAAAACCAAACCAGTGTTGGCACCAACACATTTTTGCTATAAGTGCTGTGATATTCAGTCTGTGTTCTTGAACCTGGGAAACCAGAGCCATTTATATACTTCCTACCCTCTTCACTGGGAAGAGGGCTACTTAAAGATGAAATTAGCTTTTGAAACATTTAAATATTAAAAAAAAAATAATCAAAAGTATTTACTTTAAAGCAGAAAATCTTAGGATTCAGGAACTCCAAGTCATACGTTCAAAGCACTAGTAGTTCAAATCATAGTATGAGAAACAATAGAAATAATTGTTTGTGAAACAGATCTCCAGATTTTTTTCAGATTGATGTATTCAGCAACTAAGATATTGTTGCTAGCCAGTATATTCACCATCCTAGCATGTAAAAACTTTGGGAGGTAGTTACTAGTAACTTGAAACTGCTTTTACATTATAGTAAATTAAATATTTTTTGACTGTTAAAATTCCAAGTCTTTCAGACATATAAAACTAGGAGATACTGTTTGAGTGTGTTTTAATAGCAAGAAATACTTATGATTTTCAAGTCAGTTTGTAAACTAGAAATCTGCAGGAGTCTGTTACAACAACAAGAAATTCAAAAGAGAAACAGCAATATTAAACATGAGGATTTAGAAACTGCTCCTTGCTCTTTACACCATCCTTTCTCAGAGACTTATTTTATGGTTATCAGTGTGCATTTGCTTGAACAAAGACTTCTAATTTTATTTAAGAAAAATTAAATTTAAGATAAAAGAAGTTTCAACTTGCATGGAGCAATCAGCTAGACCAAAGCAATTTATAGGCAGCAACAGCAAATAGGCTAAGTCCTATCCTGTCAGTCAGAAAATCCCCAAAGCTCACTCAATTTGAACTGCTGTGCTACATGAAATGCTGAAAGCTCTAGCAAGGCTGAGCCAGGCTACGTTCTTCTCTTTTCAAACCATTAATCATCTCCTGAATCCTAAACTGTCTTTGCTTGGGTCAGGTGGGTAATAAGTTTGCACCAGGCATTGTCATGAAGACTTGTCATCTCACAGGATGTGCCACATCCTACATTAGCCCTGAACACCAAGCTGCTCTGGGAATAAATATGGTTTTAACTCAACAGTGCTACTCCAGTAAGCATCCCAATGCACCTCATAATGCAACTGGAGTTGGGTTTCCAAATTTGACCACTGTGCCAAAAATGGATTTTATGTCCCCAGAGGACACCTGTTCTGCCCCTCCCCAGGTGCAGATGTGTCAGTCCTCAGCAAGCAGCTATCATCCCGATGCAGGCACATTCTGCTGGCATTACTATCCCATGCAGCAGCTTTCCCCTAGCTAAAGAACAAATAGCCGCAAGAACGTGCTTTAGCATTGAAGTAGGCAGATGTCATGAACAAGAAGGGTACAGTGCAGGGTTGAGTTGCAAAGCTAAGGAACACTTGTCCTTTTAATTCTACAAGCAGATCCAGATCTGAATGGGGCAGGAACGGTGGTCACACATGGGTTGAGGTAGCTCAGCCACATGTTCCATCTGGTACAGACCTTTCCATTCTGAAATTCAGAGTTCAGAAAACTCCTCTGCCACCTCCTTGGAGTCGAATCAACTTGTCCTATTTTCCCCAACTTTCCCCATGAGAGGGACAGAGGATGGAGCAAGAAGGGGCCATGTGGCAATGGCTGTCAGTGCAGTATTTGATCAAAGCCACTCCCCTGACAACATGATGACAGAAGAAATTTTTTCTATAGGACATTCAAGGCTGTATGTGCCTTCTGAACTCATTCCTACGGCTCATTTGTGCTGACTAATGACAAATGAGAAACAGAAAACATCTTGGCCCATGATGGAGGGAGGGGGAAACATTTGCAGCTCTAAATTTTTTTTCAAATATTTTTTTGTGGACTTATTTTTTGAAACTTTTTCTAATAAGATGCCGGTAACAGACTGAAAGGATAAGAATTTAGAAGTGAAGTAACTACTTATCTGTTTTATTGTAGCTACATTTCACTTTCGAAGATTTGGAAGATAGTGCGACAGAAGTGTAGAAAGTCCCCTTCAGTCACTATTGTCCCTAAACTAAAAACTTTATCTCCTTTCTATTAATGGTCTTCTGTTCAATTCATACAAGTCTCCCAGCTATGCTAAATTTACAGTTAGCCAAAAATGTTTATTTCTGCATTAATACTCTATTTTAACATAAATGACTTATTTCCTCCTGTTGGTACTAAAGCATGCTCAAGCCTGGAAAAGCTCAGACTGCTCTAAAATGCCAAAATAAACATGAGAAAATCACATGCTTCCACTTGCCCCCTCCAGCTGTTTCTTGGCTGCTCTGAACTGCTGTCCAAGCAGTCCTGCTGGTGAGAGGATATGTATGTCGCATCACACGAGCTGAGGAAAGAGCACTTAATAGAACTTCTTGGATGATCAGTAGAAAATAAGATTATTCAAGAAATTAAAAATAAAACCAACTATGTAGATCAAAGCATTTCTAATATTGCCAGAAAACTACAAAGTGTATGTGAGCATTTATGTTACATATAATACATTCTAGAGGTTAATTACATACAGTTATGTTACAGAAGTTTGAAGATCGCATGAGAAAAATCTGCTATTCTTTACTGGAAGCTGCCTAACAAATCTTTCAAAAGGTTTAATGGGCCTTTCACAGATGTGGAAATTAAATGTACACTCATGTTTCTGTGACTGCAGGGTAGGTGTTACCAACATTTCATTTCAAACGACTTAGTTGTTTAGGACCTAATACTCCACTCATTTGCAGTAAAGTAGAATTGATTTGTGGCCTGAACAATCTGAGGATGGAAAGTCACCTCATAATTTAAACAAGTACATTAGAAAACTTTTTACTTCCACTCCATGGAAGCTGTATGTGTGTGCACATGCAGGATCTGGCTTTGACTCAAGATTCAGTTCTTCAAAGTGTGCACTTCTGCAAGAACAGTGTCATCCATCGAGTTCAGTGGTTTAATACCACCTGGACAAAAATTTAAAATGAACTTTACCATCATATCAAGATCATAAAGTCTCCTCCTGACCTACTTGCAAATGTATATTTGGAGGCATTTGATGTTCTCTCAGGCTGAGTTTAATTACCAGGAATTATGGCTGTATCTTAGGGTGACATAAGGATTAACATAGCCATGACACAAACAGAGATTAGTGACTGTCATCGGTCCCACTAGATCTGGAGGAGCAGTATATAGGTGCCTGCCTTTAGAAACCAACATATGTAATGTCAGTGGGTTGTTTTGTTTATTTAAACTTTTATTTACTTGGCTTTGTTTAGGACTGTCCTCTCTAATGTTGGCTTATATTTACTAATAAAACCATCTGAATGAGACATCTACTGAAATCTAGATTGACTGAAATCACTCAGCCAACTGGGGCTTCTAAAGGGCCAGAGACAAGCCAAATCTACTGGCAGACAGTAGGTTTTGCAGGAGTGAAAAATTGCCATAACAAACAGCAGCAACAAAACCAGCCTAGGTACAATCAGCCTTAAAAATATTTATATTTTTTTCTTCCATATTTTTGTTAAGATATTGACCTCACTGGGAAGAAATTCTTTAGGATCAGCTCCAGGGAACTGTGTGGAATGCTGTTCCCTTCTTCAGAGAACTGCAGCCAGATGCTAAGTCTTGAATATCAACTCAGTGGTTGCCATTACAGTGTTTTAGGTAGGAGCTTAAGTAAAAGCACATATTCTATAGTCCCTTGTACAACAGAAATGAAGTAAGAGAACACAAAAATGCTGTCTTTACTTCACAACATAGCACTGCAACCAATTTTTGAACCCTAAGAAGCACTCAACAAACCCCTAAGAATGTGCCGAACCCACTGAGTTTCTTATCATCTTGGGAAAAATCTGTGGCTTTGAAACTAGAAACGACAGATACTTCTGCAGACCAAATTGTTTATTCCATTTCACAAATGAAAAATAATGGAGCTGGCTGCTTGCTTGCTAGACTGCAAAAAGAGTATGAGAACAGGGTGCTCTGAGCCAGGAACACCAGACTGAGAGGTTATGAAACTAAAGACAACAACACCACCCACAACCCAGTACAAATGAGCGTCTAAAATACCTACTGTGAGCTGCATAATGGAAAAGGGGACACTGCAAGCATTTGCCTATCACCCCTGGCTGTTCAGGTTCAATATTCACATTACCTGTCACTTCTGAAGTGAACAACTATGCATGCAAAGCATGCCAGACCTTGGAGCTGTCATTCCCTGGATTGAGACCTATTGTATAATTTATTGAAGTAGATGATTTTTTTTTGGTTGGTTGGGGTTTGCTTTTTTCAGATTTATTTTATTTTTATATATTTTTCCAAGAAAGTAGAACATTTATCATAAATATATACACTCACTTGACAGAACAGGTGATTTGAAACCTAATATACCTCGTAGAGACCAGTACAGCAAGTAGAGAAATAGATGAGTGGGCCTTTTATGAGCGGGCCTGAACCCTGACTTAAATGATACAACTCCAGGGATGGGAAAGCAACAGAGATCTCTGGATAGGAGAGCACAGAGGTAACTCTTGAAGCAATAATCTGGGGCTTTGGGACAGCATGAGAAAAGGCGTTTCTTTCACTAGTAAAGGCTGCTTTCTCCTCTGTGGCCACCCAATACTCCTCTCCTTCTTCCACCTCCTCCTCTCCTCCCACAAATGCAGTGCCCTTCAAACCCTCAGGGGAGTGGGAAGGGTCCAGGTCTAGGGCTGCAGCAGCCACCACAGATTGTCCTGCTTGGAGGTGGACATCTCCCTAACAGCTCATGCTGCTCTCACAGATTATCTAGACCCCTGCCACTGCAGGCAAATGTGCAGTGCTCTGGCACAATACATACAGTGCATGTGGCTGCTGCCACTGACTCTTATTGAACTTGACCTGATAGCAAGAAATTCAGAAGTCATCTCCAGCACCAAGAATCTCAGAATCAGCTCTTATGCAGACCAGCAATGTGAAACCACTAAGGCAACCTGCCTCAGTGATCGAGACTTCTCTGTACAAAATCCCTCACTAGCTTGTGCTAGCTATGATTCTGTTTAAAAAACAAATACTTTAAGAGTATTCTTGAGACTAATTGCAGAACTCCAGCAAACTGCCAGAAACCTGTCCAACTGAAATGGATTCTCTACCATTAGGAAATTAAGGATAGTTTCTTCAACATTATTAATATGATCCTACTATATTCCTTATTATAAACTCTGTATGCTTCCAGATTACTTTAGTCATCAACACCTTGTTTGCCTGGAAACCTGATATCAAGATTTTTCATTGCCAAAGCAGCTGTCACTGCAGTGGGAAGTGGAAGGGCACAGGGGACATTCTCCCCACCCCACAACTTGATTTCCAAACACCACCATCCATCTTAAAAAGTTTCAGATCCCAAAACTGAATTTCTTTTGTTTGCTTCGTGGAAACTAATGGTCAGATGTGCTGGGAAGAGCTCCATTTGACAACATGCAAGATAAACGTCTTCCCATTAGCTCTGTCAAAGGCTGTAGGAGTTTGCATCAGAGAAAAGACTAACTCCTACAATAAATACTTAGTTGGGATAAATTGTGCCTTGTTCTTACTGCTGGCTAACGCTTGCTGCTGTTTTGAGGAATCTGTCAGCTGTACTCAGCTTTAGCTAGTTACTGAAATGAATTCAGTTCCCTTGCTATTACCTGGCAAGAAGTTAAGGTGCCCAGGATAAAACCTTCCATGTGTAGGGCATCATATTACATGTAAGTATACCTATGCACCGGTATTTTATTTTGCTTCTTGTTTTTGACAGAATCTGAAGTCAGGATCACCTGCTTTAGTGTTAGGTGAAAAATATTTGTCCTTGCTAATTTTCCATTTAAAAGCCAAGTGTCTAACTTCAACGACCAAATATTTGCAGTGTAAAACCCCAACATTTTTTATCAAATTCTTCCTTACACAGAACAAGGTCATTTTAAATCCCTTTCTGATTTTCTTTCTGACATACAGCTTACTGAATATTCATTAACATATAAAAAGATATATATGTTATATATGTATATAAATACATATACGTATATATACACACATGTATAAATGTATGTATATATATAATATCTATAATTTCCATAGTTCTTCCCACTGGATAGAGAACTCAACTCCTCCATCTTCATTATATGTCTGTATAGATGTTGTATTCTCTTACATTCAGTTCAGCCAAAGCAGATTGTTATTATTACATTTTAACAAGTCCTACAGGCTCCAGACTTTTAATGCTGCACACTGAGCACATAAATAATTATTAGTGTGTCCCACCTTAAAATGGTTAATGCAAGGAATACATGGGACATGAGAGAACACAAGGCAATAGTCAGAAAATTCAGAGGCGGTCAATGACCACAACACACCATGTGACTGCCTATTATTGATTTTTTAGCATTTTTTCCCCCTTTTTTGTAACTGTAACAACAGAGATGGCTGCTGGACATGGAGTCCCAAGGCCAAAGGTTTCCTTGCAAGTTGCTATAAAACATTTCAACCCTATGTAGGAAATAACATATTTCTATCTATGGCAAAAGAGAAACACCAGATGGGCCTGAAGCAGTAGAGACTGTTACGTCACATAAAATAGCTGATGGCATCCTCTTAGTCTTACGAGCAATGTGTAGCATCAGTCATGAAAACAAACTCTACAGTAATATTTTGGTAGAAGCACCAAAGAGAACTAGTCAGCATTTGTTTTTGGTAGAAGCATCTGGTGACTAGACTTCACAAGGAAGGGAGGCTGCATACAGGAGCATGGGCTGCTTTGTGGGTGGAAGATTTTTGACCCCATGTTTTGTCATAGTCCATTTAGACCAAATTCTAGGTCTGGGAAAATATCTGAGACAAACTGAGATTTCAGCCTGAACATGTCAGGTCCAAAGGTCCAAACCAGAGAGGACAGTCTAGTCTGTAATGAAGACAGTCTGACAGTCTAGTAATGATCAGTAAAGAAGCACTAGCTAAAGTCACATTTGTGAACGGCTGTGGTTAGCAAAAAACAGACAGTGAACAACAATGGAAGAAGGACAGAAAAAAAAATAGAAAATAAAAAAAAAAGGTCTTGGAAATTAAAAGTGAATCCTGATAACAAGTTAAGTAGAAATATCCATTTTGAGCGAGTTCATCTCATAGCCAGTGTATTCTGGGTTTTAGCCAGTTTACAATAAAATGAGCCAGTTCTCAACAAGAATACACTATTTCCATGATTCTACAATTTAGACAACTCATGTGACTGCCAGCATAAAATCTCCAAGTAGTGAGATATTCCAAGTAAGCATTTAAATGCAGCTTGAATTATTTTAGAATTAGGACCAAATGTTGCCCAAGCCGTGACAGTATTCCCTTGCTCCAGGTCCAAGACACTATACATAGAACCAAAATCTGGACTGGCTGCAAACAAGCTTGTAGGAGTAATACACATATGTTTAGAGCATTGTGCCATGGAGGCTTTGTCATCCAAGTCTGCTAAGGCAAGAAAAGTGATTTATTAAAACTGAGTTTGGCAAAAACTCTGAAAGACCTCGGAGGAGACAAAGGCCCTCTTTAGTTGATGCCCCACAGAAGGACGGTGACATGCACATATCCATGCATCAGCAAAAAATGGATATGAGAGAGAAAAGGTGAACTGGGAAAGAAAACCATTCCTTCAGTTTCTTTAGCAGGTCTTTCCAGCACTAGTGACACTGCTTTGGCCAGCCCTCTTCACTTGTTAGAACAACAAATATTGCTGGTCCAGCTCTCCCCGCAATACCTTATAACCTTAATAAAAGATAGAGGAATAGAATAATTTGCAATCTCAGGAAAATATAGTGGATTTATTGCAAGGCTGTTTGCGGACCTTCAAGCTGTCCATATTTTCTGCTGAAGTGGTTTGGAAAAGGATTTGGATAAAGCTGGTGGCATGAAAATACTCACAGCAACTCACATTTTCTTTATGTATAGCAAAATTCATGGGATATGAAGCATACATGTTTCCCATTTAGTTCATGTAATTAGTTATGATAGCATGAACCCCAGCTAAACTAAATGCTAAACTAGGTACTAAACTAGGTACTAAAACTAGGTACTAAACTAGGTACAAGCAAATGTTTGTGCCTACAGTTTTTCTGTTATTTAAAAACAAACTTCTAGAGTATAAGTGTAGAATTTATTAATATTTAAAATTGAGAGTACAGAAAGATCTCAGCATACTCTTATTACAAGATGCTTTCTAATCTGAACTAATATTCACAGCAATTTTGTAATTAATGAAGACAGGGTGACTTGCTAGGAGAAGGGGGATGTTATCACCCAGTCTAGAACAAGAGACAGCTGTGGTTTAGTTCTGTGTTACTCTGTCCCTAATCTGTTGTTTGCACTACAGAAAGTCTCTCATGCTGAAATTTTATTTGGCTTGTTTTGAAGCGCAATATTAATTACAACACATTTATATCTTAGTGCATGTACCAATTAAAAAAACCCGAACAACTAGCACTAAACTTTTCATTTTCAAGGAACATTTTTCTTCCACTACACTGTATCTACAACATATGTACCCTTTGGATTTGCCCTAAGTATTATTTCCACTCTTTTTATAAGATACAGATGTTAAATTGATGGTTTGAAGCATTTCAAACTGGCCCTCCACTCCCCACCAATTACTGAAATATTGGTACCACATTTATAGCATTTAGATAAATGTCCTGAAACCTCATATGAACTGGGAAAGTTTGTTGGTTTTCATTACCTCTAAATTTTGCCTTCTCCATGTCCTTTCAAAACCCATGATAATCATTCTTATAAACTTGCCAATTAACCAAGATTTGTCCATCCCCAATTTTTTTTTCTGAGGTTATCCTGTTTTCCAGACACCCGCAGGAGCTGCTGCTAAACACTAGCACTTCTACAGTGGCATGAGACATTTTTGTAGCAAACGTAACATACTAAGTTTTAATTAAACCACCACTTCTCAACTTTATTTCCTTGTTTAAATCATTGAGAATTTAGCACATCACCTGATAGGAGACT
>VZTM01030007.1:2947-29831 GCA_013400555.1 Jacana jacana
CTTATGAGGATCGATTGAGGGAGTTGTGGTTGTTTAGTCTGAGGAAGAGGAGGCTGAGGGGAGACCTCATCACTCTCTACAACTGCTTGAAAGGGCACTGTAGAGATATTGGTGCTGGTCTCTTCTCACGGGCAATGAGCGACAGAACGAGAGGGAATGGCTGCAAGCTGCAGCAGGGTAGGGTTAGGCTGGACATTAGGAAAAAGTTTTTCACAGAGAGAGTGGTCAGTCAGTGGAATCAGCTGCCCAGGGAGGTGGTGGAGTCACCCTCCCTGACTGTGTTTAAGAGTAGATTAGATGTGGTGTTGAGGGATCTAGTGTAGGGGAGAACTTGTAGAGTAGGGCTGATGGTTGGACTTGATGATCCCAGGGGTCTCTTCCAACCTAAATGATTCTATGATTCTATGACAATCATTTGCATCTATGCTTTTGTGAACTGCTGCTTCAAGAGATTAAACATTACTGGCCAAAAATAAAGAAAGTAACCATGAAAAGGGATCAGAAATATGAGAGTCATTCATCAGAATTCTGTTACAAAAAAGAGCATGTATAACACAGTGATAAAAACACCTGTAACAAACAGTCCCAGCTGAAGCTTTACAGTTTTCATACAATACTGCTTTATAGTAAGCAAATCTATTTATGCATTGAGATAGTTCTAAGGAGTATTAAAACCCTTATAAGCAAAACCATATTACATTTTCGCTGTTAAAGTGACTGATGTTTTTTGGATTTTAATTGGGAGAGGGGAAGGGAAACAGATAAATTATTTCTGATTTCAGCAAATTTTGGGAGGAGGTGTTGAAACCACCTTTATGTTCTTTGGAACACAGAGTGAAAACAGTATCACTCAAAAATAAACCACATACACCCCCAACCAAAAAAAAAAAAAAAAAANACCCCCCCCAACCAAAAAAAAAAAAAAAAAAATCACATGCCAAAAAACCCAATGCACCTCATTTACCCCAACACTCAGTGGAACTGAAAGTAGCAGTTTAAAGGGAAAAAAGTTATAATCCCCATGAAAGGTGAAGAGTTAGTCTTCACCTGGAGAATAATGAAATTCAAATCCTCATGATTCGTAGAATAATGAATGGATATAAATTATTTATTAATTTAGCAACGATCTTAAAGACAACATAGAGGCCTAAGATAGACAGCAGGAACAGGGAGGCATCCCACAGCCCCACAGTAGTAGGAGTTTCCACTATTCAAAAACTGAAAGTTGACACCTATTTCTTAAACCATTAATAAAACAACTTACACGCGTGCAGACCTGTACTGCCTAATCTGACAAGTTCAATGAAATAATAGGGAGTTGAAGATTTCAATTCATAAAAGTCCTATCATTTTTGCATCTGACCTTACCCTTGAAAGAAACCTGCAAGAACTTGACCCAGTGAGAGTAGAACAAGTGAAAAAAACATTATTATCAATACATTAGCAGCACATCATTAAATTACCTCATCGAATTCTTCAGTCATTTTTCGGATTATTTCAGAATTCTGCATGTGTCGGAACATCTCTGCTGTTACAACTCCTACAATTTAGATATTAGATTATTAGCACTTTTAGTATGAGTAGATGGTAAATGGCATGCCTCCTGCTACAATGTAAAAATGATCATTTTTTCAATTAACCTAGACATTATATATGTATTTTTCAAGAAGTTACACTTTTTTATTTTAGCATCCATGTTGTAGCAAGCGCTTGGCACCAATACTTTTCCTTTGACATGGATAATATGTTTTTCATTATTCTTCTTTTTTAAAAGTGTGGTTTTGTGCATGTACACACACATCTAGAATTTAGTCATTCACCCCTACTCAGAAATCAAAGGTACTTGTGCCAGACCACTTCATCAGCCAAGAGACTACACTAATCTGAGGTGACCTTTCAGGATTCAAGATTCTAAATGGTCTAAGACAATTTTGAACAGTTCCATTGCTACATATTAGCTTCTGCACTGTAATAAACACAGTGATTTCAGGCAATTTTTATTTGTCTTACACTCAAATTGTTTGTGTGTAAATGGTGATGTAATTAAAAAAAAAAAATAAAAAAAATCTAAAGTTTACTGCACCTATACTGCAAAATTCATGACCAGGATCATCTGAGAAAGCATTAAGAGATTCTGTAGTTTGATCTGGTAGCAATAATCAAAAGGTCACTGCTCTTGAAAGCATGGATAACCTCTGAGGAATGCTGTTGGCATTCTGGAGATTTATGCACTTTAAAAGTTTAACCGGACAGAGAGAAATGCTTAAGCAGAACAAATTACAGCCAGTCCTACTCTATCACGCACAGAGACACTGCAAGGTAAGTTACCTTCTCCTCTTCGAAAGGAGATGAGGGGGAAAAGAATGGAAGATGTGGAAATGAGGCAAGAAAACCAGAAAATAAAGTGGAAAATAAAATGGGGAAATACTGACTTATTCTACCGTAAGCTGTCCATAATAACTTTAAAACAAGCATCTTTGCAAGGCTTTGAAACAATCTTAAAACACTCAGTAAGAAATGGAATTCTAGTTTGGATTTATCTAAGACAGAACAAAGTAAACTATCAATGTTAAAAGAGAGGTATGGTTTTCTGAAATAACAGTAGCTGAGGAAGATGATGTAAGTGTTAAATGCTGGTAATGCATTCTCTCTGGTATGGATATGAAAGGCTTAATCCACATTTTAAAATATAGTATAATATTTCTAAAACTCCTGCTCCCACTTTCAGAAACACTAGCCCTAATAATGTAAACTAACTGCATGGATAGATCAGTCCTACAGCACATGTACATAAAAGCAAAGAATGGCAATTATACTATAATATTACTTAAATGGATGAGTAAACATTCAGTATCTTACCTTTGCAGCCTGAACACTGAATAAAGAAGTTAATGAGATCAAGAAGTGCTATATCTCTGTCATGTTTGTATGACTCTATCCAGTCATCCACTACAGACTGAAAAGAAACAAATATAAAGGCACTTGTTAGTTTTCATAAATTGAAGAGTGTTATTTAATTGCTTTCCTGTAAGCGATTCTTGTTCCTTCCATAAATAACCTGACTCTGTGGGTTTTTTGATTAATACAGACAGAACAGAAAGCTTTAAATGCTCCTTCACTGCCATCATTATCACTTTGCAAGGAAAAAAATTATTTTCTTCTATGAACAAATTCAAGTATGAAACTGACATCTCAACAGAAAACACAGGAATATCCTACAGTCCCACAGTAACTTTTGAGGGACAATACAAAAATAATTGATATATTTTACAGAAGCAGATCTTCCCTTTTTTTTTTTGTTTGCTGAATCAGTGACTCTTCTTTAAAGATAGTTATTTAGGTGTTCAGTTCTAACAGCTGAAACTCACGATGCACTTCAAAAACGTTGCCACTTTGCTGAACTGCTCTCCACGCACATTAGCCGTGACAGAACGAACAGCACTGCCCTAAGCTCCAGGTATTAATTACTCTGTGTTCACTAAACGAAACAGGAACAAGAGGATTTTACTAAAGAAGTTTAAAGGGAAGTAAATCAATAGGAAACCTGTGATAATGGTTTTGAGAAAACGGAATTTACATGCAACGATGTTTAAACCATCCATGTGTAAACTATAAACTGCCTACTGCAGAACTCATAAAACCATTATTCATACAATTAATAAATTAAACACAGGCAAAAGAGACTTACTTTAGTATCAAGCTCAGTTTTAAGTTTTTAAGTATGTTGACACCCTGCCCAAAAATTCTACAGTAATTCTAAATAAAGAGATTATGAAATAGTTCGGAATTTCTGAAAGGGAACTGGACTACGAAGGGAACCGGAACTTCGGCATCTCTGGTGCTTCCTGTCTGTGTTCTTTTCAGGGCTTACTCTCACAGGCAGTAACGCTCTTACTGGAAGACTAATAAGATCTATTACCATGAAGAAAATTTCTGAACAGAGATACAGCTAAATCCCTCTTCCCTAAATTTTCAACTGTTTATAATACAATGCACAATTTTCGTCAGCAAGACTCAAAGAATGAGAATCTCAAAGTGAAACTGCCTGATCTTCCCAGTAGGAGCCAAACCTACAAGCTAGTACTGAACTGTGGGGAGGGACAAATTAACTGGGGAAACATCTTAAATTAGACTTCTAGAAAAGGTCAGCAAGCAAGAACAGGATCATGCTAGGAACAAGACAAGTATTTCAGTTAAGCACCCTTGTTTTCAGAATTAAAGAAGCTCCAGCAAAACCATAGTTTCTCAAAATGTTTTGTCCCAGTGGATGAGCCAGATTTTTCCCAGAGAATAGACAATAAACTCAGAGAATGTCTAAAATATAATCTAAACTTAACTAAAAAATTATCATAATATTTTCAGGTAAGCAAATGCTAAAGTGCCACAGAGAAAACTCTTATGGTGAGTGTTGAAATAGACTTTGCTTTAGAAATACTTTGAGAATTTTTTTTGTAATTTGGACAAAAAATATTGAAACGGGTCCAGTCTGTTACCCAGGCATTAATTTCCCAATTCAACAGAGTAAGAGGCCTGGCAAAGGGCCATTTTGCCCTTGGAAAGCAAAAAAGTCTTTGACTTTTGAACAGTTAAAACGTCATGAAGATACAACCACTGATAACTGGTTGAAGATGTTGCCTGCACCACAATGGTCAGGAATGTGATGTTTTTCCACCTGCTTTGAGATAGGACAGAACAAAACCAATGACAGAAGTACCAGAATTTTTCTGTGCAAATACATCAAAGTAGTCTATTCTTCTTTCTAAAAGTCCAAACTACTTTTGCGCCAAGGAAACCTTCAGGCTTTAAGGTTCCCAGCTGTAATGCAGCAGCCTGCACATCTGGAGAGGACTGCACACACCCCCGGCTTCCCGCGTGCACATCAGACTGTACACTCTGGATTTTCAATCCCAAAGATAGTCCTTCCTCCAGGCTGCTGAGGAGTCACATGAGTGAGTCAGCAGGAAGGCTTCATGGCTGACAGCCTTCCACTTTAACCCTTTGGCCACCGCAAGATTCACAGTTAAGCTAATGCTGTGGTGGTTCAATTGAATTGAAAAAGAAAGAACAACAAACAAACACTGCACCCCATTAGTGTTACAATATACATTAACCAAGGCAACCTGACTGCAGGGAAGGGGCTACAGGAGGAAAGAGTAGCCCTTAAATTGTACCTAATGATTTTACTTTGAGAGAGAAGCAATTACTTATTTTCAGATTATCTAGGATCTGGGAGCATCTAGAAACCACAGATGTCTTATTTAGTTCTGTAACAACTCGAGCCAGAAGCCACAGGTGTATTTAGTTACAGCCACACAAAAAGGACTTAAAAGTCACATGATCAAAAATAACTTTTCTTCATTCCGGATACTGAAAATTCAGTTTTAACCATAGTTTGAATGTCTTCATTATGTATGTGATTATTTATAGCCAGCTTGTAAAAACAAAAGCAGCTTGTTAAAATTCAAAACTTACCAACACAAAACCACTTTAAAAAAAAAAAATCTTGATCTACAATTTACTTTAAACTATTAGCACAAAAAAACCCTACAAATTGAAGAAAAAGTTTTACTTTAGGCTTCCTTTTATTACAATGTATATATAAGAAAATAGCACTATATTTAAGTGGTATATTCATTCAAGTCACAGAGATATCCCAAGCCTTACCTGCATAGCACTCTTGCCCATTTTAACTACCTCAAACAGCATCATGTTTTCCACACCATTCTGTTGGTGATGTCCATTCATCCGATTTGGACCACCAGGTTTCCCTCCTCCGTTCCCACTTTTCCCCTTCTCTGCTGGTCCTTTTTTTCCTTTTTTACAGGTCTGAAATTACACACACGTGCACAAGAACTTTCAATTGTGTATTTATGTAGTGATTAAAAATATCCAAGTTATTATTTATACCATGACAAGAAAATAAAAGGCCTTTTGTTTTTGGGAACCAGATTTAAAATCAGAAGTGATAAGAAGAGCTGATTCTAAATGATTCAAAGACCAACAAGAACTCTACAGGTTTCATTTCCTACTTCCCTCACACAAGATCTTCTAGCAACTAAATTTGTACTTAATTTGTAGAACAGATGATAGAGACTTTATTTAAAGCAGCTGTGGCAATTACCTTGTTTGGTTTTTTTTTTTTCATTTGAGTACATGTTGTCAAGTAGGGGTGAGGAAGAGCAGACAGGTGTCTTTGTTTTTGATTCCCAAAATCGTGTATGACTTACAGAAAGAAGGAATTAAATTACTGTTGTATAAAGCATTTATCATCATCCCTTACTAGTTGGGCAGTCTGTACTGGTACAGAGCTTTGGCTGTGTGTGGTGGGCACCACGACAGGGAGAGGGCAGGAGCCACCTGGGGAGGGGGTGGTGGGGACATCTGTCTGATAAGGGGACAGAAGGACTATTAACTGGATTTAGACCTCTCAGGTAGTGTAACCTCTTGCCTATGATCTATAAAAAAATCCCATAACCCTTTTAACTGAATTACTGGTTTCTGTTCACTTCTCGAATTAAAAGAGAGACAGAATTAATGACACCAACCGAAAAAGACTGTATTAGCACCAAATTTAAGTTCAGGATGGAACACATGCAGAGGCTAATCAAATCAAAGCTAATCCTTTGCTCTCCCACTGCCCTTCTGCCTTCGTAGCACTAAGGAAATACCATGCAAATATGCAAGATGAAGCATTCCAATGCAAATACAAACATGAACTCTCTTCACACAATACTCGCACTTCCAGAAAATATTTCTAGCTCATTCAGCTTCAAAGCAATTGCTGAAGTCTTCAATTTGTAACAGTAGAGTATCCCTATAAACAGAACATACTTTTCCTTTGCCTTGTTTTTGGTTTTTTCCTTCAATATCTTCAAAGTCTGTATCAGAAGAGAAGTGTGTTTCAGACTCCCTGCAAGGATAAAAAGACAAACCATTCACACAGTTCATCAGAAACGTTCTTAAATACACTACATAAAGTCACATTACGCTCTCAGTCCCAGTATCTCAACTAACAGCGAAACTGCTCCTACTTCTGTTCAAGCCTACTGTGGAAGATCAGACCAGAGCACATCCTCACACTCACACCCAACCCCGACTCCTCCAAACCTCCGGTGAAGGTTAAAAGCCATGAAGGCGGGTAGAAAATAACAACAGGTTGGGAATCTTGCTTTTGGCACATAAAAAACATTACATCATCTCAAAAAGCCAAGAGCACTATAAATATCTGCCACCAATGCTTCAACAGAAGCAAGAGAGAGGGGGGGAAAAACCCAGCAGCAAAATAAAACCCAACACCCTTCCTCAGAAGGCAGATTCCAAACTTTTCACCAAATAATGAACTGTATCAACAGAGGGAAAAAAATTATAGACAGCTGTAAAAATAGTATTTAATATTAAACCATCTTACAATTTACGCTTATTTCTCATTAAAAGGAAAAAACCCACACAAACAACCTCAATGATGTAAAACTGGATATCTGCATCTTTTTAGATTTTATACCAACTTAATCTATTTTCAACACTTTGTTCAAATGTATTCACGCCAGTTACAAGGTAAGGAACTGGATTCTTTTGGTCTGCTTAAAACAGTCCCTTTATTTCTCTGTCCAAATTAGAAGCTATACCATAAATTCAAATGCCTGTTTCTTAAAAATCATAGGAATACCAGGGAGCTAATAAAATGATGTCAAAAACATCAAGGAACTGCCTGAGGGAAGCTAAGACTTTGGCTTTAACCAAAGCATTTGTCATTAGGTAATTTAAATATTAGGCAACCTGCCCCAGTTAAGGGCAAATATCTCAACTACTTCCTTTCTCTCTATATAAAGAGGCTTTAATGAAGAAAACGTTTTATTTAGTATTCCTAATCAAAGACTTTCTTAATCAAACATTTCATTTTGAAAGACAGAAGCCTGAGAAGTACACCGTGAACAAAAGTGTATGTTACAATGGCTTCCTACTTGCCAAATTTAAAATTTGATTTAAAATAATTAAGCAGTTCTAAAATATTTATTTCAATTACTGCTGAATACTCAGGAAAGAGCAGAAAAAATGCTGTGGCATCTCAAAAGGAAAAAATCCAACATCTTATTCCCGCATTTTATTTCCTTCTTTCCAAGTGAAAAGCAACCAGATGCCTAAGTGGTAAAAAGAGCCAGTACATTTAAAAATCACACTACAAAATCTTAAAAACACTTACTGAAGGAGAGTAAAATCAGTTGGTATTTCTGGAGCTGCTATCATTTCTTTATCATCTTCTGGAACACCACTGTATTAGAAAGATCTCCAAAAACCAGTCTGAGGTACAAGCTTACTTTTCTTTCTTCCTTTGTAGCAGACAACTTCTATAATAAAATAGACAAGAATAAATTCAATGAGAATCTTTCCACATATGAATGGGTACAAAAAGTTGGAAACACAAAAAATCTAGATCACACCACCCTCTGTTTCCAACCAAGCTTTTCCCTGTTTAGAGATTTCATATCTTTGACTCCTCCCGTGATCTTACTACAGAGTACCTCC
The DNA here is from genome assembly GCA_013400555.1 of Jacana jacana. Lineage (NCBI taxonomy): Eukaryota > Metazoa > Chordata > Aves > Charadriiformes > Jacanidae > Jacana > Jacana jacana. The sequence continues at coordinate 11,471 of VZTM01030007.1, forward strand.
ACAAATCTTGAAAGTATCACAGTAAAATTAAATACAAGAACATTTGGGGGGAAAAAAAAACAACAACAACAACAACAAAAAAAACACACCTGCATAGGATGACCAAACTGGAATGGTTTTCTTTAACTCCTTGCAAATAATAGATTTCTAAAGCTATACAAGATTTCATTTGAACTGTAACAGCATGTACCACAGAGCCCAGACTTGGCAAGACAGGGATATTTCTGGTTAACCAAACTGAAGTCAGATTTTATGTTAAATATAAAGGCACAGCATGTGTACATTTAAGGGCATTACACATACCAACTCTGCATCTTGTAAAATTCCATTATATTTGCCTCAAAGATAAGCTCTTATAACAAGTTCTTATAACCTAGCCAGCTGTTTCACAACTCCTTGTCTTCCAGAGTTGATAAACCAGGCTTACAACAGTTTTAACATTTAAAGTATTTGACAAGACTCTAAAAATATCAAGGAAGATAATACTATCCACATGTTATAAAGAAAAAAAAAAAATCAGAAACAGCGTAGTATTTTGTCAAAAAAAAAAAGTAAGAGTGTGAAATATTTGCTTTTCTACTTGATTATAATACCGCCACCTATTAATAAGTGTTTTTATCTATTTTTCCTATGTTTAATGGGGTAAAAAACACATACTTCAAATGTGAGATTTAGCCATACAGGTCAAAGTTTTCTACGCCAACTGTCTGCCCCAGGCTAACTTTTATACAGCTAAATTAAGAAAGCATGATGTTCAGGTATCTTAAAGATAGAACAGGAAGGAGAAAAACCTCCACAGCCTAAGTCTGCTGACTGTTTAGCTTGCTGGAGTGATTAGGTATTTGAGGGAGAGATTTAATTTTGGCATGCTAAGCACATGTTGCTTAACGTCTGGTAGCTGCTTCAGAGACTGCCTTTCAGTCGAGCATGTCGATAGAGGCTGAACGTTTTATTTTTCTTCCTGCAAGTGCTTATTCTGAATGCTAGGGGCCACTGTAGCTTCCAGAATACAGAGCTGAGAGAAACCATAAACCCTGAACTTATTATGTTCTCTTTCTTCACATTTCACAGTTACATAAAAGCAGAGGATCAGAGTGGAAAGAAATAGTGGCACAATGAGGGGAGGTTCGAGATCGGCTGGTGAATCTCAAGACAGTCTAAAACTACTAAAGCATGTTCCATCCAGAACACATTTGAAGATAAAAGGCTTCAAAAACACTGGTGCTGCAGAATGGCTGCAACCTTCCTCACCCATTCCTCCCCTCTCCAAAACTACGCTGACACATGAGTGGTGAGCTTCATCCTCTCCGGCTCCTCTCTTCAACAGTCCCAGTCAGGGTGACATACTCTCCCCGCCTTTCCTCTTTGTAGGCTCTGCCATTCAGTAGCACCAGATTTAATTCCCCAATAAAATGGGCAACATATACCTCCAGAGTTTTTTATCCCTGGATTATCAAGTTGAACTGGTTTAACAGCAGGTATCCACAGGAAACATAAGACTGCGTAGCCACGAGCAGGGGAGGGAAGAGTAAAACTCCCTTCTTCAGTGGCAAGAGACTATTACACCACCCGGGCTGGCTGGAAAACTATATGCTTAGCTGGTGACGTATCAAAATGCTCTGCACTTTGGACTGGATGATTTCTTTATTTTTTATAAAGGTTTGCTCTGATTCCTTTCAGCAACTTGAACTTGGAAAAATATCACAACACACTTTAGTTCCCCTGTCATCAAGGTAGCACCCGCTCACAAGTGCAACAGGGCAGGGGGTGTGAAATGTAGAAACAGAAAGACAGACAGTAAAACAAAACAAAAAGGAGAGAGAGAGATCCAGCCACACACATCCTATTTGGGGCATCCTTGTGATTAGTCCCAGGGATGCAACTTCAAAAACCCACACTGCTCAGTTTCATGTTCGACCTGTCCATCAACATGTCCCTATTTGACTCTTCCCAGTTTACATTTTTCAACGCTGAGAAGCAGCACATCCACTGAAGTGACAATCGGGATGCTTGCACCCACATTTTGTACTGTGGCTCATTAATATTCCCCATTTAGGACACCAAAATTACCTTTATATTTGGAAAAAATGAAATTTGGAAATGCTTAGAAACAAAGCAAGTTAACCACTTGTTCAGAGAATTAACTAAGTTCTTTATGAACTGCAAACCTATTGTCCTATCAAATTTTGCAAAAAGCCTCTATAAAGTTTCATAAAATCACAGAAATTGTATTGAAGAAAAAAAAAATAGTAAGAAACTATTAAAAATGATGGGTAAATGATTGTTGTAGAGAATGTATACTTTAAACAAGTCACATAAATCACTTGACAGAACTAGCTGGCTGCAGTTTATACCAACTTGAGCTTCTTTTAAGAACCGTTCCTCCTAGTGCAAACAGAACACATGAAGGAAAGCATGGCATTGTTTGGTCAGAATCACCTCATCAAATGGCACACAAATACCACTAAATACTGAAGCATTAAGCTACTATGACTTACATTTCAAGAACTGTTTATCTTGAAGGAAAAAGTAATTCAGCCTCCTGAGTGCAACTATAGACTAGTATTATGGGAAGCAGTAGCGACAGATGAACCCCTTGCAAGAATCTGTAGGGCAACACTGCAAGGGATCTCCAGCATCAAGCCCAAACGCCAGCAATGACCAAAAACCCCCTTGCATTTGTCCCAGTAAATGATACTTTGAAAAGGCTTTCATACACCCAGAATATGACACAGGCTTTTGATTCTCAACCAGCAGGGTCAACCTTGCCCAGCTCTCTGCCACTCTGGCAGCAGCCAACAGAAGCTGTCCACGGAAGAGCTCATCTGCTTTGTTCTTCTTAGTGATGCAGCCCCTGATTACCTTCCTGGCATCCATAAATAAACTCAAAGATTTTACAGTTAGAGATGCTGTCCCTATATTCTATAAACCCTCATCAATATTTTTTACATTAATATTTCCAATTACTTTTTGAACTCAGTATTTAATGATGCAGCAATGGCATTCCACACAAGAAATCCCACATCCTAACTCCACACTACAAATGGCATGTTTTTTGCTTTCAATTTATCACTTTCCAATTTTATTTGATGTTCTCTTGTTCTGGTACAGGGGGAAAATGGCATTGATCATTCCTCATCACCCTTCATCTCAGTAAAAGCATTTTGGAAATTCAAAACTACTACCAGCCTTATCTTCTTCATCCACATACTTAATGATTCATTCCAAGCACCCAGTTTGAGAAGTCAATAGCAAAGGAAAATTGTCCAAATAAGCATCCTATCACAACTTTTAAAATACACCAAGTTCATCACAGTGCAGTCTGAAAGAGTGAAGTGACAATCCTGCACATGCCATTCCAAATACTGAAAGTCTATGTTATCTGTTAAATGTGTTCCAACAGGCAGATTATTTTAGTAAGTTAAACCTAAACTGCAGCACAGCATATAAAGCTGCTCTTCAGGGTTTTTTTGCACGCTCACAGAATTTCAACTTTAATTTTCCGGAGCAGGTATTGGAACCTCTCAAGTCTGTGAAAACTTTCTGGAGTCCCTCAACTTTGTGAAATCATAATTAAATTATGAACTATAAAAGAAAATGTATCCTTCTGAAAGATCACAAGGTGGAGCTCTAGCCTAAAGCTAACCGAAGAAACTCCAGAAGACAGGTCATCCAGAGGTTGACCTAGTTATTCCTGTGCAATAAACTTCATAATAGATTGCTAAAGCTACAGTAATATTGTGGCACATTTCCTTTACATTTATATTACATAAAGACACTAGGAGATTCCTGCACCTTTTCCGAAATAAACGCATATACGTGTGAGTGAATGACCTTCCAAAGACAGAAATGCAGCTGCTGTACTGCAACTGGGCTCAGGTCTCAGCATTTAGTTTTCAAAAGCAGAGAGAAGAACATCAAAATATATTTTAACAGCAGAAATTACGTATCCCTTTATTGTACCTTGCCACTTAAAATTCTGCTAAGGAAAACATAAATGAACTACACCACCAGTGGAACAGAGGTAGTCCAGGAGCACTCATCATACATAACGTTGCCAACTCGAAATGTAAGAGTTTCTATTTAAAATGATTGGACTGATAAAGGTAAGAGCTAAGCATGAAACACTATAAAGATCTCAAATGTGTCTTCACTGAAAAACAGACTCACATTTTTAAACCATTATTTTTCCCCAATGTGTGAATAATTAATTTTGGTATGGTTGTGATTAACTCCAATATTCTGTCCAAATGCTGAGAACTGGCAAAAGTTGACAAAACTCACCAGCACAATTCACACAATAACACAGATGCAACTGGCAGCTGCTAAGTGCTACCTGTCCTCTCACAATTTCTATTACATGCACAAATTGGCTAAACAAACATTAATACAATTCAGTGAGCAGCCTTTGTTAGACGAATACGCACACAGAAAATCAAAAGAATCACGAGATGTGTCCCAGAAGCTTGTGTTTCATACACTTGCACCAATGCAGTAATGAGAGCATTGCTTGGCAAGCTCAGAGGGAAGTGTTTCAGGTAGGTGGGGTTCTGGGGGCTGGGGTGGGTTCCCTACACATGTACTTTGCTGTTGCTTGGCATCTATTACCTACAAGTCTCTTAAAGCAAATCAGTAACATGGTTATCATTTTTTCTGGGAAGGAAGAGATGCAAAGTTTAAAAACAGTTATGTGGCCAAGACAGGAGTTTGGAAATGCAGGACGGCTCTTCAGAGATGTATTGATTTTCCCCAGCCATTCAGTTAATCAGTTAATCACCTGTAAAATCAAGGTTCTCCCTTTCTCAATTCAGTAGAATCGTGATGCTGAAGTGTGTGGCTGAAGTTCATCCCTGAATTAATTATTTATCCACGAATGAGAGATGCTGATGCTTCAGAACCAATTCTGCAGCAGCAACAGTTACAATGCTAGTCAGATAACATTTCAATAAAGGATCAGAGGTATGCCCGATATTTCCCCTTAAGAGAAAGCTGTCATCAACTACATTATGGCCCCCACTCCTTTCCTGAGAGACCTGAACACATCTAACCTTTTTGTTCTCTAAAATAAAAGGCTTGGTTGTTGAGGTCTAGTATTTTTATCTATAAAAAATGTCACTGTTTGGGGTTTTTGTCCCCCCAAACAGTATGCTTCTTCATATTACTTTTGCATTCATCTTCATAAATGGATTTTTAAGTGAGATTTTGAGCAACTGCATGACATTCCCTATAGGCCTGAAAGAGCCTGGTATTTCTACCTGTGCTATTTCTGCTAATACTACACAACACAGTATTTCAACTGCCAAGAAGCTTTAAAGCAATTCTGTAATTTGAGTAAAATACAGAAAACATACTTCAGGTAGCCTTTTTATTGTAACAACTGCACTTTAACATGACTTACTTATAACCACATCAGCAGTTTTGATCACGTAGGTAAGACTAAACTGAACAATAATACAATTAAGACCTTTAGATATATGGTTATTTTTGTACCATTTGCTTAATAAATGAGTCTTGCAATTCCTTTACAAGATGACCTGACCCAGGTTTCATCAACCTACATTCTTCTATGCTTACCAACAGAGAGACATGGTCTCTATACACAGTAACAGCCCATGGTTCTAAAGTCACTGAACAGTTAACACTTGAACAAATAACCCAATTGATCTACTTTTTATCAGTCCTATCTTTTCAGTCTCTTTCTTCACATTTTTTTTCTAAACTTTCAGCTCTTAAACCCCCTCTATAGCACTTTTCAACACATCTTTCTCTTCATCTTTCAGAAAATGAAAGAGCACTGTTGTGGTGGTTGTTGATATGCCATCACACTACCATTTTTGGCCTGCTCTTTATACAATTTTCACAATAATTTGCTCTTTAGTTCATTTAACAAGTCTGCTGATGAAGTGGAAAAGAGACATCTCAGAACACGCTCTTCTGACATTGGGGGCTGCTGCTGAAAGCAATGGTCTTCCTTCCCACTCTCCAAACACACAAGGGAAGTTTCTGCTCCCTTCGAGCACTCAAATGAACAAAACCATTTCATCCTCCCATGATTTAGCTCCCCATTGGGTAAGTCAACTAACTGCATCAACTCCTGCAGACACCCAAGTCAGCAGGTTCAGTATCCAAGATAGGTGACTTTACCCTTTACAACAAAGCCAACCCTGTGCTTTGCCAGCATCACTGCATCACCAGCAGGACCAGATATATCCAAGAGAAGGCGCAAATTGGAGTCCTCTAATAGCTACTGATAATATACTCCCTTTCCCTTGGGAAGTGCCACAGCCAACAGCCTGCTGCTCTATGGCTCCAGTGGGGCCAGATTTCCCACTGGGCTCCCAACTCTTGCACCCGGCCACGCACCGAGGGGATGGGTAGCTCTCTAGGAACACACCCAACCTGTGACCCACAGCTCGAAGGGAGACAGCATCTTCTATCCAGAAATTCATCAACTACCAGCCCAGTCTCATCTGCCTCCTTCCCAAAGCATTATCCTTACTCCTTCACACGCATTTCCCCATTAAAGAGCAGACTGGGCATATACCTACATAACCATTTGTTTAGTACCAGCCTTCAGAAGCCCAGGGAACAGCTCATGGCCACTGCCAGAGCCCGAGCAGGAGACAGCCAGGAAACAGCCAAGCACATGGCAAACACAGGTCCCCGGAGGTAACACACACATCAGCGTGTCACACAGAAACCAAAACTTGGTTTCACAGTTTAATGCTGTGAAAGCAGAAGCTTAAACAGTCTTTATCTGGGCAAGGGGAAGATTTTAAAAGTGTATGAAAAAAAGTCAGGCTAAAACCTAAAGTGAAGTCTAGATTTTACAGCAAGTTTACAGACTTGAAAAGCGAGTAACATAGGAGGGCCTCTGTGCCACCCCAGTAACTCTGCAAACACAACTTCACCACCCAAGTCCCCCTCTCATTGAAAATGCCTTTAGGACCTCTGCTATTTTTATTAAATAAATACATAGAACAACTGTTAGAGAAGGAAAAGAGCTTGCAACAGTGCTTCAGAGTCATAGGATTACTCATTAAGGTACCATTAATAACATCCCCAGCTTTAATGCAGTAAGTTAAACGTTCTTTTGAAATACAAACGTACTGTTATGGTTTGAAACCTATGAGGTTTTATATTGGTATTTAGTAACTTACACTGTCCCATAAAATGGTGTAAACCAATTGATATAAATATTACAAAATACTGAAAAAATTAATCAACTGTACAATAAATGCAACTATGACCCTTATTAGAGAAAAAAAAATATCTGTATTACTCTTTAATGATTCTGCCCAACAGTATTCCTGAACTTTGCTGAAACACACCTGAAATTCCCATACATCTTTAAAATGCTTTCATTTTAGGATTCTGCTTAAAAACGTAAAAGGTAAGATAATGAAAGTAGAAGTTACACCTCATTGTGTCTGTCACATCTTTCCCTGCCAAGAAAGAGATGGCTTCCAGATGTTGCAGTCTGACTGCGTGGAAAATGAGGCTCTTAAGGAAAATAAAAGCCAAGTCGGATGACAACCAAGATTGTAAAATAAGAGCCACATGCACGTATTAAAACAAGCCAAAAGTGGAGTAGTAGTTCATTTCTGATAGAAGGAAAGCACACCTCCCAGCTGCATAAATGCCCTAGATTTCCAAACCGAAGTACAGAATAGATCCATGTGCCCCTTTGCACAATGACTTTCCAAAACTTTGCACATCCCCCTCAAAATTTTGACTCTTCTAAAAGCAAGGGATGAAGGTGTACACACACAGCCCACAGCAAGCAGGTAACGAGCTACACAGTAAAAGCCTAGAACAGCATTAGCACTGTTCAAATGCAGCGTTCAACTCACCAACAGCAAGGAATTACTTCAGTACACACGGCAGAGGCAGGGTTTTCTAACCAACAAGGTATCCCATCTGGCAAGTTCTATTTTTTGTTCTTCCACTGATCAATGTGAGCCTGCAAGTTGCCTTACTTTATAGGAGCCTCAGCTTCCCCTCCTACCATATAGATTTTCCTCTTTGAGAAGTCCAGGTCAGTAGGGCTTTGTGTCTTGGACATTTCCAACAACAACTGCATGTGATTATAAATCTGGAGGGGGCAGTACACACTACATACTGTGACAGCATCAGCTGCTACTATGAGATACAGTCAATACTAGGTGGCTGAAATAAGGGAAAAAGCCATAAAATAACAGTGCCAAGGAATGTGAAGTCAAACCTCTCAAGCACATCTCCCACATTCAGCTCCTAAAAGCCCAGGTCATGGCACACTTAGGATAGTCCTTTGAAGAGGCACTGTACTCGCCTACACTGTGATCCCAAGCCTTCTAAGATAAGAAAGGAAAAGGAGAACCATCTTGGTTCTGTGTTTTGTCAGCTGAGATCCACCAGAGTTCATTAGCTGAAGCTTCACACCACATAAAAATGGCTAAACTGCTTCCAGACAGTAACTAAAGAGATGAAGTCTAGCAGAGAAACAGAAAAGAATGTAAGCTCAAGTCGAACTGCATTACTCCATCTTTAACATAAAAAAAGGGGGGGTGAGGGGTGTTGGTGTGTAATAATGCTCCATGCTCCATTCCATCCTGCTTTCTTCCCCTGCATCAGACCAGCTTTTTTTTGTAACAGGCCTGGACTACAGAAATGGCACCACATTCGTGCATTCCCTACAGGCCACCTGCAGGAACGTGGCTGCTCTCAACCCCAATGTCAGGAGCTCTCCTGTCACCCTTCCCAGCGGCTGGCTGCTCTCATTTCGTGTCTCACACCACCAGGATAAAACTATTTATAGTGAAGTTCCAAAAAAACACCATTACCTTGGTGTTTGCATAAATAATCAAGAGCAGTCACCCACCCTTCCCTGGCTCAAATGAAAAACTATGCCACCAGAAAGGAAAAGGAGTATTTAAGACTAAAGGAATAGATATTGTGAGACATCCAAACCAAGCAGTATGACAGCTAAAACCTAAGCCTTTCATAAGTGGATTATGGCTCTTTCAACAAGCCATCTAAACAATCATCCTTACAAAATAAAATTCCAGTAACTACTCATGTATGCAAAAGTTGGCTTTACCTCTAGAACAGAAGAAATAAAGATAAAAACCTTGTTATCTTTCATTAAAAAGTTATCTCTGCAATTCTGCCAACCTCAGAACATCTGTGCTCCATACACCCTCAGTCGTAACTTAAAGATTTTTTTAATACCCAACATTTTGTTCTTGTTCTCCCTCATAACATTTGGGCTAAAATCCCAATTGGTTTGTTCGGAGATTTGCAGCACTGAATACTAATTTTATATGAAACAGCAGTTGTGATGTGCATGGCTTTCCCCCGCACAATTTAGAGAACTGAACGTATCCACAATGCAGAATGCTAATAAACTATTAATGGATTAATTACCAGATGAAAAAATTACATATTATCATCAGCAAGTCTCAAAATCACTCACTCTTTTTCTTAATTCACCCTGAAACAGAGCTCTCTTTAAAGAATTTTGTGGGTGAGATGACTGGCACCAAAGCCTCATGGATGGAGACTTAAGAGTTAGCTATTGTCATTCATTAACCATCCAGAGGAAACCAGCATGGCCACTTCTATGGGTCATAAGAACATTAGAAAAATATTGGCATTCTTCAAATAGATAACTTCTTTCAACTCTGTAATTGCTTACTTGTGGCAGGTAACAAATTAGGCCAACTGGGAGAGCTATAACGTACTGTGCTGGTTTTATAAAAGCTAACAGGAAGGAAAAAAAAAAAATAAAAAAAGCGTCATTTTTTCAAGAACAAACTCATTTAGCAGGTAAGCTGAAAAGTACTTAGAAACTCTTGATGTGTATAAAATATTCTGAAGCAAAGGCTAGTGAGACTTGTCCTTTTGAAAAGATATTCCTTTCTAAGTCTCTCGAATACTGTGCATTAGGCACTGTAGAGATACAGGAGCATCCATCCCACACAGACCTAAACCACCAAATGTACAGCTCGTTACAGCAACCCAATTTAAACCTTAGGTTCCCTCATTTAATCTGAAAGGAAAAATAAAAATCAATATACATATTTGTTCATTATTAAATTCATCGTTCAAACAAAGCTCGTAGCTCCCCTCCTCCTTCAAAACCGAGTTATAGCCTACAGCTGAGGGGTGGTTGTTTTAATTTATTGGTCACATTATGCAAGTATAATTTGTAATAAATACCTTACTTGAACAATGATCAACACAAAGTAAATATTTTTAAAACTATAACTTATTCATTCAGCAGCACAGTAGAAGCTGTTGAGATAAGGTAGTTACTTTCATCCTTTTTCCTGTATTTTCTTTTTAAAAGGAAAAAAAAAGCCCCGAACAGTAGTGCCAGATGTCTCTTAAACAAGCTACATGTGCTAGGATTCCTCCTCCCCCTTCCCCCACTGCAAGGGAGCATTCTGGACCAGGCAGGACCCTACAGCATCCGTTCCCTGATTTCAGAGAACTGCCCATACTCTCTGGAAAGGCAAGAAACTTACAGGATTTCTAGGAGTCTGAGGTACCGGTTGCCTACTGATACCCACATCTCCAGCAGATTAAACAAGTCTCACATGCTAAATGTTGGGTTGTTTTTCTTCCTTAGAGCTGAGTCAAAAATGCCATCTTCAGCATAAGCAAAGAATTCAAGCTACTGGTTTTACCAGATCTTAAAACACAAAAAGAACCTCCTTTAGTCGTCATAGTTTACTAGCCCCTTTAATAAAGGACAAACCAAAACCCCTTTTTCTCTGCTAAAATTTAGTTGGTAAGAACACATAAAACGTGATGTAACATTTCATTGCGGTGTTGACTGTATTTACTGCAGCTGTATTTCAATTCATACACCATTTTACTATTTGTGATTTTATGTGGCAAATCCAGATACATTTGCTGCTGAACTAACCTTTCCTAGGACTCTTCACAGGCTGCTAGCGGGGGGGAAAGAATGGAGGGGACACAACCCAACTAGATTAAATACTATAATTCCAGTGAAAGAAAAAGAAAAAAAAACCACCACCACCCCAAAAAAAAACCCAGAAACCAATAAACGAGACCAAGTTCTCACATTTCTTATGTTCTGGTTTACACTCAGATCTATTAGTGACAGCTCATCTTCATTAACAATTAAAGCTAATATTCTGAACTGCGACAGGGAGGACTTAAGAGCTGACAAATCCCATTTTGCTGACTGTCATTACATGAGAGGTAACCTCCAACTGAGGGATGGACAACTCACTCCACCGCCAGGGCAGAAGTCATCAGAGGACAACTATTAGAACCTACAGTTTTCCAACAACTGCATGGAAAAACGCTTCTGTCACCCACTCTAGTTTCAGCTTTTAAGTTATTATCTGAACTGTATCATCTTGTGGTTTTCGGTTGATGATCACATTTGACTTATCAGTTTGAAGTTACCTCTAATTATTAAAACAAGAATTGCTAGACTGCAAATGCTGTACCTGTCACGATGGCTGCACCAACAATTGCTGTGGTTTCATCATTAACTGCATTCTTACTCTGAGCACAGGTTTCTCTTCCACTGTATCGTACCCAACACATCTCCCCCTTCTCTCCACACCCCAGTCACAAGTGGGGAACTCGGCAGTTGAGAACACAACCTACTGGTAAACGTACAGAGCTTTTGCAGTCCTTCCTGAGTTTCTCTTTCTCTTCTCAGTAAATAATAGTTCCAACTATTTTAAAGTTGGACAGAGGGGGATTATTTAAAATGGCAATGCATCTTTTAGATGACTTTGATTATTCTACCATTTTGCTTATACAATCATGCAACGCTGCAATGAGTGACTATACTTTCTCTAAACCACAGGTTTGCATCTCTGAATTAGAAAATCAAATCTAGCTGAATTCCTCATGTGAAGTTGCTCAGTTGTCCTAGCTACTTAGTCAAGAGCAGTGTTTCTTTGACTTAGTTACCCACCAATTGCATAAGTATTTTTCACTCCTTTGGTGAACTCAGATTCTGCTCTTACTTATGTCTACCAGATTCTGTTCTCAAATTATCTTTACTTACAGCTTGTGATCACCACTCAGGATTTTAATATCAAAGCCTAACATCCAATTGCCAATAAAAAGTTTCTCACCTGGTGAGAACCTGCAAAATAATTTACAGTAGGTTCACAGCTCCCAAAACCAAGGCCCATTTAAAAAAATAAATAATTAGAAAGTACATATAGAAATATGGGCTGCATACACATCATGGGAAAAGAGACTAAAAATTAAGTAATTGGATGACGATTCGTGCATATTTCCTTTATAAAATAATAACCCAGTATACTTCAGTAGTAAGTAGCAAATGTTTTTAAATCATGATTTTAATGTCACTGTGATTTCATAAAACTACTAAATCAGCAATAAGATATGTTATATTAATCTCTTGACACTACTAAACTAATGAAACTACCCACTTTGTGTTCTGCTTACTCAAAAATCCACTTAATTTTTAGAATTGCTCTTGTAATAAATTAGCAGTGTACAATTCTCATGCTGTTGTACCACTGATCAGGATTACCAGTATAATACCTTGTTTCCAACAGGTTTGAATTCAAAATTTTCCTGAAACTTAAATGAAATTCCTATACAGGCATGCCACTGCCAGTTAACATCACCTGAAAAAATAGCTACACATCATGTTTAGTTACAAAAACACAGTGCTTTGAAATATGACCATCTTTCCTTTTTTTTTGCCTATATACAACTAAGTGTAATTGGTTTTCATGTTTCAGAGTAAGGTTTGGTTCTTCGCTTAACCTGTAAGAATCATAGAATCATTTAGGTTGGAAGAGACCCTTGGGATCATCGAGTCCAACCATCAGCCCTACTCTACAAGTTCTCCCCTACTCCATATCCCTCAACACCACATCCAATCTACTCTTAAACACAGTCAGGGATGGTGACTCCACCACTTCCCTGGGCAGCCCATTCCAGTGCCTGACCACTCTCTCTGGGAAGAATTTTTTCCTAGTGTCCAGCCTAACGCTACCCTGCTGCAGCTTGCAGCCATTCCCTCTCATTCAAAGAAAAACCTCTCACTGTATTGGTCATCATCTATTACATAGATGGCAAAACATATGTTATAAATACATCAGCTGGTCTGAAGAAGTAATTAAAATAATCCTACTGAAACACACTTCCAAGACGCACCCTGGAAGCCTCAAAGATCAATAATTAAAGGGGATACACCTTTCCAAGATTTTTTTTTCTTTCCCGTTCCAGTTTCATTGACTGCTGCTTTCTTGTTCACTTTTCATTAAGCAAAGTTTATCTATAAAGAAAACATTCTGTTTGGAATAAGTCTCCTATTCCTTCCATGACAAGCACGCCAGGGACCATTAATATGTATAACTGATCCTGAGCCATTTCATTAACTTGAACGGTGAGACTACTATTCCATTCAGAGGATGCTTTCTTGGCATTAGACTGCCTTCATTTCGCAACAATCTAAAACAAATTTTAGCAAAAGTTAAGGAAAGAGGTAATAACATTCAATCTAATTGTTAGACAAGAACATTTTTATCTGAGTGTAAATTAGGTCTGGCGGTTGTTCAGCTTGACCTCCACTTACTATAATCTTGCCCTAGGGTATGAAAATCCTAGATCATTAAATGCTATGAATTTAGTCTTGCAAGCAACCTAAAATGAACCTGCAATCAGAGCCTCGGCTTCCAACTGCTGTTCCAAGTTGAAGAGACAATAGCGATAATGGATAACGCCATGTCAAGCTGGGCTTTTTTTTTGGTTGGTTGGGCTTTTTTCTGAGAAATGCAACTACTGCTCCTACACAGCATATTATTTTTGATTTCAGGGTGTTTCTAGAATTAAGGGGAAGTAACTACCCTTAAAATTCAGAAGTACACTAGTTGCTTAGTTTTCTTTAAACATATATAATTTGGATGGAAGTTTTTCTGAGAAAAGATGGGTTAATATAAAGCTGCCCACTTCTTTCAGTTATGAGAAACATTTTAAAATGCCAACTTTCCTGCAATCCTCTAGACAGTCAACAGACATTTTAGGAACTGTTACCAATTCATTACTGTGAAACAGATGCCTGCCAAAAAAATTAATTACAGAACATAAATTTTATTACTATGTGAATTAACTTAAGACTTTATACGCTGAGCCTAAGAACTACTCTAGAACGACAGAATCTGGTGCAATACACAGCCCACTAAGAAAACAAGGCTGAAGAAAAACAACCCAGGAATGTGTGTAAGGACTTCTTTCAGCTGATCATAGTCAGATACTCTTGCCAGGCCACTACTTCTCTGAATGTCTTAGCTGCAGGGGCAGAACAAAGGTAAGAACAGCAGACTGGAGCCAGACAGCAACACAGAACCTTTAGAAAAAGTCGGAGAAAACTGATCATGGACCACAGAACAAGCAGTAATTAGCTACTTGTGAACTTAACACATATGGTAAGGAAAGGTCTAAGGATATAGGCAGAGCCTTTGAAGGACTAAAGCACAAGAATGGCAAAGTCACAGCTCTTTGAACAGCAAAATAAAACACAAACACCAGGTAAGAACCAGAGAAAACACACAATTTACACAACTCCACACAGATCTCCCAGGGAATTACCTCCAATTATGTGCCATGTGTATTGATAATAATAAGAAAGCATTTTAAGTGTGAATAATTAAGTATCAAGTCTTAGCACTGAACTTACACAGAGTAAACATACTACTACCAGTAACAAGCTCTAAAGAAGCCTTTTCACCCTCATAGTATGATCCAGAGAAATAGAAAGCACTCCATCAAAATTGTTGTTCATGCAGCTTTCTCACAAATAAATGCATAAAACACCTAGGAAATAGGGAAATAACTCTGACATTTTATGCTGACTAAAAAAAAAACCCAATCCACAAAGGACACCTTACCAGTTTAGGCCTAACAGAAAGTCATCAGGTTTCTCTGTAGCATATACAACTATTCATCTCCTCTTCCCAAGCAAAATAATTGTATGTCGCATTCTCTATCGGACCAAATAATGATGTTATGAACTGCATGATGATTACAGACTACAAGTAGCATTCTTCAGCAATGATGGCTTTACTCAGTCTTTAAATTGCAGCACTTCTATATTTAATTCTGTTACAGCCCAACTTAGTACACGCATTTTAGAATCTCAATCACAGTTAGCCCCCTCAAAGCCCCCAAAAGAACCAGTAAGGGAGAAAACTAAAGTTGTTTTGACTCTGATAGGTAAGAATCTGTACAGTGTAAATCAATAGTTTTAATTAGATTAACGTATCTTCACCTGACTTACCCAAGAATCAACTCTCTTAACTTTAAATAGAAAGGAAAAGATCATTTTGCAGAGAAAAAAACAATTATTCATCATTATTTCCAGAAGCAGGTAACAAAATATTTTCACTTCCTCCAATAAACCCGAAGGAAGTGAAGTACCATCAAGCAATTCACTTTACATACGAGGTGACTCCTTGGAGCAACACAAGCAGCAATTTCCAGCTCAAGAAATCTCCAAGTATTTGCTGGATTGCAGTATTTACAGCCCTCAAGCACTAGCAGAAAATGATGCCTCCATACGCTTCCCCTTTACCAAAACAATATTCTTGTTCAAAATGGAAGCTAGCATTTGTCAAGGGAGACAAGAAAAGGGGTGTCCTGGCTGCCTATTTAAACCACATCTCACACCAATTAACACATGAAGGCTCATGCATTATCATTCCCTCTCCTGAAATGAACAAATTTAAGTTTTGGTACTCACCACACCCAAAATGTACATTAAAATATCAGACTAGATAAATATTACTTAGTAATTACTATTTATAAATAAATGACGGTCTTATTTTATATAAGCAGCAATGGTTTAAAATGTTTCCATCTCCAGCACAGCAGCAGAAGAATCAAAGTATGACAAGATGGGTGTATGCTGTAAGTAACAAACAAAGCAAATTAAAAAAAAAAAAGATTTAAACCACCAGTGCTGAAATACCACTTGATGTTTTCATATAGCACACAGCCTCCGATGTGCAGCCCTCGTCTAGGCAATATGAAGGCAAACCCCAAGAATTCTGGATGTGATTTTTCACTTTTCTGGAGTACACAGGAGTCACAGGGACAGAAACAATATAAAGCACCTATCTTAAATACCTTTTTCAAGAGACTGACTGAACACTAAGCGAGAGGAAGGAACTTTTCTCTTCCCTAGGAAAATGAAGAAAAAAACATTTTGTAGAAAAACGTATTTTGTAAAAGTCTGCCAACATTTCTGTCAGAAAGGCTAACAACTAGACAGAACTTACTGCACTGGTGAGTACAGGAAAAAACCCACAACACATTAAAATCAACAAAAGCTAAACACACTAAAGAAAGACCCTTAATAACAAGCAGGATAGAAATCATAAACGAGAAGGAAAACACTATGTAGTGACCACATTAAAATATTCAGTACTAATGGCTGATAATCATATTCTGTAAGCAGCAGGAACAGAGGTGTGATATTGCAAATGCGATAAATCCCCAAGGAAACAATGTGTCTTCAAGATGTTCTCTAGAAACTGCTTGTGGTTGATTAAAGCAGCATCAATAGCAGGGATCTGGCTACGCACCGGCAGGTAACAGTCACCCCAAACTGCTAGGGAGGGGTGGGGGGGAAGCAAAGTCTGCATGGCTTGTGTTAACCCTAGCAGTTACAAGTCTACACATCAACCCGCAATGCTGCAACATTCTAGTGCCCTCAGTCACGTGAAAGAAGCACGCACACGCATTTTGTCATGAGTGAAGAGACCTTACCATAGAAAACATTTAAGCCCCTCTTTCACAGGAAATATTGGCATTTGAGCATTTTTAATTTAACGAAAGAGCAGTATTTTAAGACTGGAAATACTACAATTTAATATATTTATTTCCAGTCATTTCAAACAAACGTTTCACCAGCTTTTATACATGAGAAAATTTTTTATAATGGATACAGGCTACCTGTTTTCCAATAAAACCAGAAATAATAATGAACACCCAACATCCCAAAGCCCAAGAAAACAGCAGAGCCAGGAGAAAAAGTATTCATCTTCCCAGCCATTTTATAGCAAACCACACGTCTGCTATGCCTGCTCTAGGGCTGCCTGTACTCTCATACGTGGGGAGAAAGAAAAAGAGCAATACCCACTAACAGATGATACCCAGTTCTCAAAACTTTCTTGAG
Organism: Jacana jacana; assembly: GCA_013400555.1. Taxonomy (NCBI): domain Eukaryota; kingdom Metazoa; phylum Chordata; class Aves; order Charadriiformes; family Jacanidae; genus Jacana; species Jacana jacana. The sequence goes on from VZTM01030007.1 coordinate 28,662, forward strand.
TATTACCATACAGACAGCACTAACAATCACTCTATCCATTTCTGTAGCACAGGCTCCCCACATCCTTTATGATCCCTTACAGATCAGAAGGAAATAATGAGCTACACGTTTTTACAGAATTTTTTAAGTCTCGCTTTAACCTGTGACAATTGCCTGGAACTTCTGGAAGGCTTCCACACTTCTTTGCTAATGAGCTAAAAATCCTACAAGCACATGGAACACGGGCAAAGTGCAGATCTCAGTAGTAACTCATGGGCTGGTTTATCAAGGGTTAGTAAGAAATGCTCTGTCATGGTTCTAAAGCTACAAGCTCAACAACATCCACTGAAATCCATCTGCAGAATGTATATACATCAAAAAATGTTGCCCAGCACAAAGATTTGGAAATATGTAACCTTTATTTATTAAAAAAAGACTTTTAAAAAAGTCTTTTAGCTATACCCAACTTACCCCTTTAAAATACACAACTACCCTTTAGACAAAGCAAGCTTTGTATTGTTCCATTGAAAACCAGGATGGTCTCAACCAATGGTGTAAGTCAAGAGAAGTGGTGGGTTTTGTGTTTTTTTGGTTTTGGGGTTGTTTTTTTTTAAATTTAAGCTGCCAAGTTGCTAAGAATACAGCAGAATTCAATACATTCTTCTACAAGCTACCTGCTTGAATCTCCCATGCTTTAGTTCTGTGAAAAAACCAACCATCAGGAATACAAATACATGCTATTTCCCCCCCAACAGGCATGATCGGGCACTAGGGGAGTTTCCAGAGAAATTCCAGGACAAATGCTATTGACAAGAAACTAGAGGATTTCTTAGAGGGACAGGGATATGAGTTATACAATAGACCTTTAAGCTAGGTATATTGTACACAGAAATGCAAACATTGGCCAAAGCATAGATGATCATCCCTTACACTCAGCCTACCAAGGTAGTTTTGGCTACTCTCAAAAAACATCAGGAACATTATAGCACATCCCACTTTTAAGCTTCCTTCACTAAACCCACATAAACCCAACAGCAAGCTCACCAACACTCACACATTCTCTTAAAATTCCTCCTCTAGCTTTGCCCGAGTGCAGGAGCTCCAATCCTCATCTAACCCAAACACAGCAAGACACTGCACATCTAACCAAATGTGAGTGGCAGGAAATACAGGGAAAGCGTTTTATTTCTC
>VZTM01030007.1:54274-69395 GCA_013400555.1 Jacana jacana
TGGCGAGCGAATGGAGGGCGCAGGCGCCACCTGGTGGCCAGCGGGCCCGCCCGGCTCTCCTGGGCGTGGGGCGACACCTGCCGGCTGGCCGCGGCAGCGCCGCGCCAAGATGGGTAAACAAGGTGCGGCGCATGCGCGCAATGCCCTTTTCCCCCCTCCCCGGGCGAGCGGCAGCGCCTGTAAGGGGAGGGGAGCGGGGCCTCGGTCGAACGGTGCGCGGCTGGCGGAGGAGGCCCAGCTGCTGGCTTCATTCGCGGGGCAGGATCGGGTAACCGAAACGAGAGGGACGGCCTAAAAAGGAGAGAGCGAGCTTGGGCACTGCCCCGCCGCGGCCCGAGGGGGGCCCGGGGGACGCGCCCGGCCTCGCACAGACGCGGGGCCTACTGTCCCTTCCCCTCGCCGCTCAGAAGTCATTAGCAAATAGTTGTCCGGCAGAGGCAAAGTTCAGACTGTCTAGAAAGGATCCATTAGCCGCTTGCAGTTCCTCGCTAGCCAGTGCTTACGGCGAGGAGGCCGGCGAGGCGAGCCAGGGGCCACTGGCTCCCAGGCCAGCGCCTCCACCAGTGCCAGGCCCCGCGGCCCTCTCAGTCCGGCCACGGCTGATGTGCCCTGTCTGCATTCAGTTCGCCTTCGGGAGGCAAAGTTGTGTGCGAGGGAGCCTATGGTTTGGAAGATAAATTCGCAGCTGCCCGCACAGGCGCAGGATCCCTTATCTTGCGCCCGCCAGCCCGTGTGGCAGTGCAGACACTGCTTGCTGGCACCGGTGGCACTTCTTGTGGTTAGGAACGTTCTTCTGAAACGTTTTCTTCTGCTCATCAAAGTGCGTTCCCAGTTTCAATTGGCATTTGCTCTTTGGCTCCGGGTGTGCTTCCTTTTTTCCCTGCAAGAAAATTCATACGAACTGCAACGATGACATATAAGCAGTACAGAACACAAAGCAACCAGATGCAGAATTTGTGATGCTTATTTTTCTACATGCACGATTCCGTACTTCCTTCAGCGTTTGGTTTTTTTTCCTGTGTATTGTGTAATGCTGAGCATATTACTCATGCTGATGGTTGCACGTAAGCTTATGGATAGGTCAGCACAAGAATAGTTTTGTCCTGGTAATTAGTCTAATCACCCTCTTGTGTTTATCTACTTGTAATTTTGGGGAGAGGGTTAGCATAACTAAGCAGGCACTAAACTGAGTTACTCTGCTCAGCTGCTTAACAAAGGCAGGACACTTAGGAGAAGAGTATCCATCAGTTCCACTCTTTTAAAAACTAAGAGGAGGCATTGCAGAGCAAATGACACTTATAATGCAAACTGTGATCAGATAAGGCATGTTTAAAATAAAAACTACTGTAATACCAGTTGTTGTCACCTAGAAATTCCAGATCTAACCTGTCACTTGTACAGGGGAGAGACCTAGAAAAATAAATTCTATTCTATAGCTTGAATTCACCTTTCAGAATGCTTTTTCACCTCCTCTCAAGGTTGGGGGGAAAAGTAAGAAAATTAGAAGAAAGGTATCTTTTCAGGGAATATTTTAAAATAGCATCCTGAATGCCTAGTGATAAAGTGTGTCCCAGGCTTCAGTTACAGGTACAGATGCTTATCTTTACTGTGAATCTGTTAACGGCTGTCTGGAAATTGTAGAAGAATCCTGAATAAAAGATAACCTGTTAAAAACCAAACCAACCAAATAAACAAACAAAAAAAAATCACCAAACCTCAAGTAAGTTTTAAATTTGCCGGTGATCTCTATGGTTGTTAAACTAGAAATAGATGGAAAGGAGCTGGATCCATCTGTGCCTTCCCCTTACGCGGGCAGCTTCTGACAGCTGCCAGATACACAACTCTTCCATGAAAATAACTGCACGCTTCCAAAACTAACATTTTGCCTGCACACGGAATTGCAGAACTCCTTCCTCTGCCGGGGATACAACAGGGCTACTCGCATTACAGCTCAAACCCAGAACTTCCCAAGACTATAGCAGTCCCCTGCCAGAGCTGGCAGGAGCACACCACCGAAGCGGCTTCCGTCAGCTGTGCGTAAAACCCACAGACCAGCGTGTGGATCAGATACTGGGGCTATTCCCAAAAGACTGTAGTTCACGCTTGACCTCGTAGCTGAGAAGTTTTGGGGTAGATGTGTTTAACAGAAGAAAACGTGACATCGTTTTTAGGGTGTGTTTTTGAAGGAATGAGTGTGCAAGTGCTGACAGTACCATGCCAGGGAGTTCAGCCTGTTGCCAAAGCTGACTCAGACCTTGGAAGCCCAGGTTTGTAGCAGTTCGGGGCGTCCTGACTCACATGACAAGAGTTTGCTTTTTTTAAACTTGTGACAACCAAACAGGGGCACACTCTGGAGACCAGACTCCAGGTGCAGCAGCACATCAGGAACCGTTGGTCTCAGCACCCGCCTAAGAGGATTTTGCACTCTCCAGTTCATTTCCTCTCCACCAGTTGTTCATTCAGCTGTTTGCTTGGCCGCTGCCAAAGCAAAACTGTTGCCTCATCAGAGAAGGGGAGAGGGACATTTGTTCTCTAAGGGACTGGTTTCATTTCTTTTTTTTCCCCCCAAACCAGACCATTTCTCAGATGCTAATTAGAGGACAACTACACAAACGAGTCAGTCAGCACAACTGAAGGTGCCATGCGCTCCTACAGAGCCTGAGAATATTTCTGCTCTGCTCCAGTGGCCAGAAGATGGGAGTTTCTTAAGCCAGCTGTACCTTGGGAGGACTCCTCCCAGCACCGTGCTTGGATCGTGCAAATAACCACCATAAACCAGTTTATATAGCACCCATCTAAGGAGCAAACACAACTATCTCTCAAATGAGGGGTAGGAATATCCGGGGCAGAAAAGTAAATGAGTTTCTTAACCCTTGTATTTGTTGTCTGTGGGAGACAAAACTGGTTCTCTGAATTGCCTAACTTGTGCGTTTTCCATGCTTCTGGGGCTGAGCCTCCCAGTGGGTAGAGCAGGGAAGGTGAGGTGAAAAGCAGCTCCTCTGCTAGCGCACCACGTCTTCTGCTAACAATTCCAGATTGGGCTTCTACCATCTGTTCAGGATTGTGAAGAAAGAAAAGAACACCATAAAGTTTCTGTATAGTTATAGCACTCGAGCATCCTTTCCAATACAATGAAAAAATGTAAAAGAAAAAAAAAAAACTAGAGATATTTTAAATTCTGACTTTTCTAGAATGGATTTGAATCCAATAGAAAAGAAGTTCTGAGGGAAACGGTAGGAGGAAGTATTCTACAGGACCATGTCACCTTTCTCATAACAGATACATTTAAGAGCTTCAAAGTCCACCATTTCTGATATTGAGCCCAATTCAGAGATGATTTAACAAAGACTTTGCAAGAGGGACTTTGGCTACATTTGATCCAAAGAGAGCTCTTGATCAGTCACCCAGTTTAGAAGCTGAGCAGGCACAGGGTAGGTACCAATTCCATGTCTGAATTAATGGCCAAAGGTTCACTGCTAGAGAAGATCAGAATAAACTCAAGCTGCCAGATGGCTGATTCATTCTTCCAGGTAGGAGATTCATGCTCATGCTGCTTCCTTTTCTTTGAGGGCAGTGGAATAGGAACCCCCTCTGCAATTCCATTTCCTCTTTTCTATTAAAAAAAAAATAATAGCTACGATCCTTTCCCATTCTTTTTATTAAAAAAAAAAAATTGCTTATGAGAATTACAAAACAAACCAGAATTTCTGTGCTGGATCCACTTTAAGGTGAGGCAGTAACCTGGATAGCCTGTATTAAATAAGCCACAGTTATATTTTTATCTGTTTAGTTGAGTACAGAGGGGAAAAGTAGTTTTCCCAATCAGATTTTGTTCCCCAGATTTTTAAAACTGGCTTAGTCACTCTAGGGAAATCTGCTCTAAATCCTTTTGGAGATGAGCTATTACATAAGAAACAAAAATAAAGAGCAAAAAATGGGTTACTTTCCCCTAATTTGCAGGAGGGATATTGCACACCAGGAGCTCCTTAGGCCTTTCCCGTGAATACTTTCTTCCTTTGGCGATTTGCATAGTCTCCCTCGTACGCCTGTTTCTCGCCCGGTCTTCCCAGAGCACCTCATTCAAATCTCCCTTCTCTTTGATTCGGTAGGTTTGTGCCTGCCGTGCTGTAAAGGAGCACAGTTTGTCCCGTGGCACTAAAAAAGGGAGGAAATTTTAGCTCCCCTTCATCAGCAGCTCTAGAAACGAATCGAACCCCGGGAAGTCGCAAATGCCTTCCTGCTAATTGCATTATCAGCAGCTTCATTCGGTCGTTTGTGCCACTAGTTACCCAAAGCCCCGTGCTCGTTCCCCTGTCTGAGGTGAGGCCCTGTCTGAGGTGAGGCTGCTCTTGCTACATCTCATTCTTTGAGGTAAAAATCCTTTAGCCACATTTTAAAGTTTTCCATCATCAAACCATGTAAAGGCCACACCAGTCATTGGTAGGAGATGATGAAAAAGCCCTTCTCCTTGCTTCACTTGAGGCATCACATCAAAGAGTAAAAGTTGCCATCCAGGCCACTTCCTTGGATGTGGGACACGATCTGCTCCAGTTTCCAGACGGAGGGAGGCTTTAGGAGACACGACCAAGACACACTTGTGCCTGTAGCTGGGTCTCGGCAGAGGGATCACAAATCAAGCCACCATTTCATGAGTCAGGCACCATGACAGCATCGGTGACAAAGTCTGTGGGAGAAGCACAGCAACCAGAGAAACACGTTTCAAATCGGGTAAGCTGGGTAAGCGGAAGGGCACGGGCAAAGGCGGGGAACAACAGACCGTATGACAGGAAAAGGGCTGGGGTGGGAAGCGGGCAAGAACTGAAATGAAGTCAAGTGGGCCAAGCAGCAGCAGCGAGCACTTCGCAGGGGCAGCAGCTTTAGCTAAGAGGCAGCTAAAAAATGGGGAAACTCCATGATGCTCTTGCTGTGCAACTCACCCGGCAGGAACACCAAGCAGTTCTCAGCTGGTGGGATTTCCTAAGGCCTCCAGCACCCCAGAGACTCTGACATGGAGTCTGCCCATGTCAGACCTAGGGGGCTGCCTGAAAAGGGGAGGAAGGAGGGTGGCTTGTGGTTAGGGTGGAAGTGGGCCAGAAATTCAGTTCAACCTCTGCCCAAGATGATAGAGCAAACCAATTATAAAGTCAAACACGTTTGTGTTTAAACTTTGAAGAAAATCCTCCATCAATCCTCCATCTCTTCTGTATTCACAGGCAAACACCGGGTTTGGATGACAACAGTGGGTTGGCTTATCTTGGTCTTTTCCCCACAAACTACTGAGGCTGGAACTTTGAGGGTGCAAGTGGAAGCGTATGCAATGGGAGGTTGTTACTTGAAGGACGTAAGGTCAAGGAACGGGTTTAGTGTTTCACATAATAAGCTTCCATGGTTTTCTAGGGCTGACCTGCCACATTCCCAAGATCCTACATACACCCCTAATACGGTGTCCTTTGGCTTAGATTTCATCAACTAACTTCAAGGGTTCTTCCAGACAGTGCTTCTCGGAAGTTCCCTCTCCTTCCAATCAGGCTCAAGGCCGCTCTTGCTGCCTTGACTCTCTGTCAGAGTGGGAGGTGGAAGCAAAGCAAAGTGTGATCTTGTCATTAGCTGTGATTTAGATTTGCACAATGCATAACAAGTAGCAAGGAGGACAACAGTTTATGACATCTTGGTGTCTTGCACAGATGTTCAAAACCGTTAAGATAAAAATACTTCTTTTAGACTGTAGCTTCCTTCAGCGTGATTGTAGAACTCTGGCAAAGCCTCAGTGCCAGCAGCTGTGACCAAAGTGATTCCACTTGGTCACAGGACACTCCCGAAACACTCCCCATAAACGCCAAGGACAGCAATTCCCAGCCCTGCTCCTCCAGGGCGTCCCTGACCTCCATTCTCTGTACTGCTGGTTCCAGCCGGGAGCTCAGCAGGGGTGAAGATTCCAACCGGGAACATGGGTCTTCCTTGCAGAAACCTGCAATGGCTGATTAAGCATTTACAGAGCAACTTTTAACCAAGTTTTAAAAGTGCTAAATTGTGATGCAAGAGATAGGACCCAAATTAGTGTCACTTCTGGTACATTCTATTTAGCAAAACGCCAAAAGACAGATTTGAAGCAATATTGATTTTTCTGGTGGTTTGTACCCTCCCAGCAGAGCACCTGTGCTGATACCAGTACCATCACACGGCTTGGTCATGCAGGAAAGGGAGGTAAAATCAGTCCTGGGCTCAGAAGCCTCTCCGTTATGAAAGAGTTAAGAGACAACTGTATCTTGAACCCACTTTTGAAAAGCTCGTATTTAGAAGATTAACTGTTTGGCTTAAGCCATGACTCTCATCACACTGTGCAAAACTAACACGAGAAATTGTGTCAAGAGTTTCACAGCAAGATCTAGCTTCCTAAATCCTCTCTGGTTTGGTAATTTCTGGAAGTTAGATTAATTCATTCTCCAAAATCTGCAGCTGACTATACACATTTTTACTAAAATTGGCTTTTCAGCAATTACTGCCATGATTCTCCCAGACATTTTCACAGTGGGACTCTGCAAAAGTGATTTTCAGTTTTTGGATAGTAAACAACATTTTTCAATCTTAGAGCAAAACCCTAACTCAAGTGTCTCTCCAATACATTTCCAGCAATTTTAACTCACCAAGCATCTTATCTCAGCCATCACCAATACTTGTCCAGGCTATAAATCTTTGAATTAATAATTATCCAAAGACAAGCTATTAGTTTTCACCTACCTATTACATACTTACAATATAGTTAATACATTTCCCCCCGTTTTTCCTTAGGGTTTTGTTTATCCAAGCTGTTTGTAACTGAATATATACCATCTTCTTTCCTGTCCTAGGAAGCAGCACGTTCTTTTGATAAGCCACGTTCTCCGAGTTAGAATCATAGAATCATTTAGGTTGAAAGAGACCCCTGGGATCATCAAGTCCAACCATCAGCCCTACTCTACAAGTTCTCCCCTACACCATATCCCTCAACACCACATCCAATCTACTCTTAGACACAGTCAGGGATGGTGACTCCACCACCTCCCTGGGCAGCCCATTCCACTGACTGACCACTCTTTCTGCGAAAAACTTTTTCTTAATGTCCAGCCTAACCCTACCCTGCTGCAGCTTGCAGCCATTCCCTCTTGTTCTGTCGCTCATTGCCCGTGAGAAGAGACCAGCACCAACCTCCCTACAATGCCCTTTCAAGCAGTTGTAGAGAGTGATGAGGTCTCCCCTCAGCCTCCTCTTCTTCCAACTACACAGTCCCAGCTCCCTCAGTCATTCCTCATAAGATTTATGGCCCAGGCCCTTGACCAGCTTCGTTGCCCTCCTCTGTACTTGCTCCAGCACCTTGATATCTCTCTTGTGTTGAGGTTCCCAGAACTGGACACAATACTCGTGTGGCCTCACCAGTGCTGAGTACAGGGGGACAATCACCTCCCTACTTCTGCTGGTTGCACTATTCTTTATGCAAGCCAGGATGCCATTGGCCTTCTTGGCCACCTGGGCACACTGCTGGCTCATGTTCAGCCGCCCATCGACCAGCACCCCCAGGTCCTTTTCTGCCAGGCAGCTCCGGCCACACTGCCCCAACCCTGTAGCAATGCGTGGGGTTGTTGTGGCCCAAGTGCAGGACCTGGCACTTGGCCTCGTTGAAGGCCATGCCATTAACATTGGGCCATCTATCCAGTCTATAATTGATGTTGATGCCTATAATGTTACTGTACTGCTGATGTCAGTGCTGCTTAATAGGAATTTCCTGGTTAAGAAAAAAATCAAAGATAACACCTGAATTCCAGCAAAGGTTCTGTATTATCACAGGTCATTTGCCTCCTCATGGAAAGCCTCGTTAGAACTACGGCACACTAATTGCCGTACAGCAGCAGCAGTCCATCTCTTGAAGCCATGTGACATGGTGACATTCACAAAGGTTGCAAGATACTTCCAACAACCCAAATGGATCAGTGTGAAGCCATGGCAGGATCATGGGGGAGGAGATATTTTCTTGATCAAATTTCCAGTCTACTCAGTTAAACTTGTGCACGTAAAACACACACAAGAAATAGTTAGAGGGAGTGTGTTCCCTCATGCTTCAGTTCATGAGGAACAAGGTGATCTCACCAGACTGGCTCTTGCCATTTGGCTATGAGAAGACAACCGTCACCATTTACAAAGCAAGTTGAGGAGCTGCCACCAGTCCAGCCCTTCTGCAGAAGACAGGGGTGAAAAGCCCCTGGGGCCAGCAGTGGAAAAGCTTCTCTAGCCTACACTTCAGCATCCAGCCTTCTTGTTGATCAAAGTCCATCGCGCACAAAGCAGAGGGTAAAGAAGAACACCGCGCCACAACTCACCGCTCACATACTTACCGCTCTGGAAAACACTGCCAACACCAGAAAAATCTCAAACTCCTTCCTCTTACACAGGGTTGACCCTCCCATTAGATAGGCATCACGCATCATTCACTAGAACCTGCTCGCCTTGACGGGCACAACAGATGGTGAGCACTTCCTAAATGCCGTGATGGCCACCACCACCACCACCACCACCCCACCACCCCTTCATCCGAGCACCCAGCGCTCCAGCTTGAGGTTCCTCACCAACAGGGTGACAGTTAGAATTCAATTCTAACAACCCCCCCTAGTGAAGTTTGGGTTAATTTCACTAACAAACAAACAGAAAAAGCTAACATTACAGCCCCCTGTCTTAGGTTAACAAAAACCCTTAGAAAAGGTTGGCAAACTATTTGTCCTGTAGCTTCAGGTTGCCCACAGAGCTATCCACTGGAGCACTGCAGTCAAATCGAACCAGACAGTATTAACAGAAGTGTTTAAATACTATAATTAAGAAAAAAAAAAAAAGTGTGATAATGGAAGATATTTTTATTGAACTATGAGCCCTGGATCAAGCCCTCCAAATTCTTTAAGAAGTGTGGAGAAGCAGCTGTGAGTCCAGAGCCAAGCTGCAGCGACCAGAACAGTAAGGCAGTGTTACATCTCGAGGCAGCGAGAAAGAGCTGAATGCGCAACAAAACAAAATAATACAGGAATTTATGGCTTTTTCTTATTTTAGCCTTCTGTTCCTAAATTAGGCCTGCAAACCCCTTCTGCAACACCTTACTAAAAGCCCTTGCAAATCTCCTGTGTAGCAGCAAAGAGTTCTGCCGTCACAAGTACAATGGAAGTAAAGATTTTAGGGAGAATCTACCGGAAGAAAGTTACTGGATCCCGACACTTGAAGGTATTTCCATAGCTCCCAATCCCAGGTAACTCTTGTATCAAAAAGCAGGTGCTGAGGCATCTCTGTCCTGCCAATACCCTCCTCTTAGAAGCACTTGCACTTCTACTCCATGTATTTGCGTCCTTCTTTCCTACCTCTAAACACTCAGCGCAGCATCAGTGTCCACGGAGCTTCTCTGTTACTTTAAGATACTGAAAATCAAAGTAATTCGACAAAACAGGTTCCTAATTCGAGCTGTCAAAATTTGATGACTATGCTCATTATTGTTTCACATTTAGTCTGAATAGAACTCTGATTATAGTTTTTTAAAAAAACCTAAACCTACAGAGCAGTTATGTTGTCATCCTGCTAACAGGCTTTTAACCCTTTAATGCTCCCAAGTGATTAAAATGCCAACTGCTGTTATAGCTACATCTTTTATAACACTTACCAGAAAGTTACAATAAGGTCTAGAGAATACCTTTTACAATCTAACAGGCTTTAACATGAAGCATTTATGCTATTTGCTCGCATATTGTTTGGATAATTGGGCTATGTGTTTGCTCTCCAGTTCACTTCCGAAGTTCGGCTCGGTGTCTGTAACCTGGTTTCCGCACTACACTTACATCCAAAATCACCTCCTTACTAGGACTGAGTTTTATACCACTTCAAGTAAAATTTGGTCAATCTGCCTTTCCCAGAGAGGGCTTTGTCGACCCACGGGGCCTGTACGTTCCATCCCGTGCATCCAGAGGGTCTCTCGCACGGCTTAGGTGAGGGTGAGGTCACAAAGTTGGCAGAACACGTTAACTAAAGATACAGCAGCTCACAGGCACACACCCTCCCTCAAACCCTCCCCATGAGTGAGAAGGTGAGCCAGAGCCAAGCCTGTTGGAACTGCCCGTCCGGATCGGTGCTGAGAAACCCCCGTAGACCCGAGGTGTCCCGAACGCTGAACTCTTCACAAAGGCAGAAGAGGCAACAGCAAACCTTCCTGTGATAAATTCTTTATGAATTTGTAGTCATCATGTATTCCCAAGAACCAAATTCAAATTTATGACAAAAATTAGCTAAATAAAGACGTTTTATAATTCACAAACATGAATTTATACAAACAATAGACTTTATTTCCTCTCTGATTAAATATATGTGTTATCCTTAATAACACTCAGGTCAAATCAATAACAGTTGAGTCACAAAACAAAAAAAAAGAACCGAGAAAGCAACCTTATGTTACTCATTATTTCTTTTTGCACGTGTGCATCAGAAGTGCTGATCAAGGAGAGCAACCAGGTTGCACTTTATTTTAAACGCTCACAATGTCACACCAGCGTCTAAACCACAGCACATAGTTATAAAAATAGAGAAAGGATACATTAAATATCTGTGTATCGGATTTAAAACTTTTATCACGTGAAAAACTATATTCTGTATATTCTCTATTAGTGTGTAGGACTGAGAGATAAATATATCTACACAGAACATGTTAGCAGCTCCACAAAATGAGGCAGTCACATAATTCAGGAGAGTGCTCATAAACCAGCTGTGCTTAAATGCTTAAATGCTGTGATACTGGAATGATGGAGGAATTGAGGATCAACCCAGTAAGAAATCGGTTATTAAGAATTTCAAGGTGAGTCTTGCTAGAAGAGAGAGCAGCTCTTTAATTTAAATCCTGCAAACTGACAAGAACAGAAAGGAAAGATTTCTAACATTACTGGTGAATTTAAAAAAAGGCATTTTCATGGAGATAGTTTAACTCTCTCGTACAAAAAACCAGAAGGACTGCAAGGTATTAGCAGAAAAACGAGTTAGGATAATGCTAAATGTTGAAAAAAAAAACATAAAGGAAAAATATAATCAAAACCAAAACCCCCTTTTGCATTGGGAAGCTAATTTCCAAATGAGATTCCTCCTTTTCTGATGAGAATAAAGCATATAAAGCCTCCTTTATTTCTGTTTAGTTCTAAGGAACAAATTTAATGTGTATTTTATATACAGAAGTATTTGCATGAAAAATGTTTGGCTAAAACCAGCTTACTGCAGTCCACGTATACACCTAAAGCAGAAGAAAAATGGGGAAACAGGCATTATAGATCAAACCAGACAAACCTACGAAACAGCGGCGGCGAACCCAAGGTTCCCCCTGTCAGCAGCAGGTTTATGGGTATTCTCTGAATTATGTCACAGCCAAAATTACAGAAATAAGGTAACATTTTCTATCTTACATTTCTGAGAATCTAAAAATCTCAGATACACTGTACATATATATAATGCTGGGTTTAGTTCACTTATTTACAGGTTTTCTATTGGGCCAGACTCTCTATAAATCTATTTGCATGAAGTTCAGTCACTGAGAGTCCAACCAAAGTGAAGCAAAGGGATGCTCTATAAATAAAGCTTTGCGGTACTTAAGCTTCCCCAGCTCAGGTCCATGAGCTGCAGTTACAGAATAGATGTATTTGCCTTTCAATATGGGGTTTTACATACGAAAAATTAACTCGAAGAAAATAATTTTTAAGATGTTAAAATGTATGTAGAGTTTGACAGCAGAGAAATCTAAATACCACCATATGGTTACATCCTGGAATGAGCTGTGGTTTTTACGTTACGTGTGTTTAAAGCGATAAAGCGGGGAACCTTTGCGTTTCCAGTGCTGTGTATTTCACTAATACATGAAAATTCCCTGCCTTTTCATAATATTTGTACGACACAGAGGGCACTCATGAAGCGCTTCAGCACATCCCTTACAGGCAACGAGGTGACCACAGGGAATGAGGACGACTGCTATGTCTTTAGCCATACAGATTTTACAGAGCTTCTCTTCCTGCAAGCGTCTTAACTTCTCTTCGGTACTGAGATCTAAGGAAAATAAACACACAACAAGAAGTCAACATGCTTAGTACCACTGATTTCCTTTTTTGTTTTCTTTCTTTACACACAAGGACAAGGTTTTCTTCCTATGATTTAAAAGTCACACCTTTAAAAGGAAAAAACAATTACCAGAGATGGAAACCAAGCTGCAGCATGGAACCCTTTCCCCCCCGCCCCTCCCTCCTCATCTTACGACATCTCCCAGGCCGATGCAAGCAGGGAATTCAGCTACCTGCATTTGCAAGACCTTGAAGTAACTATAGAATTTAGATTATACATATTTCAATCAGGAACCATTCTTTTCACAGACTTTCCACTGACAACCTTCCCAAACTTGTGCAGAAGGTGAAAGAAAGTCTTGTTGATACTGTTTAAGTAGTTTGGATGTTACTTTTTTTTCCTCCACTAGAAGAAAGAACGAGGATGTGATTTCCTTCCCTGCCCCTGCTTTTAAAATGCCCACACTTCAAAAGCTTAAAAGTTTGTAATACAGAAAGAACCATTTTTGCATTGTACATGAGCTCTTTATCATTCCAGTATGTCCCATCTGAAATGGGAACTTCAAAAGCCTTCTCCTGGCACTTGGGGAAAGCTCTTGCACAGCCAACCACAAAAATAGCGTTCATCATTGCAAATTCTTCCTCCCTCCCCCCAAAGTCCATTTAAAATCTTATTAAAAAGAGTGGGCTGGTAAGATCTCTGCCTACCAAGGCCACCAGATGGTCTTTTCCCTCTCTGTGAATTCACCCATGCGCTTGTCTGTAACTACAAGTCTCCTGAGACAGAAGTTTTGGGTTTGGTATATTTGTAGTGTACCACAATGGGTTTCTGAGCATAACTGGCACATCCCAGCATAGCTGGGACACAAACAATTGAAAAGAAACATCATCTAGAAGTGCACTTTTTCTCACTGGGCAAGAGTCCCCCCATCTCTAGTTCTTGCTTTTATTTTTACATGTCCCTGTCACAATCACTTTGGCTTTTTAGTTAGCATGTATAACCTCTCCCAGAAGCACACTAGACTATTATTCAGCATTACACACTATTGAGGTAGTAATACTACTTATTTCATGGGTGATATTCAGAAATATTGCCACACTCAAATATTGAAAACCCTCATTCAGCTTTTTAATCTTTTTTTTAATGTCCAAACCCAAATCTCTGGAATTTTGGAATTTTAAGTTACAACACTGTAACCTGTATTTTAAGTAAGACTTGGATGAGAGGGCAGAGCAAACAGATAACAATAAGATATATTTCACAGACTAAAGAGCTGATATGAAAATACACACAGAGGTTTCGTAATTGAATTAGCTCATCTTGCTCAACTGGGATTTCATTTGGTTCTTCTTCCCTTGTATTTTCTTTCTGAGCACTTAAGTCTGCTACCAGATCCTCAACAGATGTGTGACTCTCTCCAGACATCTGCAATCTCTTTTCCATGGTGTTTCTAATCTCAGACAAACTGAAACCCATGTCTATGGCACTTTGTACCAAAGGATTCTGTAAGAGATCATCTAAAACAAAAAAAAAATTTAAAAACAAAACAAAACAACAAATGACAATTTAATAAGGACGAATCTGCTTATCGGACACTATTCACTATAGTACTCTCAGACACTTTTCCAAGCACTTAAGCCAAAGGAATTGCATTTCCAATTTAAGAATTTTGCTACTTGTAAAAAAAGGCATTATCAAAACACCCAAAACTGCTGATTTGAGAATTCTTCCATCCTAGCTTTTCCAGTCTTCCTTCATCTATTTATAAGATACAAATCCTCCTAGATTTGCTATTCAGATCAACTACTTCAACTTCCAAAATAAAATATCTTATGTAATTAATATCACAAATTCCATTACTGAATGTTTACTGAAATTTGTCCAAAATTCCAAGGCACAAAGTAGGTATTTGGTAACATCACATTAATTTTCATTCACTTCAGGGAAGGAATAAGAAATATACATACGTTGAGAAAAACCAATCAATAATTTGAATGTAGAAAAACAAAACACAGCACAANCCTCTCCCAGAAGCACACTAGACTATTATTCAGCATTACACACTATTGAGGTAGTAATACTACTTATTTCATGGGTGATATTCAGAAATATTGCCACACTCAAATATTGAAAACCCTCATTCAGCTTTTTAATCTTTTTTTTAATGTCCAAACCCAAATCTCTGGAATTTTGGAATTTTAAGTTACAACACTTTAACCTGTATTTTAAGTAAGACTTGGATGAGAGGGCAGAGCAAACAGATAACAATAAGATATATTTCACAGACTAAAGAGCTGATATGAAAATACACACAGAGGTTTCGTAATTGAATTAGCTCATCTTGCTCAACTGGGATTTCATTTGGTTCTTCTTCCCTTGTATTTTCTTTCTGAGCACTTAAGTCTGCTACCAGATCCTCAACAGATGTGTGACTCTCTCCAGACATCTGCAATCTCTTTTCCATGGTGTTTCTAATCTCAGACAAACTGAAACCCATGTCTATGGCACTTTGTACCAAAGGATTCTGTAAGAGATCATCTAAAACAAAAAAAAATTTAAAAACAAAACAAAACAACAAATGACAATTTAATAAGGACGAATCTGCTTATCGGACACTATTCACTATAGTACTCTCAGACACTTTTCCAAGCACTTAAGCCAAAGGAATTGCATTTCCAATTTAAGAATTTTGCTACTTGTAAAAAAAGGCATTATCAAAACACCCAAAACTGCTGATTTGAGAATTCTTCCATCCTAGCTTTTCCAGTCTTCCTTCATCTATTTATAAGATACAAATCCTCCTAGATTTGCTATTCAGATCAACTACTTCAACTTCCAAAATAAAATATCTTATGTAATTAATATCACAAATTCCATAACTGAATGTTTACTGAAATTTGTCCAAAATTCCAAGGCACAAAGTAGGTATTTGGTAACATCACATTAATTTTCATTCACTTCAGGGAAGGAATAAGAAATATACATACGTTGAGAAAAACCAATCAATAATTTGAATGTAGAAAAACAAAAC
>VZTM01030009.1:0-12942 GCA_013400555.1 Jacana jacana
TCTCTACATTCTCTACAGATACTCCACATATTATCTTCATTATTTTTTTTTCTTTTTTTATTCTAATACCAATATTGTATTTTTTAATCTCATTTGCATGAGTAAAGAATATGCCTAGGTATAGTTTAATGAATTAACAATTAACCTTGATTTCTGAATACTGTTATTGCAAAATATTATGACTGTTTTTTCTGCCACTCTGATAAGATTATCAGTAAGACAGTTTTCAAATATAGATCACTTAAAATAGTTTATCTTCTAACCCTTTTATAATATTTAGATGGTAGAGCTATTTGTTCCCATAAAATAGGTTTTGATTGTATCTCTGATGGCACAATTTTGTGGAGATAAACCATATCTGTTTAGCAGCTAAATGGCTACTAGGGAGATATCACAGACCAATAGTTATTCTGAGAATACATTTGTTCCTGTAATTCTTTCAAACAACATCTGTTGTTGAAAGCAGGAATATGGCTTCATGTTTTGGTTGCATGGTTGAGAACAAATCTGTTTAATTGCATACAAGATGGAAGATGTTCTGCACTGAAAATTGAAGTAATGCTCTATAATTTATCTATATAGGAGGCTTTGTGATACATTAGTGACATAATTAAGCAGCTAAAGTTATTAAGTTACTTCATCATGTGGAAACTTTTACACCACAGTAAGTATGTTCCCCCTTTATGTGTTTTATTTGAAACTATTTCAAAAGCAGCACAAGTTAAATTTAAAGGATCTTTTTTATTTAGACTATGTAACTATTACCTTTGAATACACAGAGTATCTTATGGCAGCATAATTAAGGCTGTCTTAAAACATTAAAACAAACAAACAAAACCTCAGCCAACCAAAAAGCCAAAATTTCACTTCACTTAGTACTTACAACTCCAATTATCTTCCTTTTGCTTTCAGTTGCAATAAAGTTGGAGGCACATTTTCTGGTATTCCTCTCTCAAAATACCTAATCTCCCTCTTAAGTTTTGTTTCATCCACCTCTGCTACGATGAAAAAATAGTATGATTTTCGTTTCCCAAAATGAGATTAATGAGCAGGTAAGTAGGCAAAAAAGTGGGAGTGGGGGGTGAATGGGGGGAGATGGTGGGAAAGAAGAGTTGTTGGGTTTTCTTTGCCTGTTTGTTCATTTGTTTTTAACTCAGAAACTATAGCAGCAGAGGAAATCCAATGAACTTTAATAGTACATCTATCAAAATATTTTACATAACTTTTAGAAATGGAATCAGCATATGAAACTTTCATAAATCTTAACATCTTTACATATATATATATGACTATTTACTTTTGCTTATAGCTGAATGCATAAAAACCAGCAGAACAGTAAAATCAACACAGGTTGAGATCACCCTCTTTCACTAACACCCACAAGCATGTTGCAGTCCTCACTTATGCCACTATGCTTTTGTTGGCTTCCAGTGGGGTGACTATAGGAAAACACTCCCCAGCAAACACTTCCCATGCCCTTCCCAATCTCCTCTTTGAGAGAGAAAACTCAGCCAGAACCAGGCCAGGAGACTTTCTAACAGTTTAAGATTACAAATGACTGGTACAGATAACTGACCTTGAATCCTGGCATTGCTAAACTTCTAGGAGGTGGAGCCTAGGAGTAGATTTTACAATTGCCAAAAGACAAGAGCCTTTTCTCAAATATGGGACAGGTTCAGGTCCTTATTTACTCTACCCATCTGCTTTTCTCCAAGTGAACCTTGGCTTACAGTTAGCCAGCAGTCATACATCATGCGTTGCATCTGTCACATCCCAGGAAAAGGCAAGAATAAGACTCAGGAGACAGCACAGCATGTGAAGCCAGTGGAAAGGTTAACAGGATTCACCTAGAGAAGGGGGAAATTTATTTTCATTTCTAGGTGAAAGAAGGATTTGCTATTTTTTTCCCTGTCTAGCGTCTTCTGTAGCATGTTAGTGAAAACTGTTGCCAATATCCTGAAGTTCATATATATGTGCAAAATTTAAAAGATATTTTATCAGTGAAACAGTTAAAATTAAATATCTCCCTATTTCTTAAAGCTAGACATCTAGCTTAATGAAAATTACAAGACACTTTAGAGTGATAAATAATACATGACAAGGTGTGTGTTACTGTGAGATAACACACATCTCAGAGGCATGGTGACATCTGCCTTGGAGTGTCTTAGAGTAATTATAAAATGCCTCCAAGTTAGAATTTTTAAAAAGAAGATTCACATACTCATAGCTGTCCAGAAGAGAAATATGGCTAATTTGTTACTAGAATGATTACTAAAACATTTAGGAAGGGAAATATAATATTGGTTTAATGCTTTGATAATTTTTTTAGTTTTCTGACACAGGCATTATTTTTATTGCTCTATGGGACTGGACTGATGCCAAGGTCTCTGCTCTGAAAGGCTTAAACAGCACTATAGCTGGTGTTAGCGGTGCGCATTGAAATGTGTCCTACCAGCAAAAATATTGAATTAACTGATTCCAGTTTTCTTCCAGTTGGGAAGTCACAGTTTCATTATTGTGTATTCATCACCCTTGACTGATTTCCAGATTTGGACTCTTGCTTTCTTAAAGGTCAAGGATAGGAATCCCAAACTTGTGCGTGTTGGTGGAGATGGAAAAAGAGAATTTTATTCCTTGAAGCCACTAATCTACATTCAGTATAGGTAGTGGGAAGTACTTGGGTCATGCCTCCTTGAAAAATATGCAAGCAAAACCAGGTGAAACAACATGGCAGAGGGTTAACCCTCCATCCCCCCTTCTCCTCCCATTGCTTCCCGGGGACTGCTGGGGGAGTAAGGAGCCAGGTGCTGAAAATCTGTTCCCACTGTGTTCTGGGATTATTGTAGTAACATCTCAAACTTTCAAATGAGCCTTTCACATAGAGACACAATTTTTATGTACTAGAATGCTAGGTACAAAATGCTGTACACAATAGGACTTTTTTATTATAATCACAGAATCACAGAATATCATGTCCAGTACGATTGTCTGTCCATGTTATAGGATTCTTTACCCCATTTTGTTATGCATTTTTTACTTTCTTTTCTTTTTTTTTTAATTATTTATTTATTTGTTTATTTAAGAAGCATGATAGCTATAGCAGTGTAGATATTTCTTCTTACAAAATCACTAGAAATAAGACTGGGAGACAAATTACACAACAGGAACAGATTGTTTACCTGTTTTTTACATTTACTCTGAGATGCTAACACCTGCAATCATTTCACCAAAACTAGCATATAGGTTTCAGGTTTTCTGCTAATACAAGGAAGGGGAGCAGGACACACACATTTGTGATATATTTTCTGACTGTCTTAGCTATTCCTAGGTTAACATTTTTAGAAGGAGTACTTTTTACACCCTCTTTTTTTTCTGGTATTGTTGACTTCAGGTAAACACATAAACTCCCCCAGCAACAATTGCTGCATGAAAGGGTCTATAAAACCTCAAAAGTCACTATACAGAGCAGTTGGTTTGGACTGTGAGAGAACACATTGACGTTTATAATACACCCAAACCACACACAATTCCTATGGGGACTATGCATGTGTTTTAATAATACAGAATTGTTTATAATATCCTAATATGAAATAAACATACTTATATGGCTTGTATAAGAAAATTCAAACCTATTTCATGTGTGGCTATTATGCTGTATTCATCTCTTTACATGTCCACTGTCATATATTGGCTTTAATTTTATTGGAAATATTTTTTAAAATACTGTCTTTCACTTGTTGGAGTATTCACACCATTAGATATCACATTCTCAAACTTACATTCCTTCTAGACTTGTGGTTCCACATGCGTCCTTGCATAGTGCCACGCCAGACTCCCAGTCCGGTTTATAGCTGGTGAGTAGAGAACAGAATGAAGTGTACTCTGCCATTTCTCCTATGCAATTGACAATCATGGGTAACAGGTTGCTCCTGAACAATTTATCTGTCTTCTTTTTCTTTAAAGTAATACAAGTCGTATGAGGAGAGGCTGAGGGAACTAGGAATGTTTAGTTTGAAGAAGAGGAAGCTGAGAGGAGACTTCCTTGCCCTCTACAACTACCTGAAAGGAGGTTGTAGAGACATGGACACTGGCCTCTTCTCCCTAGTGAATAATGACAGGACCAGAGGAAATGGTCTGAAGTTGCAGCAGGGGAGGTTCAGATTAGATATCAGGAAGAATTACTTTACTGAAAGATTGGTCAGGCACTGGAATGGCCTGCCCAGGGAGGTGGTTGAGTCACCATCCCTGGAGATATTTAAGAAACGTGTAGATGTGGTACTTCAGGGCATGCTCTAGTAGGTTTGTAAGCGTTTTTTTTGTGTGCATACGGTTGGACTCAATGATCTCAGAGGTCCTTTCCAACCATGAACATTCTATGATTCTATAATACTCTTGCCTCTGAAGCAGACTTTATTGGCATGCTAGAGTACCGCTGGAAAGTTACCCCTACCCTTTAAATGACTTCAGCCAGCACAGCTGATTAATCCTGTTTATTTGGAAAAGTTGCTATGTGTAGCAATGAACCTTTGTTCTATACTTTTTTTTTGTGCACAAGTATCAAAATACAGTTAGCAGAACTACAGTGTTAAATCAGACAGTTAGGAGCCTCTTCATTCCAGATTCTCATTAGATCTGATCAAATCCTGATTGGTCATGGGTAACATCAGTGTAATATCTCACATAACCTTTCACTGACCAGCGTGAAGTGAGTTAATGCTGTCATTCCTGGTCATGGTGATGGTGTTCAAGTCCTGAAATATTGCTACTACTGGTTTGTTACTGTCAAGATCCACCAGTAATCATAATGATGTGGATGATGAGATTCTGATGATAAATTAGGATAATGCAGTAATAATTTATTACATTTATAATTTTGAAATAAATAAAATGCAAACAGAAAAAGAAACCTTGAACTCTTACTTTGGGATGACACTTCAAATGGGGAACCTCATCATCATCCACATGGTGACTGCTTATCCTGTTGGAAAAATTGGGTTGCTCACATAAGAATGCATGGGTTTTGACAGATATTCAGTCTATAAATCTCCGTGGAACACAGGTAAACTGTGAAAGCTACCTTGTATTTTACGATTTCTACGCATTCACCATAGATTTTTGTTGAGAAATACTAAAGAAAGTTTTATTCTCATATAAAAATTTCTTTAATCATAATGGCCACTTTGTTTGTTTTTGTAATTTACATTCTTTTCATCTATTCCAACAAAGCTTTCTCTATGTTTTCTTCCTTGCCTTCATGAAGAAGACCAAGAACTTCTACCTACAGAAACTACAAACTGTCATAGTAAAAACTAAGATTATAAGGAAATGTTTATGGTAATGAGCAAGTTGTATTCACTTGATAATCTCCTGATTAAACAGTAGCAATTGCATAAAAATATTGTAATACTGAAAAATGAGATTTCAGGAAACAGATAGTTTCCCTGTTGGTTGCTTTAAGAGCTGCTATTATTTTAGAACATATTCTCTTTATTTTAGTCATAGGATAATATCTACTCCATGTTTGAGCTTCAGAAAAGTTTGTCAGGTAAAAAAAGCTCTCTATGTATTATTGTATACAAGTTTTGAATAGAGCAATTTGAAAAGCAGTAAAAACAACAATGCGAGGAAATAAGTATCTGATGATTATTGCAATATTTGCTCATAGGGTACAAGAATCTTTACAAAGCACAATATTGAAAGTAAAAGGAGAGTAATTTTCAAGATATTGGTCGTTACAAATTGGAAGTCTCTTTTTCTCTATTTCAGATCCTGATACGTTCCTTAATTTACTAGATGACATTTAGCATAAATTTACTCAGTAAATTATGTTTCATATATAATAAGTTATTAATCTAAGCCTGAAGCAACAGTTCATTTAACATTTGATACGATTTATGCAAGAATAAAACTCAGTTGTGGAAATGACTGGGAAACAATGTAAGCCATGAAGTACTTAGCCTATGTACTTACATATTTATCTGAGCACTCCAAACCAGGAAGTTTTATGCACCATCACAAATCATCCTTACAGCAAACAAAAACTCTAAGCTTGCAAAAGCAGTCAGTTTAACAAAGTGATCAATCTACTAATACTAAAATACACATATACACACACAAGCCAGCTTCCAAGTCTCAATAAAGCCTTATCAATCTAAATAGTGTTTCAGACATAAACTGATTTTTTAGAATCAATGTGCTGTATTTTGTGTATTTTTAGGTTAAAAAATAAAATCTTACTTAACTTTGACTACACTGAAATTGATGTAGATAAAGTCATCTGGTATGTACACACCACATGTTAAAATATTAGCATGTTCAGTAGGACAGTAGATCCGACATAAATCTGTTTAATGTAAAAGCATAGTGCTGTCATATCAAACAGAACTAATAGACTTTGTATGAATTCAGGAAAGAATTTCTGTTAGTTTAAGATGGCTAATCCATTATATTGGATTTCTATATTATTCAGAGTGCAGCAATAATTATAGTATAAAAAAGCTATAGAAGAATAAATAATAAATGACTAAATTAATATTTCATTGTAAACTTAATGCTGAATTTGCCCTGTAGGATTCTTTACATCTTGGTTAAAGTAGGTCAAAAATGTCCTTAGGTCAAAATGCACTGCCAGAGCCTAATCAGAAGCTGCGTTTAAGTGCAGAGGAACCCAAAAAAGTGACCTCAGTGAGGAGTCCTGTTGCTTACAAGGTTACAAGATAGAAGTGATACTGCAGGTCTTGCTCCAGCCTATTATCTAGTAATTTTCTTGAATGGTTTCTGTGACTTTCCTTTGCTCGCATTTACGCAACTCCTGGCTACACAACTCTGCCAGATAATAGAAAGTGTTCAAACCAAACAGCTCAGTTTCTGCCTGACCACCTAGATAACCAATACTTTTTATGATAACTTTTATCGTTTCAGCTAGATTCTATCGAAATAAATCTACATCATTCTACTATATATTCAGAATAAACAGGCAACCTCTTTATCAGCTCAAAATGGATCAGTGTTCAATGTCTATAAAGACAGCGTATGTGACAGAGCTGCTATGAAAAGGTATTTAATGAAGTGAGAGGTTTCAAAAAGTATTTATTCCACTGCTTAGTAAGAATACTCCACCACTAATCTCATTGCAGCAGAGGAACATTGTTGTATCAAGTTGATTCAACCACAAATAAGAGAAATGGAAAGTTAATGTAATACTTTTTTTTCCCCCTTCTCTGTTTTTGATCTTTGACCACTGACCTGTGGGCATATATTGCTCTTGTCAAAGTAATAGATAAGTACAGGAAACATCTGTGAATTAGAAAACTTGAAATACATCAGCTCTGCTGTTTCAGGAGGCAATTTGTTAATATAACTGTCAATTTGTTAATTTAACTCATCACAGAGCTGGCATTACAATGCAGCCAAAAAAGAAAAAAAGATAGCTTTATAGAATTTCATCTTGGGAAGAGCTTTTAAAGAATGTGAAAATGTAAGGGATATGATTTTAATTAGTCACAAGTTTGATCCCTTTATTTAGCACGATAATCATATTAACAGAATTTATACCTTATTCAAATGGTTTTCAGGAAACACTCTATTTCTAAAATATTGTCTCTGAAAAATTAATCTGAAAGTACAGCAAAAAATGCTTGCAAAAATGATATCACAGATTAGAGGTAGCCATGCAAGATCAAGTGTAGGATCCTGTGGCTAGAGAGGAATAACCCCATGCACCAGTACAGGTTAGGGAAAGCAACTCTGCAGAGAAGGATCTAAGAGTCCTGGTGGACAAGTTGACCATAAGCCAACAATGTGCCATTGTGGCCAAAAAAGGCCAATGGTGTCCTGGGATGCATTAAAAACAGCATAGCCAGCAGGTCGAGGGAGGTCGTTCTCCCCTTCTACTGTGCTCTGGTGAGATCACATCTGGAGTACTGTGTCTAGTTCTGGTCTTCCTAGTTCAAGAAGGACAGGGAACTACTGGGGACAGTCCAGCAAAGGGCTACAAAGATGGTCATTAGACTGGTGCATCTCACTTATGAGGAAAGGCTGAGACAACAAAGTCTGTTTATCCTGGAGAAAAAAAGGCCGAGAGGGGACCTCATCGATGTTTATAAATATCTAAAAGGCTGTCAAGAAGATGGGGCCAGACTTTTTCAGCAGTGCCCAGCTACAGGACAAGGGGAAACAAGCACAAACTGGAACACAGGAAAATCTGTACCAACATGAGGAAAAATTTCTTTACTTTGAGGGTGACAGAGCACTGGAACAGGCTGCCTGGAGAGACTCTGGAGTCTCCATCTCGGGAGATATTAAAAATCCACCTGGACGTGTTCCTGTCCAACCTGTGCTAAATCTAGCTGGTGGCCAGACACAAGTGGTGTTCCTCAGGGCTTAGCATTGGGACTATTTCTGTTTAATGTCTTTATTGATTATCTTGATAAGGATATAGAGAGTATCATCAGTAAATTCGCAGATGACACCAAGCTAAATGTATAATTGATCTCCATGAGAACAGGGAAGCTCTACAGAGGGACTTGGGTGGATTGGATCGATGGGCCAATGTTAATGGTATGAGCTTTAACAAGGCCAAGTGCCAGGTCCTGCATTTGGGCCACAACAACCCCATGCATCGCTATAGACTTGAGGAAGTGTGGTTGGAGCTGCCTGGCAGAGAATGACCTGGGTGTTCTAGTTGACAAGTGGTCGAATATGAGCCAGCAGTGTGCCCAGGTGGCCAAGTAAGCCTATGGCATCCTGGCTTGTATTAGAAATACTGTGACCAGCAGAAGTAGGGAGGTGATTGTCCCCCATCTTGAGTATTGTGTCCAGTTCTGGGCACCTCAACACAAGAGAGATATTAAGGTTCTGGAGCAAGTGCAGAGGAGGGCAACAAAGCTGGTGAAGGACCTGGAGCATAAATCTTATGAGGAGTGATTGAAGGAGCTGGGACTGTTTAGTTTGCAGAACAGGAGGCTGAGGGGAGACCTCATTGCTCTCTACAACTACTTGAAAGGACTTTGTAGAGAGGTTGGTGCTGGTCTCTTCACAAGGGCAATTGGCAATAGAACAAGAGGGAATGGATTCCAGCTGCAGCAGGGTAGGTTTAAACTTCACATTAGGAAAGAATTCTTAACAAAAAGAGTGGTCAGACCCTGGAATGGGCTGCCCAGGGAGGTGGTGGAGTTGCCATACCTGAATGTGTTTAAGAGTAGGTTAGATGTGGTGTTGAGGGATATGGTATAGGTGAGAACTTTGTAGAGTAGGGCAGATGGTTGGACTTGATGATCCCAAGGATCTTTTCCAACCTAAGTGATTCTATGCTCTAGGTGAACCTGCTTTGGCAAAAGGGTTGGAGTAGATGATCTCTGAAAATACCTTCCAATCTTCAATTCTGTGATTCTGTGATACAAGTGAAATACCGCTCAAATTTCACATTAATTAGTCACAGACTTTTCGTATTTGTGATCAAAATAAGCACACATATTTCATATACATGATTCTAGATGGATTTAACAGTTAGGGTCATTTGAATCTATAAGCTCTTTGATGCTGGAATCCACATGAAGAAGGCAATGTTATATAGCAAATCATGTTACAGGTGTACCACATATACAGTATTTGAAATTTATTACTAGTCCAATTATTGTTATAGCTCTATATTATCTAATTCATATGGAGAAGCCCCATAATTAACATAGTTAAATTGGTATACAAAAAATTCTAAGTGCCTCCCCCTTTTCTCTGGTGCTTTGCTCATCTTTCCATTGTCCTACCATGCCCAGCACAAGGCTGATGGTTTCATTCTTCCTCAGAAATAAAGAGGGAAGTATTAAAACAAGTGGCTTTACCAGGAGGAACATGATGTTCATGTTAGTACTACCTTCTTTTTCAGCACTTTGTCTGCTTGGGATTCTTTTTAATTCCTTCTCCCTGGTTCCCAGATAGTCTTTTATACTTACATAGCTCCCCCAGTTCTAAATCTCCTAAAGGTTATTTTTGTCATACAAGGTCTGCCAGACCATTACCATTAAAGATAATTAGAGATGTTAAGCTTAAACAGGTAAGAAAATAGTCATTTGTTGACTCGGCAAGCATCAAAACAAGTGAGAGTCAGCTGAGGTAAAACAAGTTCAGAAAATCCTTGAGACTGTGAAGTTAATAGACCTGTAGCCTTCTGCTAGTAAGGGCAAAATCATATTCACTTGGCTACAGCAGCATGCTCCCCCAATGATGGCATAAGCTTAAGAGACTTATATTAAATTAATAATGATGCCAGATGCTACCAATTTCTCTGTGCCTCAATGTCCTAAATTCTGAACAGCGATGTCAGTACTGCCTTACCTCAAAAAGGTATTAAAGGTTAAAATAACATAATGTATGATAAAAGCCCTATGAATGCATATCATAAATATCCAACTTAGGATAGCCAATTAACTAAAAGCAATGCATGCAAACAGAGTTATAGTCCTTTCAAGAGCAGATGTCAGGAAGGATGACGACTTCTTGCAGGATGACCTCATCCTGCAGTGAAGTCAGGGGAGGTACAGGGTAACTGGAGCAACCATAATGATAGAGCAGTTATCCTTTGAAGGGAGACTGACAAAGACAGGACTCTGTGGTATGGAGACAACAGGACCAGTTGGACATCACTTTAAAATTAATAAAATAAAGTCCTTTTCTACAGAGTAGGTAATTTTTGGAGCTTGATTCCGTAGGAGGCTGCAGAGGCACACAATATCTTCAAGTTCAAAAAGGGGCTAGAGAAATTTTTGGAGAAGTCACTAAACAAATCCAGAAATTACTAAGAAGAGATATACCCTCTAAAATCAATAAGATAGCATTTCTGGGTACTAAGAAAATGACCAGGCTTGTGTTGCTCTCCCTAAATAACATTTTCTATTGGAAGTGTCCAAGGTAGAGTTTAGGCTACACAGGGCAGTGGCTATGCCTTATATTTCTAGGTACTGTATCGGTAGGCAGGACAGTACCTTTCTAACCTTTATTGCTCTCAGGTATCACATCGAACTCCCTTCTGAAATCCAGCCATCTTCTTCACTCCATTCACTTACTACAAAAGGTGAGTCAGCTGTTTGCAGGTAAATTCCAGAGCTCCTCCAGAGCCCCACTAAGATATTCCTGTGTATATCTCATAGTGAATATTCACACTGAAGTTTGAGTTCTGCATGAGTTTTATTTAGATGCAAACGACTCAAGTGAAGCAAGCACTTAAAGTTTCCTCTTACATTCTTATCTGTAAAGTAAAAAGACCACAGGAAAACCACCACTATGGATTCTCTTCTGGCAATAAGCTCTGTCTTTTGCATTTTCCCTAGAATCTTCAATTCTTTCCAAAGAAGAGGTCTGAAATTTTAAAGCAAGTGCAGCTGCATGATTCAATGAGAAATATTGAAATGCCTTTTTTTTTTATGACAGTTTAATGTCAGAGAATTTACTGCAAATTGTCAGAGAAAAAAAATCATGAAAAGCAGAAGAAGTTTTAAATCAAACTATCCAGACAGTTAATCTTACTAAAACTGTATCTTTAAACTCCATGTATACATGTCTTCTTAAAAGCCACCACTTTAGATGATTTTTAGCCAACCTTAGCTTCTGAAGGCACATGAGCTCTGGAGGATTATATGACTATTTGAAATTTAATTTTCCTGATGTTTCTTGTCCTATTGGTTTGTTATAGCACCACCACATTGCCAAGATAAGAAAAGCACTCAAATGCACAACAAACCAGCTTAGTTCAACTAATGATCACAACCTACCTCTAACCTTACCATGGAGAATCTTTCTCTTCACAAATCATGGTTACTGCACCACTTCAGGCAAACAGTAGATCAAGCTGCAGATTATATTTAGTCAGGCTTTTCTTCCAGAAAACCTCTTCACGAAGGTGTCTCTATTGGGTTAATAAATTTGATTGTAAAATTCTTCCATTATGGGATAATATAAATGAAAATGGGCCTAAGTGCAAAGGTATAATTCATAATTTTTCAGGAAAATTAATACCATCATTGCATATACTAGAGAGGAAGTACTTATTACACAAACTGCATTTAATGTACATGCTAATCAGAGTTAAACTATGTAATTAAGGGTTAACTCTCTGTTGTTTTTTGGTGGTTTGTCAAAGTTTTTGTGCTTTTTAGTTCTTGGGTTTTTTCAATTTAATAGGCACCTTCTATGTGTAAAGAACTCAAATCTGGTCCTTATTTGTTGTATAACATGCTGTAGCTTTTTATGATTTTTCACAACATCACACATACATTTTCCCCTGCATAGATAAGTTCATAGCAAAGCATCTCATTCTATACTTTGAAAGGGTCTCAAAACTAACTGTATCTGGAGAGAAGCTGACTCTTATTGCTCCCTTGCATACTATTTTGTATTTTCCCCTGAGGGAGGAAGTATTGTGTCTTCTGCTTTCTATAGATGATGAGATTTTTTTTCTTCAAATTCTCAAGGTCCTTTAGTCAAAAGCAGTATCATCTGACTATCCACCTGGATTTCTGTTCATTTGAAAATCATGCACATATGACTATGGTCCTCTTTATGAAACTATTTTACAGCTAGATTTTAAAAGGCTTGTATAGTAGCAGTAGAGTTTGTTCTCAAAAACTGTTTCCTGTTTTATGCCCTAAATAACTTCCCCCGTCTGTTTCATGATGAAAGAATTGCCACTTTAAAAATGCCAGGTTCTTGCCTTCTATCAAGCCTTTCTGTTACTGAGCACTTCTGTGAGCTAAGAAAAATTCGTTATTGGAATCCTTTTCTTCACAACTACTTATACATGTAAGAGCCTGGAATGTTTTAGAAGACAGTAAATTATAATTTAACTTGTCTGACATCTCAGCTCCTCAAGGCATTTAATTTTCATGAGAAACAAATTAGCCTCCTGACCATCAAGAGTCCCAAGCAAATTCTTCTGGTGATGGAAATCAA
>VZTM01030016.1:0-24857 GCA_013400555.1 Jacana jacana
ATGCTTCAATCATATTTGCTCTCTTAACTATATGTGTGAATTTAGATTCTGAGGGAAACAGATCACTGTCACAGAACATTTTATATAGATAAGCAAATAAAATTTTAAAATGTTGCCTTTTTCCCAGGAGTAAAACTATTTGGCAAATGCAACAAAAATCCACTAATAGCTTTGGCTATGTTTGAAATGTCTTTTTACCTCCAGTGAATAAATAGTTTGCCAAATGTTTATCCCTGCTGTACTTCTGATATTTTATTAATTTTAAGAATATTCATACAGTGCTGGAGCAAAAATAAAATAGGTACAATCTCAGTATTTTTCCTTTTTTTTTTTTTTAGTACCAGTGAAAAAATAAGGGGGTAAGGAGGGTAGCATAGTTTATAGGAAACCGTTTAGGGTAAGTGGAAATGACCTGACATGTAGTTCTTATGTCAATTGATGTTATACTTACAGACACGATTGTGTTTTTTCCTGAATATATACTGAAATTACTTCTGGATTACTTTTGGTCTAAATACCTACAGGTTAGACTTGGTAAGGAGTTTGTATCATTGTTGGTTCGTTATTATATTTCAGTCCAAATTGAGTGAATGCTGATCAGGAACCTGGTGCTGCTCAGATATGGAGGAAGAGTCAGACAACACATCTTATGTCAAATGAGCTTGTAAGAAAATGGTGAAACAAGCAAGAGATGTAGAGTCTCCATAAGATCAGGTCTGTGGGAGTTTCAAAAAGTATTATTCAGGCTATACAACCGTTTTATCCATTATTTTATTTCTGCTTGCATAGTAACACATAAGGAGGGAAGTAAATAATGGAATGTTGAAGATTTAGTGAAAAAATAGCTCCCCATCTCCTCTCATAATTTACCGTAGGAGGTTATGTCCAAATTTTTTAATAAAAAACAGTTGCCACAAGATTTCTTTCTGGCTGTTTGTGTTGCTACTGAAGGAAACCACAGAAAGCTGACTGCTGTCCCAGTTTCTCACCAGAACCTGTATTTTAAATCTCTTTACTTAAGATAAAATCTCATTTCTCTGTGCAAAACAGGTGCGAAGAGCAATTGGTTGTTGCAGGAAAGAGTTGCAGATCAAGGAAAAGTCTGAAAACTATGATAACTTTTTAAACAAATTGTACACTAGCATCTGTGCACTTTGTGAATGGTGAGAGCTTGAGTGCAGAATGCATGATCAGACCCAGTGGTCTGCTTAACCTCTGTCTGACTACCCCAGGTGTAGCTGTCTTCTCTGCCTTCCTGTCTCAACATGCTTTCTAAGGAAATTTTAAAACCAAAATGTAACAAAACAAAATTCAAAAAACTTCTGCCAATACAGCAAGAAAACTATTAAGAAACACCAAGCATATATTTACTATGGATCAGTGGGATGACAGCCTGCTCAGGAAGAAAAGGAAAAACTCATTCCAAAAAATGCTGATGTGAAATCACTGTAAGGCTAATTCCAAAATCGCTTAAATCGGTGGAAGCTATGCTCTTTTATTAGAAACAAGATTGATTCTTAAGCAATTCTACTGCAAAAAGAAGTTTAGTCCACGTTACAAAATTCTATTGTGAAAGTCATGTTTTGTCCCCTAAGAAAATAGATGTAATAGCCTGTATACAGGCCTTTGAATGTTATTCCCAGTCATCTACCCAGTCCTTACTCAAGCAAAATTATTATTCTGAGTTATTTACAGCAACTTCCATTTTAAAAAGATTTTCAACAGGCTTCTGAGACTATTGGATAGGTGTTGGAACAGCAAGAATGATTTAAGTTTTGGGTTGTAATAAAATGTTCTGGTTTCTTCGGTGCATGAAGTCAAGGCACAGACGAGTTGTTTGTTGCAAGTTGACTGTTGCACTAAGTATAGAAATTGAGTAATGCACAAATGAATGCTTGCTGACAAACCTATAAAATCACTTTCAATATGGCTTTTATATAATGGGAGTTTTAAGTTGCTGGTGGCTTATAATGTAAAAGTCTTGAATATTTTGGAGAAAAACAGTTCAGCAAACTTTATTGAAGCATACTACTTAATGTTTTATTTTTCTTGTTGATCATGGAGTGGAAATAAAGACATCTTTTCTTATGCTGCTGTAGTGAAGTACTGTACATCAGAGAAGAAAGGTACAGGCCAGGATGCTGAACCTGATGGTCATAATACTAAGCAAATGTAAGAAAATGGAAAGTGTTCTCGGCATCTGTGTAAAGGGCAATATCCAGAGAATCCTGACTTTAAGCAAGCTTCTAAAAACTGAAACTGCTGCTCATATGGCTAATACCTGGCTTTTAATTTTCTTTAAACACTTTCAAGGAGGATTAATCTGACAGAAAAATACAAAGATATACTAAACAATGAAATAATATCTTAAACTGGTTGTGAATGAGAGCCTAAACTGGAAGTGCATGATGGGACAAGCTCTTATAATTGCTGTTAGTACTGATTTTATCACAATATTTTCATTTAAATGAAGACTGATATGGCCTGCTATAGTATTATTCTTGCTCTTCTTTCACCTCCTAAATGCTTTCTTTTTTCCACTCTTTTCCTTACCCCTTTGAACACTGGTCATCCTGATCTTATTGACTGTTACTTTTGAGACTTCTCAAACTGGTGTATCTGAAAATTTTCTTGAATTAAAATCTGTATACTGTCATCTAGACCTTCATTTGTTGCACAGGTATTCTATAGAACTCAGCATTCAATATTTGAATCAGATTTTCAAAACTGTTCCTGCTCCCATCAGTGCACCTAACCTCATCGCTGAGACTTTTATTTGGCAATTGCTGTCTAGTGACAGCTGCTGCACTTCTTACATTTATGACAATTTGCTCCCTAATTTATTCTAAGATGGAGAAAAGTGTTCATAATTTGCATGTTGTTTCTGCATGGTTAGGAGTTTTTTAATTCTCTGAAATTCAAAAGCAAAGCTATTGTTTGTTTGTTGCAATTCTATCATGATAGTTTTTCTGCTCATCAGCTACACGCCATACCTGAAAAAGCAGTCAAACATTGCTGTTGTGACAGAAAAAATATTACCTGTCTTTGTAAATTCATTTTAATTTCCTTGATTTGTGGGGATTTTTGTCTAAACAAATTCTCAGTTTTAATATCTGGCATATCTGTACTGAAACACAGCAAGAATCTTTTTTTATCTGAAGGTAGGTATGTGAATTCAGTGTTGGTTAGAAACAGAGCAGTAGTATGAATTTGCAATAATGACTATTTGTATATTTACTTGGATGTTTTCTTCCAGAGATGCCTGGTTTAGGGCAGATTAAAATGAATTTACTGCAAAAACAAAGCAGTACAAAAAGTGGTTTTGTG
Source organism: Jacana jacana (assembly GCA_013400555.1). Classification (NCBI taxonomy): domain Eukaryota; kingdom Metazoa; phylum Chordata; class Aves; order Charadriiformes; family Jacanidae; genus Jacana; species Jacana jacana. The sequence goes on from VZTM01030016.1 coordinate 3,328, forward strand.
TAGTTTTTGTTTTCTACTTTTTTCACTAGTGTGAGGAAGAAATTAATTTCACAAGTAAAAAAATATTTTTCCTTTTGTAAGGATATTAAACTGTAAAGACTCTGTCTTATGAAGAAATCTAAGTACTGTAGCAAATGTACACAACATAATGAACTCTATCTCATGTGAAACGCATTAGAGCTAATAAAGTATACATGAGTACTTATAAAGCAAACCAGAAAGGAGTCGTCATTTCCACAAGCAAGAAATATTCTCTTGTTAAAACCCAGAATCTCTTTTTAAAAGAGTGCCCCTGGGTTTAGGGTGTTTGTGGTGAAGTGTGTGAAAAGCCACCAAGATGAACTAATGTGCCAAAAGAAAGTAAATTTAAGTTCTGCATTCAATGCCAGCATTTTGAACAATGCAAATCTTGCTGTCATGCCCATCACTGCTTCTTGGTTCATTTTAGTTATTTATGAGATAATTATATTCAGCTTTGAGTGTATAAAGTAACAAACTGCTCCCAAGGCTCAAATAACTTTGTTTTGTTGCACTTTAGCAGTCCTATGCATAGACTGCTCATTATATAAGGTGGTATGGGTTTTTCTTGTATCGCATTTTTGTGAATAGACCATAAAAAGATTGTGCAATTATTCAGAAGTCCCTACCTGACTTACTCCACTCGTGAATAGTTGATACTGTTCTGTATATGGCTGGAGTGTTATGGCATAGCTCAGATGGGGGCATGAAGGCAGCTAAACAGATTTAGTCAAAGAAGTTGTGGTGGGAGGAGGACACAAGACCCAGCTGCAGACCCGCTCCCATGGGGATAGTGAGAGTGGGATGCGGGGCTTGGGCATTCAGTGCAGCATCAGCATCATACACCCTGTCCCAAGATTAAGTCCATTCCTATTTGCCATCATAAGCTATTGTGATAGAAAAGGCATAGCTGCTTGGTTTTGTCAGACTACTCAATGACATTTGTCCTTCTATGCAATGTTGTAGATGTAAAAAGTGGAAAAATTGTGTAACATTTATCCAGTGCTTTCATAGTCTGACACACAGCCACCCCACTGCCAGCCACCCTACTTAAAGTTACTGAAAGCATCAGTATATAACTTCACGAGGTATATTCAACACCAGACCATTGAATTGGGTCTAGAGTATTGAATCTCAGACACTTAATTACTTTAATGTATTGAGTATAGAGCAACTCTAAATCAGGTCTGGTTCCTGGGAGTGTTTTTGATTGTTAGTTGTTAGTCTCTATAAAAGAATTAAGGCAAATAGGAGAAATACTATAGGCTTTGAGGCAGCAGAGATGATTAAAGGATCCCAAAAGATTGGTACTTTGATTCTTATGTACATATGTCTTCAAGAGACCTCTTTTACATGTCAACCTACTCCTCTAAGGATTTAGACGTCCCCCAAGACAAAATTGTGTGACCATCTTGGGAGAGAAAAGCACATGCTGACTATTGTCATGAAAGTAATGGAGTAATCAATTTTCATCATTTGAAAAATCTTACCTGCTAGTTAAGAGTTTACATGTTAATGCGTCTATCAGAACTATGAAAAAGCAGCATCTTGTCTTGATGAATTTGCAGAGAATTGTACTCTGGATTCTCCCAGTGGAATCTGTTGTCAAATCTCATGAGAAGTCTGTTAGGATTTGGAGTATTAACTTGAAATAAAATTAGAGCTATAAATTTGCTAAGTACTCTCTTAAATGTGGGTATCTGTGTTCTTGCTGAAACTACAATATTATTTTCTGGTAAGAATCAAGTGCTTAGTTTGTCTTGGAGAGTGACACTGGTATTATCTTTGCATGGGACTCTCAAGCCCTACTCCACAAAAAAAGTGAGTATTTTGCATCATAAATCTGTCCCTAAGAGGATCATAAGTGCTTTAATACACTGAATTAAAACTGATAAATTGCACTTGCAAAAAATTCTCTATTTTCAGAAAGTATTCAATGAGTTTTTTCACAAAATAGTCTTTGGGGTGAAAATATTTTAAGCTTTAGTCTTCATTTTTCTGTCAAAATCGTTTCAGTGATATGTCTTTGTCTCTTGGTACATCTGTAATTTCCACGGTTGGTGTGTAAAAGGAAGGCTTTAGATACCATGATGATGAGTGCAATACAAAATGATTGACAGGCTCTCTAAAGCTAAGGTGGTCTTGTGCATTGTTCTGAGCTAACAACCTCCAAAAGTACTTGTAAATGTATCAGTTTTATTTTCATTGAATGCCTAATGAAGGAAAAAAAAATCACATTCCAAAGTAAAATTACTCATTAATAAAAGAACTGTGAATAAGATTTTTATGATGAGGCCAGTGATAATAATGACAAAGGGATCTTAATAGGGAGGTTATGAAAAAGCAGTCAGGGTGAGTTAAGATGGGGGGGAGAACCTTGTTAAAAGTCTTTACTGAATAACTTGTGACAGCAGGTAAGATGAGAGAGAACTGAATTGTGTCAGTCAGAGCAGAGACTAAAGTAGCAGCAGTCCTGTTCAAACAAAAATATCATGCTGGTTTGTTTCATGTTCCTTTAAGAGGTGTTGTGAAAGAGACTATTACTTAAATATTACTAAAAATGGATGTCAGACTACTAAGAGTGATTGTGTTGCACTAGAAAGATCTGTAGTCTGAGGCAATTATGCTGAGACAGACACTACGGAGAAAAAATAGAACTTGCTAAATTTTATAAACTGTAGAGTGAGCGAGGCATGAAATCTAGGCATAGGAGTACACTAAGAATACTCTCTTGGTAAACTTAAAGTACAAATTAAAGAATCTCTAATGTAAATTAGAAGATACCTTTTGTAGTTTTTTGTGCTTATAATGTATTGGGAAATGACACAGATAAAATGAAATTTTTCAGATGGAAAAATCATCCCATCTGTAGTGAAATGGAAATCAGTGGAAATTGTTTTCAGATTCCTTTTAAAGAAATATCTTCACAATACTTCCAAGTATAGATATCCAAATGAAATGAAACAACTTGAGATGATCAATTACCACCTATACATAACTTCCTAAAATTGTAACCAAGAGCATCTTCAATTCCCTGCTATGTACTTCCCAGTCAAAATGTGATAGTTTGTTCCAATGATGCAGCCACCATGGGGACCAGTTATCAAGCATTCCCCAAGGATTTGATTTGTCAAGGAGGTTTTTTTAGGTTTCTAATTTGGTGGTCTATGATCAAGTACCTTATCTTTCCTGAAGAATGATTAAAATTAAGATTATAATGAAATGCAGATGACAGTGCATTGCATGGTCATGACAATTAACAGCAGAGGAAGCTTGCAGAACTGTGATTGCTGATCCTTAGTATGTAGCACATACAGCTAGAAATAAATTGACTCTATCAAGCCTTGGGAAAAAAAAATACTAGGAAGGGGAACAGAATGCAATTATATACTTATACATCACTGCAATTGGTGTTGCTCATAAACAAAATAAGGAAAAAACATGAAAGGGATTTTCTACTTTTTCTTACTAGCTTGCACAATGTGCAAATAATTATTGAAAACCCTATGCATCAGTCCTCAATGTTTCTTACTCTTGAATTTTAAGAGTCAGAATAATTGATATATTCAGTTATGACGAGAATTCAGAGCAAGTAAACTACTAAAGCATCATAAAGGATTTGAAAAATTTAACATTTATATTTGTCTTTTCTATTATTCTTGTAGAAAGAATGTAGTATGTGCATGTATGCATTTGTTCTGTCTTTTTTAGTATATGACTTTCATCATTGTAAAAATTTAACTCCACAGCTTCAAAAAAATGTGATTGTTAATTTGGAAATAATAAAGTTTTTGTATGCCATGCACTAATGTAAGGATTAGTTTTAGAAAAAAAATTGCACCCACAAGATACTCTGGGCCTATAGGCCCAGTAACTTAATGATCAGTAGTAGTAAATGTTAATGACTGCATAGCAAATAACTCCTACTAGTTTTGATACAAGCAGACATTGTTCATTAGGATGAGTCAGAATGCTTTGGATAAATCAGGATGTTTATTTTTCTGCACTGGTATTAGAAACACCACACTTATTTTACTGCAAAATTATTACTTTTATAGATTCAGATGAGTCAGTGGCAGGCAAAAATACTTTTGAAGTATTATCTTTAAGTTCAAATTATAAAGGTAAAGTTATGCTGTTTACTACATGAAACATCTCATACTTAAAATGACAAATAATGATAACAGCAAAAGATATTTGTAAATCAAATGATTAAACATTAATAATTTAACCCTTAAAAGAGCGGACAAAACAACGATTAATTAAACCAAAAATATCTGAAAAGTGGAAAATAAAAACAGACTAACTTTGGAGGAAGAACTTACACAAACCATATGGAAAATTAGTAAGTATCTCCAGCAATGATGATTGTTTGTGGAAAAATTTGTAGGCTGACTTCATCTTCCATTCTTTTTAGGACCAGACAGTACAGAATTCTCAACTTGTCGAAGCCAATTAAGTCATTGGTAATGCTCCTCAAACTCCTTAAAAAAAAAAAAAGTAGCATGTTCTAAAGCAAGAATAGAGACAAACCAACATACTATCTTGTAGAAGTTTTTAGAGAGCTACGGTAAAGAGTAGTACTCTTGATTCGCTATTATGTTCATGAAGTTGTTCTATTTTCTGCCTTCAAATATACAAATCTTGATAATTTTCCCCTTTAGTAGAGTTAGAGGGAAACTAGAACAGAGTTTAAGCATAAGTTTGATACTCATGTATATTTGATGTGCATTTAATGATTTTACAGATCAAGAATAAGTCAAATTCCTTGCATTCTTTAATATTAGATTTTTCTTTTCCTTTCAGAGGGAAACCATGCCTGCCATTTATCACATGTTCAAAATTTATGAAGTCCCAGAAGCTGTCAAGATTGGATGTAGATAACAAAGTGAAGCCTAAAAAATGCAGGTGCTTTATACACGATAACACACTTAAAGTTCTTATGCTAAAAGGTAGGCTTCTACCTGACTGGAAAAAATAAAAAAATAACCACAAAAACCCCAAGCCCCAATCTACCATCACCCTCCCCAAACAGTACCCCACATGACTTTTCATTCTTAATATTGACTTTTCTTGGGTGGGTGAAAGGGGTAATAAGACAGCAGTAAAAGACTCTTTCTTGTCGGGGTTCTTTTTGTTATTAATAAAGGGAAAACAGATTGAATGTTAAGTCTTGAATTTTGGTGACTGTATGAACTTCAGTGAATTGAACACATTGGATTTTGACAACTTGATACTAGAAAAAGTAAAGAAAAACTTTCTTTCTATATAGATGGGGTACATCTATCCATGTAACTTTTGCTTTTAAATTTTTCTTCTGGTTTTGTCCCTCTTGAACCAACATTGAGAGATTCCTTTTTAAATGCAGCACTAGAAAAGACAAATTTGTGACACTTCACAGATTGTGAAGAGAAAATTTAAAAAAATATTCTGTCCATAGACTGTTCCCCAAGTCAGTAAGGTAGCTCTTACTATTTACATAAGTAGTTAAAGTATGGTTCACCAGTTTTCAGGTATCTTTTCCTTATTGTATTTCTTCTGCCTTGGAGGAAAGAACTCTCCTATAGAGAGGAGGAAAATGGTGGGTGCCTGTGGCATGTAGCCTTGTCCTCCCAAAATCTTGTATCTTCTTTGCTAATTGTGGCAATAAGGTCAAGTCCTCAGACGACATCTGACTAAAGGGTAATATAAGCGAGCAGAGGTATGTATCACTGGAATTCTGTGATGTTTTTTAATTAACAGTGGTTACTTCTGCTCCCAATTGCTCACCCAGAGCATAAGGTTAGAGGAGGGTTCTGGTCCTGCCAGGGTAGCAGCTACAGGTTACCTTGGCTACACCACCTATCTGGCCCAGCGAAAGTAGGTAATTTGGTTTTGCCAAATTAAGTCTTGCAATACAAGCAAAACATAGGTCTACAGTTCCAGCTTAGTGGTATGGTGCATAGTCACAATACTGTGACAATATCAGGAGGTCTTCTTAAATCTGTGAAACTAAAAAGTTAGTACCACAAATCCATAAGGCTTCTAATTAATTTGTTGAATTGGACACAGTACTCTGGTGAGATGATATATAACCTTGTAACTACATTCCAGAATGAAAAGAGAAAGGAGAGGCAAACCACCTCAGTGCTGGAAATCAGAATCACTTTGAAGAAAAGAATAATTACACATGTAAAAATGAACAAAAAGTGGGATTAAGTAATAAATTAGTTTTACAAAAAGGGAAACAGTGACTCCCTTAGTTGGTTTTGTTTTGTTTTTTTTTAAACTCCATTCTTAGGCACAGTAAATGCAGCATTGCATTTCAGGAACACTTGATGATGATGCCTATAGGAAATTGTTCAAAGAGGAGATAAGGAGGCTTAATGTGAAGAAATGAAACTTGGTTGGACCGTAAACTACAATAGGTTGTGTTAAAACCTTGAGAGGAATCATCAGTGATTCTTCACTACTTAATGTTGGGAACCAGAATGTTTGTTAGTAACCTAAGAATAGGAAGAGAGTATGAGTAGATGAAATCTGTGGACAAAATACATGTTGGGAATATTTATAATGTACAGGAGGAGCTAATCATCTCACATTGTGTGACTTTGTCACCAGACTAATAGGAATTGGAATGAAGTTAATCAAAGGATAAATTTCAGCTGTTAATGGGATGGAGCTGTGAAAAACACTAATGTGATTTTAGAGGCCATCAAGCAAGGCATTTCCGTTGGAGAAAATGTTAGGGCTGTTGTTTGAGAACATGCAGGATCTGATTTGAAATATTGTGTACAGCCTGGCTAAAATTTTTCAAGATAATTATATGCAAATTTAAAGTACTGATGTAAGCAAATGAAACAAATTATAAAATCATAGTAGTTGACTATTTATCTTCAGTTAATAACATGAAGATTGTTTTACAAGCTAATGAAACATATGTAGTTCATCTCTCCCCTTAGGTTAAAGAGTAGTGCTGTAAATGTTCATCATAGTTCATCATATCATTTAGTGGCCTCCTAAACTTTTAGGTAGTTTAATATTCCAGATGGGGCTAGAGGTGGAGTACAAGCTAAGCAGAGAATGAACTAGGTAAATTCATGGCGGGGGGGAGGGGAGCCAGATTAGGTGAGCTTCTGGAGAAAATATCTAATATATTACATGGTTCCTCAATTATTATATCACTTTGCCTTTCTCTGAAAACTTGAAATTGAATGTCTGCCCATGATCAAAGGGGACTAGACTTGATGACTTGGGTGGCTTGTAATATCCCCGTTTGCTGACATCTGTCAAACTCTATTTTCCCTTGGCTGCAGAAATAAAGATGAAGATCTGAAACAGAGTTCTCAACAGTAGCAATGAAACTCCTGGGAGGCAACTTACGTCTCTAAGTTTCAAAACCTGAAATTTAAGTTCCTTAGGCATTGGCTAAGTTTTTGAAGCCTTTGTTTCAAGTCTGTGATTGCCTTAGAGAGTGTTATCACTGAGTGAGGTTAGCTAAGCATATATGAAATGCCTTGGGCAATTTTCAATAAGCATGACACAATTCAGAGCAGTTAAGGTTGTTTTGATTCTTTCCCTCCCAAGCTATCCAGTTTTGTGTTTGTAAAAGCTTTTTCCTTTCTCATGCAAATGAATAACCCTAATATCAGCACATAATACCATTTTTGCTTTAAACTTTCTCTTCCTCTATAGCCCTCTGTCATGAAAAATATTCTGTTCCCTTCACTAACGTTGACAATGGAGGTTGACTCAATTTGCAGGTGTCTTTCCGCTTCATGAAATGCTTATCTTTTTTCCTTATTTTCTGTAGACTTGTATGTCATGAAAATTCATCATGTGTCTCCTTTGCTTAATGAAGATCTTGAGAACACTGAATTTATCAATCTGTATGCCTTATTGTCTGATTTTGCTTGTACCCAAGGCATAACTTTTCTTCTAAGATTAGATAATTTATCTCCCTTAGGAGAGCAAAGAGCATTTTATGATAGGGAGCAATCAAGATGGTGATTTCATGATAAGAGCACACCCTCAATTGTTGGTTCAATTTTCTTCTGTAATTAATTTTTAATATCCCCTAATATGCTGTTGAATGTAAGTGAGAAAGGAGGAATCTGGCCTTAATTTTTTGATAGTGTGGGATCCATGCTTGCGGTCAAAGGGATGATCATCAAAACTATAGGAAATACAGTGCAAGGAGGTTTTGACCAGACTTTAGAATATCAGTGCACGGCATTAGGGTAGTGTTGTAAATGTGTTACTCTAATAATTTTGTAACTTCAAAAGAATCTATTATTGTAATTCTTGAGGTTAATGTTAAGAAAAAAAAAAAGGGGGGGGAGGTTCTGTGTGGAGGAGAAAAAGATGATTAGAACTGGCAGTTGTTCTAAGGGTTTTGATTTTTCCCTCGCATGTTCACATGAAACTATCGAGCTCTAGCCACGTGTTCAAATTAGCTGTTACAACGTTGTTTCATGCAGAGAGAAACCGGAAGCAACACCAGGCCTAGGGAAACCATGAGACACACAGGTCTGGCTGTCTCTTTTCAAAATGGAGTGTCGTTCTACAGTTACAGTTCTGCTGTGGGCTCTGGAGATGTTCCCAGACCCACCTCCTGTGTCCATGACTGCTCTGGTGATATTCCCTGGCTCCTGCCTGTGCCTACTTTGCAGGGGAAGAATGAGTTTTCATGGGAAGGGGCTGCGGGCAGGCAACACCCATGGAACCACAGGCCTGTAAGGCGTACAAATGATCCATTTTTGAGAAGAAATTTACTATAAAATTGTGTACTGTAACTTCTGCCTCCAACCCTTCTGCAAAGTACATCTTGGCTTCAGGTTTTATTTTATCAGTTGTCTAGGATGTGTTTAATTCAGAAACAATTTTTGTTCTGCAATGAAAAAAAAAAATCCACAGATTATTAGATAATACTGAATTTCGTGATATATTATCTCAGTTATCCTCTTCAAAACTAGTTCAGTTGTTGATAGTAATACCAAGCCAAATGCACAAGTTACTGTATTAGAAGTCTCTTCCTTAAGAATTTCAGCAAGCTTTAAATCTCATCAAAGTTAATTCTGAAGATTTAAAACCTTAAAACTATTAAAAAGGCTGACCTTGACTTGTTTTCACCTATGCTAGAACTGTCTAGACTTTAACTGATAACTCCAAAAGAAAAGTAGTCACGTGCATCACAGAGGTGTTTTATTGGTCATGTAAGGGGAATGAATTATGAATGTATGTACACTTGACAGTGCTAAATTCATGACTTAAATCAGCCATTGTGATTAAGTTTGGAACTATAGAACTCTGGATAGAAGCTGTTTTATTTTCTCCTGATATCAACCAGCTAGTTGTGTGGAGATACGAAAGCAGATGTTTGTCCTTTTCTTTAGATTAGGCATGGTATGTCTTAGTGGAATTAATTACCCAAATGTGGTATTAGTCAATAACTAGTTATTTGGTCCTTTCTCTGAAGGAGAACCTGCTGTTGGGTGAACTGTTTTATCTCTTTTCTATACTTTCATTTACAGTAGTGTATCAACAGCGGGGGCAGCTAGGGTAATGAAACATGAAAGAAAGGGACAAAAAAGACAAAATTGCTGGCACTGCAATAGCCCTTTCAATACAAGGGTTACAAAAAAACAAACACTAATATGGACTTGCTATTCCTATACTTTGGGACTTGAGAGAACATCCCTGAAATGCCAGGCCTGCCTCTGACATTTACTTTTGGCTAGCACTAAGCTCTCCATAGAGGGGAAGTTCTGACTGGTGTTGTAAAGAGTTCAGCCACAAAATTGCATGGTTTATGTCCCTGTCTCCTTCACATTGCCTAAAAGAATCCAGACATGTACTGTAGGTTTTGCTGTTACAAAGAAATAAGACCACTTGATGTATGTTTTTATATCTATATGTTTTTTTTTTTTCTTTTGGGGTAAATTGCTCAGATTTCCTTTCTGTTTAGCAACAAGCGTATCGTATCATGAGGCGAGTCAGACACCTAGTGTCTGGTTCAAATTCACCGAGTCTATCATTCATACACTAAACGTGCTCACAGTTGTTGCTTGGCACTGAGGAAAAGTTAAAAGACTTTACATATGAATACTTAAAGGATTAAAAAGTGACTTCTATGAATCTAATAGTAAATATAAATCTGAGTTTTGCAACAAATATACTGATTTACAATAAAAGTTACATGGCTATTATTTGAGTAATACTGTAATTGCCTGTAAGGAATAAGTATTGCATCTTTCGAAGTGCGATACCTTGCTTTTTAGAAGTAACCAGTAATTGAAAGCTTAAAGATTTTGCTTTATTTCTTGTTGCCTAGGGGAGTAATCAGTATGTTATATTTGTATATGTCAAATTACTTACGAGGTGGTCTTTCTAGAATTTTTTTTTCATTAATATCAATAGCTGTATATTATCTCAAATACAGAATCTTGCATACCTAAAATAAGTATTACTGTGAGGAAGTACCTATTATAAATTATAGAAATATTATTTCTAATGCCCTGCTTTGCTTATGAGGAGGTTATTTACTGAATCAAAAGACAATTCTTGCATACAACCTGAAAAATTCTCAGGTGAAGTTCTTATGGTTGTATTATGATGCTTCTTTTCATGAAAGATAAAGCTTTTGGGTAAAAATTCACTTCATCTTGTTCCATTGAAGCATTTTTATGCTAGCCACTAGTTTTTTGAGATGCATGTATATATTTCCTAACAAAATATCTCCTGCCCAGAACTGTTAAAATGCCAGACTGCTAGAAAACTTGCAATTCATGAGAACCCTATTGTTGCCAGGTTTGTACATAAGAGTAAATGTGAATCCAGATCACTGATTTGACCCTTCTATGTTGAAACTTTTATGAAACACAAACAAGTAGAACTTTTCCATATTTAGTCAAATCTTTGATTCATTGCCAGTGTGATTTGAAATGTGTAATCACAAGATTCATTTGTGAACCTGCCCCTCGTATACGTTTCTGTATGTAAATAACTGAAACTCTCTAGGTTGATTAAATCGCTAGAGAAGCTGGGTTAGATTTTAAGTCTAACACTGGTATGGGTGAGATTTGAACTATCACAGAGATTTCTTCAAACTCCAAAGCATTTTACCCTGCACATGGGTATCTTAACTGGTATTTACATTTCCAAATGCACGCTTAACGTTTTTTAGCTGAATTTAATAATTATAATAATGCATTGAGGTTTATTACAATCTATGTTGAAACATCTCATTACCAGAAAAAACACACTTGCACAAGTCTCTAAGTACTTTGTCTAGTGTTGTAGAGGACATGTGAGAGAAGTAACTAAGATGCATTTGGGTCTTGGACTTTGCCATTGGTTTCTTTGGGGTTACTATTTTGCTGTTTCATTTCTTCATTTGCCTGTAATCATCCTTACTTAGATATGGAGATAACTGTTCTAATGTGCCATAAAGTTGAAAAAACATCTTGTTAGGGAATGACTGGAGGAGGAACTGTCTTAACTGGGCAGGGCCTTTTGCCTTCAATATTGGCCTTCTAGCCCTTACTTTAGGAGCAACATTTTATTGGTGGAAATTGCACATTGCTTCAGCCATATCAAGATTTGTTGTATGTTAGCAAGTGCTAATGGACTTCATGCCTAATAAGCAAAAGCTTTCCAGTGCATTAAGGCAGCAGTCTTGTGTCTGTGTACGTATCTGATACCACAGTAGATTCTTCTATATATACAGGACGAGCTGGTGATTATGGACCTCCTTTCTCTTGTTCCTAATTCTAGGAAATTATTCTTTTTTTCAGATAGCTCTGAAAAAGTTATCAGACAAATATTGTTAGTGTAGAAGAGACTGTTCTGTGCCTATATTTAGCTTTCTAATGGCAGTAGGTCTTTAGTGGTGCCCTCCTACCCTTCTGAAAAAAAAAATAATAATGGGAAGTATTTCTTCTGTATAAAATAACACTATTTTGGTAATTCTGTAATGTCAGGTACATAACGTTAAATCTCCCTGTTATTAGCAAACTGCTAATCCATTTTGCTGTATGAATTTAGCACATAAAAAATGAAATAAAGTTTGAAAAGAATTGATGTTACTTGAGAATTCTGGGGCTGAAGCACATTAAACTTGCCACTATTAATGTATTTTCCTGAACTATTTTTCTGTTTCACTTGTCAAAGTTTGGTGACAGAGTGGGCTGCCTGGTTACTTAATTGTTTTTATGTTTTGTCTTCCCCAGAGAGAATTATTGCCAATATGCTTTATTTTAGGAAAGGACTGCATTGAATTCTCAAAGTAATGTTAAAGAAGGGAACAATTTGCAGTAAATTCTAAAGAGAAGTTTAAATTGTTATGAGATAATTAATTCAAAATTAAAAACTATTTCCTCTCAACAACACTTAATTAAAAAATGAAGGATATTAACATTTTGTTTTCAAGATTTTCAAGAGTATTCAATATTGCTGGGAAAACTGTTTGCAAAATATACTCATCAGCAGAATGTAGCCAAAATTGCCTCACTTTATTAAAAAATTGAGATTATATAGTAAAATAATGAAATTCCAGTTGTGCCAGCATTGATTTTGCAGACAGTCTGAGGTGTTTCAGGGTTGCTTACAGAAGATATACAGCATTTTCTTCCCTATCTCTTTGTATACTATGGTTAACTGCTTCTGTTGACATCTAAATGGATAATTTTTCAACTAATATAGAAGACACTAACAAGAAGTGTGCTAAAGTATAAACTTTTTTTTTTTTGTGTGACCTATCTTGATTTATTAGAGCATGTGTCTTTATGGTCTCTCCAAAATGTCTTTACAGTCTCTTTTTCCATTAGGTAAGATGGGAATTGTTTCTTTCTTGCATGTAAATCAAATTCCTCCCGTATGCATTGAAGCTGTCTTCGGTACAGTTTTTTACTACTTCCTTGCAGAATNGTAAATTAAATCATTGGGATGGGTAGATTTCTGTGTGAAAGTAGGAAATACCCTTTGATGTGTACTTTCCTGAAACTGTCACTGCTTTACTGAGAATGAACACTTATTACTGTTGGGGCCCTACTGGGTACTTGGGTGTTCAGGAAAATTCTGTTTTCAATAGCCAAACAGCAATAGCTTTTTTGTTAACTGTGGTGGAAAACTATTGAATAACCTTTGCTATACATGAAATCAGTCTGCTGTGCGGGGAACCTATTCACACAAAGCTAACATACTTCATTAGGCTCAGTTAGGTTAGGGTTACCCTGGGTTATACAGTTTCTTCAGTAAGTTTGTGAGCCAACTATTTCTGTCTCCCTTAACTATTTTTCATTCAGCTTGTTGTCCCTCTTGAGGCTCTTAGAAAGAGCTCTGGGAAGCAAATAACTAGGCAAAGATACTCTGGGTCAGCTCTTTACTCCCCACCCTCTTGTCCAGAGGGAAGGATCTAGAAAATCAATCTGACCCATGGTGTGACGGGCCATTATTGTCTGCATGAGTGAAACTGTTGTTGAGGATGATAGACACCTGAACTAGGAACTTGACATGCCTTGACATATTTCATGCTTCATCTTTTAGGGTTTTTTTGATAGCTCAGAAGTCTTCCTTTGTTTTACACAGTTCCAGCCCATGTCAACAGCCATCTCTAAGAATGATACTGAAATTCATGGAACCTGTCAATAAATACATGTCCTAATGTTTCTCTTGCACACCTGGTTTCTCCCTTTCTGAAAATATGCAGCCAGACCAAATTCTTACCTTTGAGTGCACTGAAGTTTCTCCTTTTTGTCTACTGACATTAACCAAGTTTATACTGGCTGCTAAGGCCTTGCAAATTGCTGTTTAAGTAGAGTTTGTGTGATGAAAAATATAGTAAGCTATTAACAGTTGTATGAGAAGCGAGAGATTTATTATTGCTTCCCCCCAGTGCTGAATATGCATTCAAATGAAGGTACTGCACTTCTGAGCAGATGCCATGCCACAAAATCTGTAGGCTATTTCCCCATATTCTGAACTGTTGGAGCCCTTCCACCTTGAGCAAATATTGACTGGATCACAGCAGATAAGAATAAATTTGATTCTGTTTAGGTTTCAGCCCTGTTCTGAGAAGGTGCTATCTCTTGCCCCTTTGTTGTTTGTTTGTTTTTTTTTCAATATCTGTTTATCTAAAGTTCAAATCGTTGAGAAGAGGGATTTGGATACCCCATCCATTCCCCAAGAAGACTAATATTTCAGGATGGTCACTGGGAATACATGCAACTTCGCCCATGCAGAGGAGATCATTAAGCTTGGATCTTCCATTGGATTAATTCCTAAACATTGATGTGTTTGACAAAAGAAAAGTCATATTAACAGTTCCTTTTTACAGTATGAACAGTCTCGTCTCTTTTATTAAAAAAAAACAAAACCAACCCCCAATGTCCCTCTTCCCACCACCCCACCCCCAACCCTGAAAATTAGATTCTATTTTTTTATACAAATTGGAAAATTTGGTATGACACCAAGCTTTTAGTATTTTCATTTTTGAAAAAAAGTATTTATAGCTGGACTGTACAAGTTAAATTTCACTTAGTTTGGTATGATAGAAGCTGAATGGCTTAGAATCTTTGTTTCTTATCTCTCTGAAAGAGTTATACGAGAAAAAGGTTAGTTGGCATAAACAATGCTTTCAGGCACATTTCATAACATGCAAATATTGACACTTTGACTACACAGCCATATTTTAAAACATAGTAGATAACTAGAAGCATGAGATAATTGAAAAACATTAACAAACAACTTATATGTGTCTAATACCAGACTTACCAAAAGCAATTATTTACACAGCAGCTTTACAACAGTAATCAAATAGTTTAGGCAGATTTTGGAGGAATAGTAGGTTCTGGTGCTTTCTGTTTGATTAGGTACCTATATGTGTGTCTTTAGGCATGCAAATAAAGTTTTGAAAATTACTTTTGTTCCCATGATACACAAATTTTATTCAGGTATCTTGCCAAAAGTGACAGTCTTTGATAGAACAGGGAGAAAGAAATAGAACTCAAAACTGCTTGACAAATAAAAATATTAAAAACACAAAGCGGCTTTTAAGGAACTGGTTACCAGTTTTGACATCTATTTACAAAGAGGAAAAAGAGCATGGAAAGAAAAACAGAGGTGTCGAATGAAATGGGGCTTCAGCTGCTCCCAGGCCAACTTAGCTATGCAAGGTGAAAGCAGATGCATTGTTAGGATCAGCACCTCTGTTTGCTTTAGCATGATGGAAACGTCCACTGGTACTTGATGCCTTGCGGGTTTTCCACTGACTACTTAAAAAAAAAAAAGACAGATTATCACTTATTAGCACTAGGAAATTGCTTTCCACGGAGTTGGAAAATAAAAATAAATCGGAACTAAAGGAACTCTTTACAATGCATTATCTTCATCTTAAAAGATGCTCCTTACCCTTCAGCAGAGTTGGTTGGCATTTCAGGGTTTTTACATATGCTACGTAGTATGTATAGAGAATAGAACAGCTTGGGGATTATCTAAATTGCCAAGGAACAGTACACTCTCTTGTCATATACATAAATTTATAAAATCAAGGAGGGGAAGAAAAAGCTCCTGTAAAAACAAAGAAATAATCACAGGCTAATAAGGACTTAATACACCCTTGACTCATTTACATATTCAGAGTTACATGGAAAACTTAATAGCAGAAATAGTAATATAATACTTCATTTTTTAATTAGATCACATTGAGAGTAATGTCATTGGAGAAATCCCAAACCTTCAGACAAGGATTTGTACAGGGAGTATCCAGGAAAAATTGCAAGAACCCACCAAAGGATAGTGGAAAGTTTTTTAGGACACAGCTGGAAGAGTGATTTTTTTCCCTCTGGTCATTTGTGATGCTTTGTCATTAGAGGATTAAACTTCTAATTTCTCTAGAAATTTTGATATACTGGCCTTATTTAAGTAACAACTCCATCTAAAAATTTTTTTTGCATATTTATAAATAGGGAAGTACAATTTAAGCTATTGATTTTGCTTGGGATATATTGGTAGGACAGTTACCTACTGTAACATTTCCAACAAATTTAGTAGCCAGCATTTTCATCCGGGGGAAGTTTCAAAAGACAAAATCAGATTACTTCAGTTTGTAATAGCATAAGCAGACTTTATGTACTTAAGAAGGCTATTCAAAAGAGGGTATAATACAAATCTGTCTTGCTGATATTTCCTTTGTCTTTCTTGGTGTGAGCCGTGCTGGATTTGCCTTACAAATGACATTTATTTTCCCTGTTACATAACCGTTTCTTAAGTTTTAAGTGTTGTGACACTTCCACCAAGCTGTCTTTTTCCTACCCCTAATGTGCATTAATTGAAGTTAAATGAGTAACAGACACCTGCCACATTACTTCTGGCCTTCTTGAAGAGCTTCCCCTGTGATTAATTTTTTTTATTATTATTTCCCCAGCCCTGTTTCCCTGTTGCTGTACATACTAGTATTAGCCTCATTACCTCACTTGGGTCCATGCTGTAATTGTAACCTGTCTAGAAATTGCTTCTTACCCGTTCCCTTTACTTAAGGAAGTGTCCCACTGCTACGTTGAATTTTTTAGTTTAACAGCTGGACCCTAGTTGAAGACACCTTTCTTGTGCAAGCGCATGGAATCTCCACCCGTTCCCTGCTTGCACAGAGACTGTACCAGGAGCAGCTTGGTTTAAACCTGACTCCTGTTAGCAGAGGCAGCTCTGAGAACTGCCTTGCTTGCACAGAGACTGTACCAGGAGCAGCTTGGTTTAAACCTGACTCCTGTTAGCAGAGGCAGCTCTGAGAACACACTCTAATCAAGCTGAGTCTAGGGATACATAGGGGAGTCTAGGGAGTCCCCTGAGTCTAGGCTGCATAGATTTTGTTTTTGTTGCATTATTTAATCCTCTTTCCCACTGAGCAGAGAGAAGCTAAGAAAGTGATAGGGATCTAATAGCTGTCAAATCACTCTATTTCTTTTTTTTTTTTTTCCAGCTAAGGCTTGGCAATTTTCCTACTAAAATCTCTTGAGCGATCCATTTTCATAAACGACAATTCATATTTTATCAGTCTGCTGTTCTTTAGGGAAAATCAGAGCTAGCAGTGCCTTTACAGACCTTCCAACGCAGGGGGTCTCCCCCCGGCAGCACCTGCCCCTTTCGTTGCCGTGTAGTTTCTCACCGTCGCCAGTGGGTGACTCTCTTGGCACTGCTTAACGTCCTCTCCGCCTGCCTGCTGGGACACAGGCTGGAAAGAAACGGATCAGTTTCTTCTTTCTTTCCTTGTTCTGTTGAGTTCTATTTGCGTCTAAGGAAAGGAAAAAACAAACAAAAAAAAAGCCCTGGTTCCCCTAGAAAAAAAACTAAACTTCTCAAACTCAAGGGTCTAAGAAATGATCCCTTTATTTCACTTGTTTTCAAGGAAAGATGTAGCTTCTGGTCGTTTGTCTTCCTAGCATACTCCAGACAAAGACCAGAGTTCACCGAGGAAACAGAGCTGTGGCACAAGTCACTTCCACCGTGCAGCTGCCAGGCTCGCTGCTGAGCTGGCCTGCAAGATGCACTTGTTCCCATTGGTATTGCCTAGCCCCTCCCAGCTGGACCAGTGGGTAACAAAGTGTGGTTCAGACTCTTAAAACAAAGTCAGTCCACAAGTTAGGAGACATACAGATGTCTCCACTTTTCTTTGCTATTTTTGTAGCAGCTACACAGAAATCACAGAAATGCCATAATATTGTTGTCACTACAAGAACTCTTTAGAGTATTGGGTTTTTTACTTTGGAGAAAAGCTCCTATATTTAACCAATGCAGCAGGATTGGAAGAACAGCTTTATGGAAATACAGTTTCATAGTCATTCACTCTCAGTCGTTGACTTAAAAAACTTTTTTTTTTTTTTTTTGGTAATAAGGAGTTCTTTTTCTTCAGACTGCAAGTTTGGGGAAGCTGAATTTAAAAACTTCTTCTTTTGTTCAGTTTGTTTTTATTTTGAGTTATACTGAGACTATTTTATGATGTCAGCTGTGATAATTGAACTGGATAAGCTTTCTTCAGATACGATTGACAGCAAAAAGGAGTCCAAGTCAGATTTTAAGGAAGGCAAATTCAGAGAATCATGTGCAGATTACCATGGTTTTCAACTTCACTGCTCGCATTCTGCACCAGCTGGTAAGTATACATTTATATAAACTATTTCCTCAAATCTGTGTCTATTTACTCATGTAACATGTTGTAAGTAAAGTGTAAGATCCAATAAGGAAAACACAGGATTTATTGCTGTCATGTGCATGCAATATAAGAAGTCATTTTTACTTTAGATAAAGAATAGAATATATGTCTCTGTTATTTGTGTTTTTTTAAATAAATACACACCTACAAAAAAAAAAAACTGAACACCCTAGCACATATGGTGTTGCTGGAAGAAGAGCCCAAGAGACAGTTACCTGTGCATTACCAGAAAGATGAACTTTCTGTGGGAGATGAAATAGTTTTTGTGTAAGTTAGAGCAGCCCCAGCAGTTGCTCTGGTATTAGACTTCGTAAGATGTGTATATAAGCTGTGTTCTCTGTGTTTATCACTGTGGCTCCTCTTTTGCTTTTCTCTGGTAGTTTTTAATCACATTGGGGCTTGTGAAGAGAGAACTGCACATGCTGTGGGATTTTTTTGTTTGGTTGGTTTTTGTTTGTTTGTTTTTCAATGGACACTGTGATTCATTTATTGTTTTTTGTTTTGTGGCAAGTGTTACCTATAGCTAGAATAGTTCCCCAAGAATGTCAAATATCACAAAACTTTTTAGTTTCTCTCAAAACTCATAATCATGAAAAATACAAAATGTAGCTGCTTTGGATTGTCTAATATAACTAAGAAGATACATCTGCAGCTAACCAGTAGAATATCAGCTATACCCTTGAAACCTTCTAAAATATTAGATGGTCATTTGTATAGGAAATACTTTTAAAGAATAACTATTCTGATTTCCTGTGAATTACATGTATATCTTGACTCCGTGACTCTCAAGGGAAAGTTTCATTTTGATGGTATTTTCACTCACTTATTACCCCTGGGACAAAGTACAGACAAAAGAAATCAAGAATATCTGAATGTGACACTTTATCCTGTGACAGGCCAACCAACCTGCAGTGGAAGAATGCAACTTTCACTTGGCTAAAGTAGGTAAATATGTAAATAAAAATTATATTTTTAACTTTGTAACGAAGTTTTGGAACTTTTTTTTTTTGCTTATAATTTCAGTTCTTGCACACTAAAGTGGTCAAATAGTTGCAATGTCATGTTATTTGTCCTTTTGCAAGAAAAACAGATAACGTGCGCTTTCCTTAATAGAAACTTTCTAATTTTACTTCCTGCAAAACCTTCGTTGAATTTTGTAAAATAGAATTTTCCCAGTACATGCACTTCAGAGAGTTTATCTTGTATTTTTGCAGGTTTTTACGAAGTCAGGAATGAAGTGCCTGTTTGTTCCCATGAGATCCTATAATATAACTTCAAAATTGCCTCTTCTACCCCAAAGAAGTGCCACTGAAGAATTTATGCCTGTACTAGCTGACATACTTTGCTATGTTCCCTAAATATCAAAATAATTGGTTTTAGCCTACCCAGTCAATCAAAAGTAAAAATGAACTTTCAGCATAAGCAGCATTTTGTTTGTGGAATTATGTAATTCAGAGTTCTGTAGGAAAGACATTAAAAAAATCAAATTTCCTTGTTGGAATTCTTCCATGAGGAAAAATAATTATTTTCTTTTTAAAAGAGTTGACTTGCATATATTTGTTGCAAAGATTGTTTAGTATTGCTAAAACAGGAACAGTGCTAATAAGCATCTTTGACAAATGTGGTGTTAGAGTTTGAAGATTTTTTTTTTTTTTTGGTTGGTTTATGGTTTTGCACCATGGGAAGAATCAAAAATTGCTGATATATTGTCTTAGTATTTTGGGAGTTTATAAATGATGACATAAAGCAAGTGCAATCACATCTTTTGCCTTCTAAAATTTTCTGATATATGTATTATACCAGTATTTAAATTAAGCAAGCCCTTTGTAGTTTCCAGTGTAGTGTTGGATTGGCTGAAGTCTAAATGGAACTGTGTAAGCAAATCTTATTTGGCTTCTGCATGTCATTTCCCAAAAGGAATTTGCACAGCTATGGCTATTGATAAACAGCTTTTGCTTATACAAAGTGATGAACATAATTTTTGGTGAATAGGCTGTTTCCCAACAATGATGTTTCATAGGCAAAATGAAAACTTTGACCTATCGAAGCAACTGAAGTCTTGTTCTTAGAATTTAGGGTTGGACGATTTTTTTTATTTTTTTTTCAGATAGCAATAATGATATAAAAATCTTCAATGAAATCAACATCCTATGTCAGGGTGCTGCATTGAGTTTTGCTAGTTTGGGCTTCTCTATCCCACATGACTCCAGTTAATACCTTAGGAATCTTGCATTTAAGGCTATTGGTTTGGGTTTCTTTTAGATTTCAGAGTAATTTTTTTTAGAAGAGAGTTTAAAGAAATCTCTAAAATCACTCAGATCACGAACAAATGGTAGTATAAGATAAGTTATGGAAAACACAAATACTCAGTGTGAACCTACAAAAAAGCAGCAACACGGAAATAGATGTCCTTTCTCTCCTGTTCACTCTGCTGTCCACGTACTCAGTTGGGTTGTGAGAGATCTGATTTTGAAATTTATTATGCTTCCTTGTGCTATGATATTTTCTACATGAAGCAGATAATTCAATATAGAGAGATTATCACTTAGAAGAAACTACTCTTGTAGTGCTGATATGTTAATTTTAAACATAACACCTAACAGGGAAAATGCAGAGAAATGAATACTCTGACAAAACAAAGTGGTATCCTGAAATTCAGTGTTATGTTCTTGGAATGGGAAATGGAAATGTTATTAGAAAGTTTGGTATCTATCCAGAGTTGCTGGGACAAGAATATATAAACAATAAGAACAACAGTACTGTTAAATTAACATTGTGTAGAATGCATGCTTTTGTCATGTGGAGTGTTACTGAAATCTTTGGGAGGTTATCATTTGCAGTGTAATTCTGAGACATTGTTTCAGTAGATGAAATTTTGAGATGCATGACCAAGCTTGGCTGACAAATGCTCCATGAGCAGCTTGATAACCCATGCTGGCTTCCACAGCAGTTGGGTTACCTGGACTTTTTGGTGAAAGTTTGAATGGAGCAGGGGTGCTTGAAGACAGAGTGGATGATGTGAGGTTGATGGGTTTTTAAAAATGCCAAGCTATCTTTAAGAAAATAAAGGGTTGGGGTTTTTTATTGCTGCTTATTGTGCAGAGTTTCTAACACAGTATGATAACACGAATGCCAGTGTTTACAGCTACAGCAGTTTGCCTTCACCAGTGGACAATGGAAGGCTTTTCGTGATATCGAAATATAGGACCAGATCTCACTGTTTTCTAGGGTAGAATTTCCTCCAAGGTCTGGCATGTTTGCTGTTCAGACAAAGAAAGGCTAATCTGAATATTCCAGTTGTAAATATTTGTGCAGATTTAAACCTTAT
>VZTM01030028.1:0-13920 GCA_013400555.1 Jacana jacana
TGATAATCTAATTATATCATTAATAAGGAAATGCTGCAAAGGAAACAAGCTACTTGAGTGACAATAATTACTAGAGAGTAGTTGTCTTGCCTGTTTACCACAAGCTAGGGAGAATTCTGGCTTGTTTGGGTGGGGAGTAGCTATCAAAATGCTTTTAAAATTAATCAAGCTAACTCATAGACAGTGTGTCCTTTTGGTTAGCTCAGTCCACAANGTGTCCTTTTGGTTAGCTCAGTCCACAAGATTTTAATAGAAAGCAAAGAGAAATTTCTCCTCAAAAACATTTCATATAAACCAATACAGAAATGAAATTTATGGAAATGATTGATAAACTAGATAAAATATCATTACAATAAACTCCCCGTAGAACTGAGGAACATGAAATTAATAGCCGTTTGCAGGTGGTAACAATTTCCGAGTTTTTTCTGCAAATATTTCTGACACAACTCTAATACAGATTGAAATTAAGGCCTAATTTTAAGTGATAAGGCATAGCCAAAATATCTTTGACAATACTTAGAATACTTAAATATAGTTTCTAGCTTGACTATCATTTGCAAATTACCTTTTTTGGTTTTATGTTGAGGGTAAGATTGTGGCAAGTAAAAGCAAGAACTGCATAAGAGCATTTTTGGAAGGAAAGGAGTGTAGAGACCCCTTGAGCCCTTTCTGTCTCACCTTTCCTCTTTGAATGAGCACCAGAAAAAAAAAATAAATAAGTACTGTTGTGTTCTCTTAATATCACTTTTTTCCTGTAGAACATTTGCTGACAGCAGGTCTCCCAAACCCTTTAGTTTCTGCAACAGTTTACTTGGAAACAACTTTCTGAAATTATCCTACCTAAAGCAAATAAATAAAACCCAGTCATTCTGCTCAGAGCTAGAAACCATTGGATACACAGATACACAACCCTATAAGCAAATAACTACAGAAGAAAATTTGTGAGCAATTCAGCGAGCAAGGCATTCACTAAAACCAGAAGAGTAGAGCCATGAAGAATGTGGTAAATGAAATCCTCAGAAATGAGCATATGAAGAGGACAAACTATACTTCCTTAAAGTACTCTCCTATCCCCAAAACATTTAGAGACAGAGCTTTTCTTAAGCCAAGAGTGCTTTCCTGCATTTATTAATTCTCACGAGAATATTCTCAAGGATTTATGTAACCTCAATACCCTCAATGTCCTGCAGCAAGGATTTCCACTGATTAACAACACATCACACAGAGAACTAGCTTTTTTGTATTGCTTTGAATTTACCATCTGCAAATTTCATCATCCATCCTTTACCAATGTTCAATAGCTATAACACTTTTTAGAGGGGTAAACACTGCTGAAGTCTAACTTTCTCCTCTTTCTTCAACTAGATTTGCCTGAATTAGATAACTAATAGCCAAACAATCCAAATCCACCACTCATCCTAAGTTTGCTTCCTGGAGGATCCCTGAGGCACTATCCCCTTGCCCAGCATTTCCTACCTGTCCCCAGAAGAGGTATCATGAGCTCCTCCAGCTACAGGGAGTCAGCAGAATTCAGTCAGCTGTCATAAGTACATAAAGGGTGGTGGCTGCCCTTACTCCATTCTCATATCAATCAGGAAGGCAAAATCTGCTCCCATTGATAGACCCTGCTTTGGCTCTTGCCAAGCTTGAATGCTGTGCTGTTACTTATTTAACTTTCTTACTCACGAATATACACAGATAGACAATCCTGGTTACATATATCTTTCACTGGGTTAGGGAAAATTAGAAGCAGATTGTAGCAATATGACATGTACCTGCAAAAAACAAGCACCCTCTGTTCTAAGGTTCTCGTTCAGAGCTATCTGAAATCAAGAAAGGAGCTTTCACCAGTCTGAACAGGTACGACATCAAGCTGTGAGCTTGTGGTGATAGTGTTCAAAGCCATGGATGAATGGCCTGGTTCTCCTCTCAGCAAGCAGGCTCCTGGGTGATGCACCCTCTGCACTTGCGCTAATGGGAGACAGGGAGAAAGGGGACACATCCATACCTGCTCCTCTTTAGCATCTGAGGTGGTTTCATCCCTCAAGAAGGAGTCTGATGATGAGTTGAGCAAGTGCAAACTATAGACAGTATTCTCCACACTTCAGAGAAATCAGCATCACCTCAGGTTTAGCGCTGGGTGACAATTTTGCAAATACAGTGAGAAGAAAGCACAAGAGCTTGCTCCCCACCTCTGAGTGCTACTAACAAACATCCACCTCTATACAGCCCAAAACAAACAGACTTCAGTAACCATCCTGGTAACACTTCAGTGGGAGCCTCCATTAGATTTGTAATGATCTTAATAACAAGAATCACATTAGCAGCTTTCCTCCATCCCCTGTTTATACACGACTCCTCACCTTCCATCAGCAGAGAAGTGAGACAGACCTTTACAAAACAGAGATATTCACACAAAGTGCTACATTTGCATCCACCGGAAAGGAGAAGTACAGATAAGGTATGAGTCCCGCAAAATCAAAACTTGCAATTAAAGAAACCGTCTTCTGCACTCCATAGTCAAGTTGTATTTATACAGCAATTTTATCCAGCTTGTCATCACATCAGCTTTCAGACCTTCACATATTTCAGAGGAGTCATTAGGTAGCTACATTATACTGACTCCTCGATTATTTCCATGAGATATCATTAGTAGATCATATTACAAAGATCACATTGTTTTAGAACTGATTTTCTGGCTCACGACTAAATAAAAATTCTTTATCTGAGTCAACACTTTAATGTTCTAAAGCATGTTAATTGCTTCTAGAAAGATTCCAGATATTAATTTGGAAGCACTTCTCTGGGTTGCATACTGCCTTTATGATTTTGCTAGAATTTACAATCAATTTGAATTATCATTTACATTTTATATTAAATGTTTCATAATCCAGTGTCATTCTCATAAAAAGCATTAAATTTATCAAAAGAAGACAAACTACTTTTTTCACTTAATCTAGGAAGGTTTTTTCTTTTCACTAACGGTATAGATATATATACTGTGCTTTCAAAGACGGGAAAATTGATGGAAAGTAATTAACCGCACAAATTAAGCTTTGCTATCAGCCTGAAACGAAATGACTATCACAAGATGCTAATTAGCTGGCAAAGTATCAGGAAAGATTGTCTGGCAAGGGCATTCAGGGAAAAAAAGAAAAGTACCAAGTTTTATTTATTACAATTATCCAATTTTCATGTGCTGCATGCCTCTGGCTGCCCTATTCAAGATCTCTGCATAAGGACGGAGTGGCTGTTTCTTTCCTCCTCAGCAGAAGATAAAGAAGGGTCAAAGAGTACATGGAATGTCAATCTCATTTCTAAGTAAAATTCAGCCAGCTATGAGCATAATTCAGAATATAAAGTAGTGATGCTACAACCATAGAGTCTGGGCTTTGTTTTTTTCCTCCCAAAGATGTGACCTATACATCAAGCAGAATTGTATGTATCTCCGCCACACACTAAATTATACAAACCACTGCATTTTCTTTGAGCTTCTTGACATACCTCTATAAAAAATGCTGCCCCCCTCAAAAATAATAATAATAATTTAAAAAAAAAAAAAAGGCAGTCTGTCAGTGGCACGGTTCTCATTACTTCTATGCATAAACTATGGCACAGCACCCAACATGGCAGGAGGATGTCCTGTGCTCCCCCTACTAGGAAGGGAACAGAAGCAAGGGTCTGGTTCAATGGTCTCTGAAACCTTCCTAATCCTTACAGGAACTACAGGATTCAACCCTATACAAGCAGCCAAGTCCACAGGAAAGGGTAATAATTGAGTTTGCCACAGTTGCTTTCCAGGGCATGTGGCTGGTCTGGGCAAGTCTATATATAATAGTTTCTTCAGTAATTTACTTAAAATAGATAATGGGTATAAATGCTAAAATAGGAAAGAAAGCAATTGCTATACTTCTGGGCCACTTCTTTCCTCCTATAACTTCCCATATTCCCAAAACTCCAAGGATACAAATGCATACAGTGCAGTGGTACAGTGCAGCTGCCAGGACACAATTGAGGGGAAATGGTATCTGCTGGCCTTCAAGAGCAAAAAGTAAGAGCAAACACATGTGAGGCACTCTCAAAATCTCGTACTGACTGGAGGGGGAAAGCCATATTTCCTACAGGGTCCTCCCGTGTTTATGTCTAGGAGTTTGGTTGAGACTAAAACCAACTACCTTCCCTGTCACTTTCAAAATGTACCACATCTCTCTTTTCTCTTGCCCATGTATTTTTGCAATAAATTACGTATGTTGGTAATAGAAAACACAAGCTACACAATGTGGATTCCCAAATTCTTAAGAGTTAATTAGTACTTCACTGAAGAGCCATTTAAGAAAAATGGACTTTTATTACTATGACTAATCAGAGCAATGCTGTTTACAGTAAGGATACACTGTGGATGCCTCTAAACTGCTTTTGCAATATAGAAGAAAAATTGGCAGCACATGGCATATATTGGCTTGCATCCACGCTGTTCCAGGTTGGTTATATGTACACTGCTCTGTAGAAAGCAGGCCCCCGCGGATATGTGGAAGCTATGTCAATATATCTGTGTTCAGCAGCCAGGGTTTCCTCTAAGAGAGAACAAATTGGTTTTGTGCCAAGGGGAGGCCAGAAGACAACTGACACCGGACAATCAGAGAGCTGGGGCCATGGTGAGAAAGAAAGTGTGAGCCAAAATGGCAGCATAAACATATCCGTGAGATGCATGTCATACACTCAGGCATGTAAATCACTTCAAAAGAATTTGGAAGGGCACCAATAACTTCAAATATAATTTCTAATCTAATCACTATGTGGGCATTTACCGCTACAACACTGTATACCAGGTCAGGAGAATAAAGAGATATGAAGCTTTGCCTTCTGTTTTCATTTTGCTTGCTTTCTATGCCAACAATATATTGTGCACACCGAGTTTTGCTGTCTTCTCTCCACATGTGCTCCTGCACTTCTGTGGATATCTCACCCAGAGGTAGATATGAAAAACAACAAAAATCATTGACATAATGATATACAGCAGGAACATGAAGTGTATCACATTAGGCAAAGCTACTACTTCTGGTTTGGCTGGTTTTAAATCAGCACTGTTTCGCACTCTCTCTTTCTAATTATTTTTTTTTTTCTCCTGACAGGTGTTATTTGTTTCGATTTAAATAATTTACTTCTTCACAATATTTAAGGTACCTTATAGCAACACAAATGTAATTTTAATCATCTTCCTTTCCTTTTCCTCTCTGAGTGCCTGCACTTTGTTTAAGTTTGACCAAAGAGTCAGTCTAGCAGTCAACACGACTGCACTTACTATGTAAACCAGCAAGAACCTGTTCTCACTGGACCACTATTCAAACTGATGTTTATTTTGGCACCAGTAGTGATGGTATGTCTCTGCTAACATAAACTACTAACTGTGATCAATAAACGGACAACAAAGTTCTCTCGCAGAAGACATCCATCTGTTACTTGCTGTAGAGGTATTGATTTGTATTCTGCACGTGTAGCCCCATTATCACACAATATACATATACAATGATGCAATTACTGAAACTAGGAGCTAAATCTTCATTTGTCTCATAGGCTGATCAAATAAAAATAATAGACTCATGCCATTTTTACCTAAACAATATTATCACTTCTATTTCCCTATTCTGAGGCCAAGGAAAACATATTCACATAAAACATACCTAGCAGTATATGGAGAACAACAAAAGGTTTCAA
This sequence comes from Jacana jacana, assembly GCA_013400555.1. Classification (NCBI taxonomy): domain Eukaryota; kingdom Metazoa; phylum Chordata; class Aves; order Charadriiformes; family Jacanidae; genus Jacana; species Jacana jacana. The sequence goes on from VZTM01030028.1 coordinate 5,716, forward strand.
AAATTATGGTATTGTAATAACTCTTCTTTCAGAAAGCTGATTAGACAATTTTAATGGGAGGCTCGGAATTTCAACAACAAAAAATCCTCTGCCTTGTTTAATGAGATCATTTAATGAAGAGCACTCAATTATAGTTTTATGAAGACTTCCTCATGTCCTTTAATTGCTCTTTCCCATTCAAATTAACCTCTTGAATGCCAATCTAGGATTCTTTCTAGCATGCCCATTATTACGCCTTTTAAGTGGGATCCAGTAACCCAGAGTAATAGCATGACATACAGCATACATCCTCTGCATCATGCATGATCCCTCTGAGAAACATATTGCACACAGCATGTTGCAGGCACCTCCACGCTACAGCTTGGTATCTGATGAGTTATCAGGCACATACAATCAGTGAAGAACCATATGCTTTACTCTCTGGTCTTAGCAGACTTTTTTCTTTAGTCAAATTATTAAATGAAAAGAGGTTCAATTAATCATTTTACATTAATATATTTTACAGGTCATCTAGTAATAGGAATAACCACCAAAGACTGTGACCCTTCTCTCTTCCACAATGAAGTGAAAGTCCTCTCTGATTGACTGAATATAGATAAATTCTGCAGCACCTTGTTGCTATTGCACTACAAAGATGACTCATATTGCAAGCTGCCTTGCAGGGACAATCTTTTGGCTATTGTTTCATGAGGAGTAGTGCAATTGATCCTTTAGAGGGGAGACAAGATTTATTTTTAAAACAAGCCAAAGATTTTATTCTATTTAGGATGGAACTAGTAATGATGAGATAGATGCCAGTAAATCTTGATCACTTATAAAAAAATGTTAAGAATACTTCTTTTATTTCCTCTTTTGCAGACAAACTACTACAAGGTGAAACTACTGCTCCAGATACTGAGTTCCTTTGCAATGTGAAAGAAAAATATTACAGCCAGACATGAAAAGTACATGTAGTGTATCTGTTCCCTTAGTTCCCACCTAAGGCAGGGCAAAAATTGCACAAATCAGTAGGGAAAACTTGTCTAATAGCAAACAGAGAATAAAACATTTGCACTATAAAGAGACAGTAAATTGCCATAAGCAATCCTGGATTAAGCAACATAAAATCAAGGAGAAGTATAAAGACTGAAGATTCAGAGATTTGTGCATAGGCAGAGGAGAGAAGTAGTCATGGAGATATAAACAATCTTGCTGTATGTTTGGTTCATCACATGCCTTCTCTGGTTCTTGTCAAGTGTCCCTATAGCAGGAAGATCTCTGTATTCATAAACACACCCCTAACCATGACTTATCTTGTTTTCATTCAGACTTCCTTAACTCAGAGTTAAATTTCTGTACAAGAAAGTTTGCAGGCAAGTATATCTCCCTCGCACTATCTACCATCTGTGGACAGCTATTTGTACTAAGAGCATATTAGTAGATTGCAAAAGCAAAGTGAAAAGGATGGATGTAAAACACAGTAACTTCCTGAAATCTCATAAAAACTCAATATGCTTTACACAGAAGCTACAAAAATAGGGTAAATCTTAGCTGTAGATTAACCAGGTAAGAGCATCACACCTCAACCCCGTGTACTAGTCACCACTGGGAAGAATAGGTTTCTCAAGTATTGTTTTTGACTAGCAGTTTTACTGCATTTGGAGTACTATTTGCCAGTATCGATCAATAAACCCATTTTCTGAAACAACAGGGCCTCTGTCAGCCTATCAACCAGCCTGTCTGCTTATTTTATTATATTCTTGTTTTCCCCTGAGATGTACATCTCTTGAATGTGAAGCCTGACTGAGCACCTCCTCATTGAGCAAGTAGGCTTTGAAAGACAGCCTCCACCAAATAACACTCTTGAAGCTCTTACACTAAAATGAGTATGTCAGCAGTGCCTGTGTCCAATGTCCACTTCCATTATCTTCTTATAAACCACTTTCAGACCACGCCTCTCTGTCAGTCACTAACGCTTGCAGGCATGGCTGTCACTGGAAGTGGTGCTGGCTGGCATTGACAAGCAACCTACCGGGGAGCCAAATGGTGGGTTGGAACAAATGGTAGCTTTTTGACATTCCCCAGGTATCTGGGTGGTTTGAGGGTCAGAGCCAGGAAAAGAGCAGTCCTAAAAGCAGGGCAGAGGCTACAAGGAACTACACAGTAAAAGGATAAAGGCAGAGCAAATGCAACTGGGCAAAGACGGTGTCTGTCTGAACATACCTGTACCTCTTAGACTTTAAAGTTTAAAGGAAAACTACATCTAAAAGTACTGCTGCCCTTATGCCCCTAAGACTGAGAGAAACTGCATATCAGAGAACTTGGGAGCCCTGGGCAATATGATGAGTTTTTTCCAATTGAATTAAAGTTCACCAGGACACATAGTTCAAGATAAATTTGAGGACTCCCTCTCCTCCCAGCTTTAATTTTGTAAGCCACAGAGAATGCTGCAGACAAATACAATCAAATTAAAAGTTCACAAAGTTCACCTTCCAGGTCTCTAGGTTAGACTTTACAGAAGCAGTTTTTAGTTTTCTTCCAAAATAGAAACTAACGGTATATGGGCATGTGGTGATACATGGAGTAATGCAGCAGACATTAAAAGGGACTAACCGCATGGATCACACACACAAAATTGCATGGATCACACACACACAAAAATTGCAACTTCTATCAGCAATCAAGTATGTAGTGAAATTAAGAAATTTTTTCATTTCATAACATTGTCAGTATAATGTCTGGTATATTACAGTGTTTCTGCTATAAACTGATCTCATTGAAGTCCTGACCAAATCACTGCTTATGAGAACAAACCCCTGTTTACCATGACTCCTGCTATTTCAGGCAGTATATGATTTACTTCTTTAAATACCTTTATTTTTAAAGTTTTATTCATCGTATAGAATCACTGTGTATCATATAATATCAAATAACCAACTTTTGTGGCTGATATTTACTCCTAGGTGATGAATCAAGGCTTTCTCCCTTTTAAGAAGAGAGGGCTTAGGTCAATCATAGATTTGTTCTAACAGGCTGTTATTCTAATGCTTTTATTATTATGAGATCCTTAATAATGGGTATATGTTACAGCAGAGCTTTTGCTTTGTTTTTTCTACCATTATTAAAGAATTCTTTATGAAAACAATAATTTCTGACAGAGAAATAAACAGGCTGGCCACAGGACACTGAAAAATTATCTGTAATTACTGCTGTGATTATCATTTGAGTACGAAACAAACTATAATCACTCTGAACATCCAAAAGAATTATGGCTTTTGAAGCCTGTTTTGAAAGTGCGGAAGGTATCTATTAATTCACACATACATCCATAAATAACAAACCAAGCTTCTACTTTATTTTTTCATGTAAAGTTTGAACAGAAAAAATCAGATTCTTGTCAAAAATGTGATACTGTATGTTTATCTTTAGTTCAGGTACCAGCACTTGATTTTAAGTATGCAATTTTATAGCACTGCAGGATTATTTGGCTCTTCGTGGTGACAGTGGAGAGCAATGGATAAATTGTCACACTGTACCAAAACTTTTTTTTTTTTTTTGAAGGAAATAAGGAAAACTAGAATTAAAATGTTCAAATAGCACATAAAACCAAAAACGTTCATACCAAACCGCTAAGATAATGAACTTCTGCTGTCTCTTCTGTACTACAGAGGTGGACTGGAATAAAAAACCCCAACATTGCCAACTTCTATAAAGTTGAGGGTATGTTTCTAAAAATGTAGCCAAACCCCTTCTAGGGCGAAGATCAGAAACTATACATGCATTTCCTTTTGGGGCAATTTTAAAATAAATAAATAAAAAAAACCCAAACACAACAACAACAACAACAAAAACCTCACCCAAAACATCAGAAACAGCCTTGCAGTCTTTTGGCAGTTTCCTTCTGTACTTTTTAAATTTAAACTACTCAGAAACCCTGAAATCCAAACAAATTATATACTTGAGTGCAAATGAATGTTCATCCATATACTGTTTCACAATGATGAGCTTGGGTACACAACATGGGAAAAATTAAGGAAGTTTCAGTAGAACCTCAAAAAATGACCTTCAGGATGTTGTATAAACTCTCCTAGTATAAACCCAGATGCCTGTGACCAGCTGTTTCAGTGTAAAAGACTGACTGGAAGGAATGCAAACCTCACCAAAAAGTCTTGGCACTCAGTCCCAGTATCCTCCTAGGATCTAACGGAGGTCTCACTGAAAGCTGTTTTTCTCCATTTGTTTCTCCAGTCCTAAAAATGCCTGCAGAATTTCTGAAGGGAACATTACTTAATAAAGGAGGACTTTCTTCTTTTAAAATACTTATGGAAATGAAATTGCAAAATATATTTAGCATCCAACCATGAACAATCAGTTCAAAGTCAAGTAACAATACTGCATGGCACAATTTACACTTACAAAGCCTTCAAGTTCTTCCAGACTAACAGTGTTGCGGGCAAAAATCCTAAAGTGATACAGTTATTGTAATTTCAGAAAATAATCCAAGTTTTGAAAGCAATTCCCTGAGGTTCTAATATGATCCAAATTACTTTGGTGTAAACTTCTACTAGCCCAGTGAGTCCCTGGTGAAAGGACTGATGGTGGGCCAGCAGTTTCCCCAGGGCACATGGGTATCTGTGCCCTCTGCAGAAAACGTGCTAGCAAATATCACCACCACCTTCAGTAACCTCTTGTCCTTAGGTCTTTCTCAAAATTGCTGAACTTCAAAGATTGATGCAGCAGAGACTCAAGCAAGGATGATGCTCCATTTCTCCCCTTGAACCTCTGCTCTGCTCCCAGAAAAGGCAGTTTACATTTTGCCAAGATGCAGTCAGAGCTTCTGGCTGAGTTAAAGCTCCCATTTCCAGACAGATCAGCATTGTCTAAGTGCATCTGCCACAACTCTGATGTGACTGGGATGCATCCAACCTATACCACTCACCCCCTTTAAAAGATGCTGTTAACGAATTGAGATCCTTGCTGTTAAAGTAACCTGAGTGAAACTAGAGTATTTTGTTTAGATTTTCCCAAAGTAAATCAAGCAAAAGTGGATAGGTTCCCATGTGAAAATTCGATTTTAATGTAATTTCCCTTTTCATTGTAGATACATTGGTAGAAGGTTCCCCATAACATATAAACGCCAGAATGACTGGAAGCAAAAAAAACTGTCTGGATAATCCATTTTGCTTATTTTAAGAAACAATACTGAGAAATAGAAACTCAAGTCTAAAAATTAACAATGCATTTAAGAAAACAACAGAAATATTGCTCTTTTCACTAGTGCAAACATGAAATAATGAATACACAACTCAAAGGAATAGAAACTGCTACCTCAGTGACCCATTTTGCATATGGCATGGAGGGCTCACCTTAAGATTGATTCTAAGAAGTTTGGTCTATCCTGGCCCCACATGAGGAACAGAAGCAAGACATAAATGTGCAATACCACTTCTTGTAACTTATCCACAAGTGGGGTGGCAGCCCCAAAATATATCCAAAGGGCTCTTGGGGAAGTTGAGAGTTTCCTTGATTCTCCCAAGAAAAGAAACAATAAAACAGATAATCAGTGTCATGGCTAGTGCAACAAAGGCACTGATATTTTGTGTAAAGCTGGCATTTTAGTACCCTGGCTGTCCTCTGGCACATCCTCTTTTTTACTATATTTTAAAGTATTTTTGATAGTACTAGCTTCCAGAGAATTTTCTTTGGGACATGATTTTTCTTCAAGACACCTGTTGGCAGGAGGGAAAGCAAAAGGCATGCACACCTGCAGGCACTCCTGTGGTGCTGGCAGGCATTTTGCTACCCGACCAGTCAATTACAGCAACTCCTAAGACTAGATGCATCTCCTTCTGCAGCACTTGCTTGAAATTTTGTTCCCCTGCCAACTTGTTTAAAAACATCCAGAGCTAATCAAACTTTTGTATTTGTTTTTGGCTGCTTCCTTATCAAAACTTTACAAAACTTTAATTTCAGCCTTATGAGCCCTGCAGCTGTAAATTAATTGAATAAAATTTACAAACATTATGCACTGATAAAGCACTTTCAAGGCTTTTTCCTATTCAGTTGACTTAGCTGCCTGGCATTACAGTTTTGCTTGACATGAGTTCAGAGCCTCTGGAAACCTTCCTAATCCCACTCTCCAGGCCTTGTGCCTATTCATGGAACCATGTTAACCTAAATCCAGAAAATTAATAAATCTCAAATGGTTTTTAAGCCCTCACAAACTTGCCTTTGTTCACATTCCACCTTCTCTATATTGCAGACTTCTTGTTGCACAGACTAACTCTTACTTGAAAGACTCAAGTGGAAACCAGTGTAGTCCCCAAAGTAACTGACATTTAATAAAATATCTCATTTAAGATTATTGTGGGTTGAAGCATAATTGCATTTAATGCAGTCATTCTGAACTCGTCTGTTTATGTTTCAGTGCAATCTCTCCATGTCAGTGTTCAAACTGAAATTTTTTCACTGGATGATTTCTTCTATACTAAAGAGCAAAAAATCCCCCCTACCCATACATTAATCCATTTTCCTCACCATTTCTGTTAATATGTCTGATTAGACCAGGAAGCACTACTCCTCTGAGATACATTATGCTGGTATTGGTAGTAATCTAAAGTGGATTTCTTACATTCTCTGCTGAAGTAGGAGTACAAACCATAAGTATTTAATGAAATATTTGTCTACATGATGAAGGAATTTTCTTATACCTTTTATCTCTTTAGTGTTTTACAAACAACTGTCAAACTATAATCTTTATAGACTATTCCTATAGAAGTCTTTACGGATTACTTGTAACTTGAAATCCACAAAACTTTAAGTTGTTCCTATTAGAGCTCACAGGAGAAGCACACAAAGTAAATATCCAGGGTGTAAAGAAATGGTTTGTTACATGTAGGCATGAAGAAAAATGGATGGCTATATTGACCTATAATATACATGTATATAGGTCAATAAAGTTTCAACAGGGATTAATTTGTCCCAATATCTTTATCTCACTGAAGCTTCCTTTCATTTCTATTTTTACTGGTGGGAAACTACAAATGACACAACACTAAAATTATGTCAAACAACAGAAATACTACTCTTGTAACTGAACAAGAAAGTTTTGCAAAAGTATCAGGTGCTTGGGAAACGGGTCGCGGGGGGATGTTTCCAGTAGTGATACACCAGAAGAAAGTTTCATAAAATCCCCACACAAGCAGCAAAAAGAACATAAATCAAAACAAATTCCATAACATAAATAAAATACTGGAATGTATTCAGGCATATAGCAGATGGGAAGAATACAAAATGTTAATGTAATGAAGTTGGACCACTAGATCAACAGATGTGATGAAGTCATGAAACTCCAAGAAAAAATTTGTAAATGTATTGCAAAAAATCACATCACAGCTATTGAATGACCCAAAGAAATACAAAAAGAGCACTGCTTTTTTAGCTCATCTTATTCATAATTCAATCAAGGACTATAACTGTCAAATATTTCATGTGCAATTTTTAAGCAATCAAAATAAAAATAAACTGGGAACCTAAAGGAAAAGCATTTTCAAAGGCACAGAGTCCTGACTGTGCCCTTTTCCCACAGAAGAAAAAAAGAATTTAGGCACATTACTAGCATTTTTGCTTTGAAAAGCTCAGACATGAATCAACTGTGCCCTTGAGACCAAGTATTTGAAATGCCTTACATTAATTTTAGGAAGAAAAAAATTAAATCTGTATCAACTTAGAGCAACTTGTTCAGTAACACCCTTGGTGGGACTGACCACATGGGGGGGACAGTGTCACTGAACAACGGACACCAGTGCCAGACTTTCCATGGGGAATATTTCATCAGTGTTACTCAGCCAATATCTGGTGAAATAAAGGACATCTCACCAAGCAAGAAGAGCACAAAAAAACCATGACGGAATGCAGGGCAAGTTTCAAAATCCAGTATTATTTAAGTCAATTTGATTTATAAACCCCAACTTTTACCTGTTCCTTCTAGTTTCTATAAATTGTCTTACTGGGCATTAATCAGGTGCCTAGTATTTAATTTAATTTATAGAGTTCTAATCTTTATCTAGCATGACACAGTCAAGTAGCTGAATCCACCTTAGCCAGCGCTTACTCTACTAAGGAAGCTGAAATACAAATTTCTTCCTTTTGATAGTCATAGGGGAAAAATGTTAGGAAATGCCAGAAATTTTTCCCTTTATTATTATCTACTTAATACTACTGCTA